>VYXD01005502.1:465206-518223 GCA_013397195.1 Hylia prasina
ACCAACTGCAAAACCATAATTCACGGTATCAAGACCCAAAGGGGGGAGTAAAACGACAGGCCTGATGCGGGGAGGGGGTGGCTTTGGCTCCCAGCCCTGGCTCTGGGCTGGCTTGTGCTCCAAGGAACCAGCAGCCACCAAAAAGCACCATGCTGCACCTCTGCCCACCCCGCTTCCCACACTGGAGTGAAACCCCTCACAGGGTGGAGGAGAACAGGCCCCTGGGAGCAGGGTGTCACTGCCTGTGATGGAAGATCATGGGTACCCAGGCACGTGGAACTGAGTGGCAGGTTAGAGCAAAGGCTGAAAGCCACGAATCCGCCTCTTCCCCTTCCCCCCTGACCATTCCCCACCCTCCCCACTTTTTTTTTAGACCATGCTCCGACTGTTACTTTGTTCTCACTGCTGGGAATGGCATTGCCTCCAGAGGATCCCAGGCTCAGCTCCTTAGGAAGCTTCGGTGTGCCAGCTGTGAGTCAGCATCCCCTTGGTAAAGGGTTTTCTGTTTGGGCATGCAGCACCGGGGAAGGGATGAATGTGCAAATCCAGGTGGAGCAGAGATCTGCAGCGCTACTGATGTGTTTGCTGGAGGAGGGCTCAGCTGGAAAGAGAAAACGAGAGGCCCCTGGTGAGCTGGGGAAGAGGATGGCACTGGGGCAGACATTGTGGTATCAGGTGGCATGTCAAGTGGCTGGGGGCCCTTCCTGGCTTTGAAGTGAGTCCTAATTGGTTCAGCTAAGCATCAAGGAAGTCGCTGGTAGGTTCAGCTGCAGTTCACCTATTGATAATGGAGCAGCAGGTTGGTGCATGTCTGCATGAGTGCATTTTGCATGAGATCCATCTGGGCTCTGGCTGTGGACTCTGAGCTGCAGGCTCCTGGAAGCCTCATTTTGGCAGAGACCCCTGAGAGGATAGGAGGGGGACAAATGCAAAAGCATGCTGGAGAATTGGGAACTTCGACTGAGGAAAGGAGGATCAAAAGGATTCTGTTTCTGTGGGACTCCTCTATTGGTGCAGGACTCATGCAGGAGGCATCTGCCAAGAGGGATGCTCTGCAGAACAGAGGCCGGGGATACGTTAGAGGAGAACCTGATTAAAACTTAATGTTTTGCACAATAGAGGTTTTTGCAGGGAAGTGTCAGGCTGTGAGAAGTGGGACGACTTCTGTGTAGCTCATTAGCTACTGAGTTCTTCTGCCTTGGTCTTGTCAGGGCAGGTTGCTCTGAGCTTTGTGCTGCCCCTTCTACTTCGCTGGAAGGGATCTCAGTGACATTGGGCAAAGAGCCTTCATGTCACTGAAGCTGCAACAGTATTTGCAACATGCAGACACCCAACTTTTCCTCCTCCAGCAACACATGCCCAGATCTCTGGTGTCCCTGTTCTCAGAAAAGCTGTCTCCTTTTCAGTCAGCTCTTTGGGGAGTGCCTGCCAAATCAGCCAGCGATTTCTCCAGACAGCACTACTCCTCAGCATCACCCCGCTTCCCTCGTCAGCTGTGGTGAGGAAAAGCTAAGAGCAGCATGTCTTGGGTGACAAGGACAAGTCCACTGGCATCTGAGCATTTGTGCTTGGTGTCTGTCTTCCCATCTGCCGCAGAAGGGCAAACAGTGAGGCATTATATTTAGTCCAGCTGTTTTCCTCCTGCCAGCTATTAATGAGGTGTCTGTCTCTCATCATGCTGCTGTGCTGCTTTGCCTCCCAGGTCTTGAGGAGGCTGCAAATGCACCCATGTGCCACACTGGTCCTCTTTTGAAAGTCATCTCCTGCTGGCAAGACTGGAGTGGTCAGCACCTGTGGGCGTTGTAGAGCTCCACTTTTCATTTTCCCCAGAGCAGTCTGTTCTGCTCTTTATGCCCTGGTTCATGTCTCTTGCCCTTGAGTGAGCTTGTCCTCCTGGATTTCAGGTGCTAAACTACAAACGACACTGGTTTGAACAGGAAGACTCTTTAAAATCTCACTCTGTTTATGATTCTGTCTTAGCATCTGTCCTTACTTTCACTACCAGAGCCAGATGTTGGCTAAAAGAAGAAGGTCCCTTGGAGGACAGAAAATCATAAGGTCTCCAGTGTAGGCACATCCCATCCCTCTCTGCGTTTTGTTGTCATTATTTTTGGCATAGATTCAGACTGGGCGAAAGCAGCCCTGGGATTTCCTTGCTCAGTAATGGCATTTGGCTTGCTGTGCACTCATGCTTCTCTCTCCAAGGGCCTAATGTAAGCCAAGGCCACTGTGGAGTGTCCTCCTGACTGCAGGGAGATAATGGTATGTGCTTGTATGTCCCAGCGAATTGAGGCACTGGAGCTGCAGTGGGTCATTAGTGAGGAATGAGGTCCCTGCTTGTCCTTCCTGACATGTTCTCTTCGAAATCTCCTGCACATTGCTTAAATTAGGCTGTAATGGCTCATCTTTCTATCTCCAGCTTCCAAAGGTGCCTTGGACAGATGGATTTATCTAAGTTTTGGCAGGCCTTTTAGCTCCCTGGGGCAAAGACAGTCTTCACAATGGGGACAGATTAGCAGGGTCTCTGTGCCCCCTGGCTTTTAGCACCTGCAGCAGAGTTTCAGGCACCGTGTCCTTGGCTCTTTTTGGGGCTTTCCATGAGAATGCCTTGCCTTGTTCCTCTGGCTCCATTTTCACCTGTGAAATCTTATTCTGGAGGTGGTCTATCCAGGTGGACACGTGGATCTTCGAGGCACGGCTGCTGTTCTGACCCACAGGATCCATACAGTCTTCCTGTTGCTGAACACCTTCCCCATGTACATGGTGCCAGCTGCAGCCAGGTCCCAGCTGTAGTCCCAGTGCTACTGTCTGTGGCTGGTCCAGACCCACAGTACCCTGAGAAGCGGGACCTCTCTAGTCAGTGCTCCCCACTGCATGCCAGGATTTCTCAGAGATCCCATCCCTCATATTCTTGGCCCTGCTACCCAAATGCACGTGGTAGAACTGCTCCCCTGCTCCATCCTATTCCATTCTCTCAAGGGTGGAGACATGCTTCAGGCTCAGAAAAGGGAGATGGTCCACTTGGACGTGGTAGGGGAGCAGGACTGTGCAGCAGGGACAGGAGCTCCCTGGTGGCTTGACAGGGAAGTGGTGGAGCTGAAGAGGAGAAACTGAAACTAGGGTTCATCCTGGCATGTCTAGTCAGGCAGGAAAGTTCAGAGCAGCAAACTGGGCTCTCCCTTCCGTCTCCTGGCATGGGACACTACTGGCAAAGAGGGTTTCCTCCTGAGGGTTAGTGAGAGACTGCAGTGCCCTGGGCCAAGGGCAGCTGCTGTAATGCTGCTTATGGCTCAGGCTACGAGCACAGATACCCAGGGATGGCCTGTCCCTGTTCTGGCACACAGCCTCTCCATGGTGGAGTAGTCCCATCTCCTGGCATGTCCACGTCACCCACCACAGCTCTGGGCTGTGCAGCAGTCAGGTGTCTGCTCTTCCTGAGACTTGTGTCTGCTCTCTGCCCTATCCACACTGGTGATGAAGATTCCTTTGGCAGGTTATTCTATGGCCCAATCTGCTCCTCTCAGGGTAGCCTTCTCCCTTATATCTAACCTGAGTTTTCCCTGCTGTATCTTAATCCCATTACTTCTTCTCCATTGACTGGTGAGTCTAATTGGCTCTGTTCCTTTTTCTCATGGCGTTCCTGACACAAGTAGGCCTGTTATCTGCAACCTTCTCTTCACCAATCCCAGAGTCTTGATCTTGCTTGCCAGACCCTTGAGTGGTGGTGCAGAAGTTTTCACTGTGTAGTGAGTGTGTCACTCCTGCTCTGAGCCTGGCCCAGGCAAGAGGGCCAAAGGTGCAAGCAATGCCTTGGTCTGTCAGGGTGGCTGTGCCCTCATTTCTGGTGCAGAAGATCTCTTCAAAGTGAGCGAAGTAAGCTGGCTGCTGGCCGCTCGCACAAGGAAAGCAGGACAGCACGCATCACCCTCTGGGAAGGTCAAAGCTGGGTGCTTGTCAGTATGATGGGGGCAATAACTGGAAGGATCTCTGCAGTCAGATGGCTTTGGTTCTTTCCATACATCATTCAAACACTGCAGTTTTCTATGGGCTGAGAGTCAGGCTCAGCATTGCACTTAGCAGCAGACTTTCCTTCATATACCAGAAGGAGGGAGGCAGGAATGCTACCAGCTCCTCTTCGTGGCCCTTCATGGTGCTAATGCAACCTAGAAGAGGGCTAGTCCTTGCTGCTGCAAGGCTGGAGAATTAGTTTGGGCTATTTGGCGTTTCCCATCTGTCAATGTACTTGTCAGGTACTTAAAAACTCTCCAGCTTTTCTGAACTAGAGAAAAAGAGAGAGAAAAAGTGTGTGAGAAACTCTGGATTAGCTGATCATCAAGACACATCACCACCCATTTATCTATCTTTCAGCACAGTGGAAGCTTCCCACATAGTGCCTAGCACCTTGCTTGTGCAGAAGCAGTTGATGATACCAGCCTGCCAAGTGGTATTTCTTTGAGCCCTCTGTGTGTCATGTCTCACTCCACACCAAAAAGGGAGATTTCAGAGAGGGCTGTCAGGGTGAGCAGCTGTAGGGGCATTCATTAGGATGGGGAGAGGGAATCAGCCTATGGTCAAGGCCAGGCCTTCCAGGAAAATATGCAGTATTAAGGCTGGGGAAGCTGCTGTTCATCTATTGTCAAACAAATGCACACCCCCCCTTCCTTTCTGCTCCTCATAAAATGCACATTAGAGATCCAGCTGGTCTCTGCCCTCTTTGTTGTCTCTTCACTCAAGAGGCTGCAGGGTTGTTTAATAACTGATGGATGCCAGTGGGGTGAGAACTGCAGGAAAAGATTTATTAAGTGGAAGTTTAAGAAAGTTAGGCAGCATCTGATGCCAGTAAAAGAGCACCTGCTGATTAGCAGGTGGGACAAATAATCTCCTTCCAGCCTTTCCAACCACAGCTTCAGTACTGCTGTCTAATGTCACCAGGGTGCTGCCTCTAGCAGGGTACAGACTTTGCTGCAGTGTGCTCCTACTCTGCTGCAGTCGCTGTAGGGGCTGGGTCTGAAATGCTCCACCACCACCAAGATGTTGTGTTACCAAAGAGCTCTAAGTCTCAAGCTGGGATATGTCCTTCTGATCATGTTTCATGCATATTCAGTGGTTAGAATAAAGTCTGTAGGAATCTGATCTGGATCCAGGTAATGCCAGAAATGAAACATAGTTTAAGTGATAGCTCTATCTGGTGCTGCTGCCTCCTGTGATGCACTTGGGCCTCTCCACTGAGCCAGGTATGCATGGGGACCAAAGGTTGGTTCATAGGACCTGGGACCCCAGTGGGGACTTGGGGCTGAGCCTGCCTCGGACTGTTTTCCCTGTGGACATTCTGGAGAAAGTGGAAAGGGGTCATAGTCACACTTCAGGTAGAAATTAATGGGCTATGTTCATTCCTAGTGTTATTTTACTGAAGCCAGTGGTACCGTACTAATGTGAGGCTGGCTTAGCAGCTCCTCAGAGGGGTCTGTCCTTGAGTCCAGAAAAATTGATCTGTCACAGTGTTGCTTTGATGCATAGATTTTTTGTTGGGACTTGGCCAACATGAATGAATGTTGAATATCTGTGGTTTCTACAAGCGGTGGGTTGAATTGTTCTGCTCTGCTGCCTCTATCACAGCTGCTCCGCCAAGGGGAACATTATGCCTATGGATGTGATCTCGTCAGCTCCCTCAAAAGCAAGCTAACAAGCAAATTGACCTCCACAGCACTGGGAGAGGAGCCTTCTCCCACAGGACCATAGCCTTTCCACCTCTGAGGTAAAAGAAGTCCCAAGGACAGAACTGAACCTGAAAGACCCGTGGCCTCATGGCCTGCCCTTCCTCCTTCCCTCCTTACCTCATGTCTGTCTTGGGGGAGGGACAGTTTCCCTGTGGAGTCCAACAAGCTCCTCTTCCTGCGGCTCGTAAACAGGCTCTACTAACAGGTATATCGTCCACCTATGCAACTCTTCCAGAAGCTGCCAGATTTTCAGGAGCGCATTACAATGTGCAGCATGGCCATCCAGCGCTGAGAATAAGCACAGTGGCTGCTGGAAAGCTGAGTGGGTTTTATTCCTCCCCCAATCCCTGGGAAGACTCTTTTTGTTGGGCCGTTTTGTTTGTTCGTTTGTTTGGTTTTTGTTAACTTCATTTGGGGGAAATGAAGCTTGTGAGAAATTGGTGCCCATCCTGAACCTTCCCCAGTCCTTCGAACTCTGTGAATGAATGGATCACCTACTGTGATTATAATTTAGTGGATTTTGTAGAACAAAATAACTTCACACACAGACACATGAGGTTCTTTCACTTTCCATCAGCACAAGCTGCTTCTGCAATCTTAGCTACTCACATTAGTGAAAGAAAAAGCCTAGCTAGAATGTGGTGAGATGACGTAGTACTTTGTATCAGTCCCATAGTCCCAACGCCCATTAGCAGCACCGTCAGCTGCCGTGACATGAGTTCAGACTTTGGACGGCAGCCCGTGAACCAGTCAGGGTGAAAGTTTGGAAAATCCCAAGCCTGAGTCTATGCACATTTCCAGAAGCAGATGCAGGATCAGCTGTAAGCAGGCATCACCTCCTGCTCAGCCCTGGCAGAAGCTGGTGGGCTCTGTTTGTGCTGCACCTGCCCCCAGGAAGAGCCTGTCCCCAGGGGCCGAGGGGAGCGAGAGTAGCAGCGTGTCTGGTGGAGCAGCACTGCTCAGCTGACTGGGGAGACAGTGCTGACAGCTAGACCCCAGAATAACAAGATTTCACTGTGGAAATGCCAAAGGCTTTTTCAAACTGAAATGCAACTAAAAGGCCTTAACAGCTGTGAGAAGTGTTTCGCATTGCTGTTCCTTGCTTAAAAAGAAAAGAAAATAAAGGATTTTTGGTGATGATGTGGGTTTAAACTCTCCACTCCTTCTATCTCTGTTAGTAATGTGCCATGCTGGTGGAGAAGGAATGCCCAAGGCAGATCAGGATGGTGGCCCTGTGGCTTTGCAGTGGGTAGGTCGATCAGGAATGGAGAGTTTAAAATCTTTCTCTGCCCCTGGAGGTGTGACATGGCCATCACCCAGGCATGGCAGGGTGGGGTCCTGCTCGTGCACAGCTGGGATTGGTGGCCCTGCAGAGGGTTGATACGTTTGTGGCTTTGGTGTGGTGGCACCCATCCACCCTTGCAGCAAGGGCTTTTCAGGGTGACAGGGCATTGCTTGTTCCTGGTGAGAGGAAATTCTGAGCTGGTTTCTGTGAGGAGATGGTGTGAAGTGTCACATTTGCTGCAGCGAGTGGCAGGGAGTGGGGATAAAAGCATGGAGCAAGCTGTGTTTGAGAACAAGCTAATCCATTGCTGGCTGCCTGAAACTGGAGAGCTGCTGGATCTGCTCCCTGGACAACTCTTTCCAGCTCTTCTCACTCTTCCCAAACCCCATGTGCAAACTGTCATTCCTCTGAGCTAGCCAAAGCACTCCCCTCCCCTGAACTCCTCCGAGGCTGTGTGTTCACATCATTTTGGTCCCCTCCCAGCTGGGCACCATGGGCCAGCCATGAAGTGCCAGCAGATGCATGTTGACCACAGGCATGCTGGTGGCCAGACCTCACCGTGCCCTGCCTGTGCACAGCCTTCCAGCAGTGCTCCCTGCCCTGGCCTGCCCACTGCTTGCTTGCTTGCTGCAGAGTGACCGCAGCACATCCTGGCATCACTTTGGCATCACTTTGTGCTTTCCCAGAGAATTTCGCAGCACTCATCCTAAGTTAGAAAACAGAAGGCCTTGATGTTTTGGTGGTCCTGTTCTACAGGAGGGAGGAGAGGAGAGGCAGGCCAGCTGTTGTGGCAGTGTGGGACCAGGGGACAGCATCATGGTGAAGGCAGCATATCTGCTGGAGAAGTCTCCAAACATGGGCTCTGTGCTTCTCTGCTGGGGCCGAGGGCAGCTGACAGAGGGTAGAATAGGATGTGGATGCTCACCAAGACACAGGAGCTGGTTGACAACAGCTGTAAAAGGCTTTGCAAAGGTGCTGGTTTTTACAGGAGACAGGAGGCAAAATGGAGCAGGGGGATGCAGTGCTGGAGCAAGGGTGCTGCAAGGCAGGGAGGATGGGGGGAAATGCAAAAGCAGGGCATTTGAATGAGAAGCTTGGGAACAGAGTGGGCTTTCAAAGCAATCTGTGCATGCTCTGGCTGAGGAGAAAGGCACGAGGAGGTGTTCCTAAGCTGAGGTGCCCAGGCCATGTCTCGCTGCACTGTTGGAGCAACAGTGTCACCTCCAAGCCCAGCACTGACAGCTTGAGCACGTGTCATCAACCACGATGGCTAATGCAGCCACAAGGTGTAAATGTCACTAATGAATAAATTGCCTTGTGCCTTGGAGAGGCAAATCCATCATGGCCAGAGACAGGGATCTGACAAGCCTGGCTATTTCAGGCATACCCTGTAGGGAGGAGGAATGTTTAGTTTCTGAGCTGTCCCCTCCACCTAAGGGAGCCAATGCAGGGCTTGGCTCTGCGCCACTTCCCATCTTCCCAGCCACATGAGCTCAGGCTTCATCCCTCTTCGCTGCAACTGAAGAAGCACGAAAGGATCTAGATTAGCCAAAAGTGCCCTGTCAGCAGGGTGGTACATGAGGCTAGCTGCTGATTGAGTTTGGAGGGAAGCTGCTGGACACAGGGCACAGGTGCTGTAGGGCCGATGGAATACAGTGGTGAGTCCCCAGTGATCAGGAGAGCTTGTGTCAGTTGTCTGGGTGTGTTTCAGGCCAGGACTGCTTGGCACTATGTTTTAGAAGCGCGCTGTTTTTCCTCCTCACCCCACTGTGCTGTCCCAGAGGCAGTGCATAGGACCCCCTGTGCTGTTGAACCCCAGCACCTTGGCTGACTGTGCAGGGGGCCAGCAGGTACCAAATGGGCAGGGACAGCTCAGCCGAGAGAAATCCAGCTCCCTGGGAGCAAATGGAGGCTGAACACAGCAACCATCTCTGTGCACAGCCTCTGCTCATCGTTGTGGCAGCCTGCTCCTCCTCCCCAAGTCGGTGCTCAAAATCAGCCTTCCATCCTGTTTGTGACATATGCCAGTGTGACACCTTGCAAATCGATGCCTGGGTCTCTGCGAGCAGAAACTGCCAGGCTTGGGAAGCTGGCCACTGTCTCCTGCTGCCGTGCGTGCTCTGCTCAGAGCAGTGGAAGCCGGAGTCGCCATCTGCTGTGGGAGGGAGCCAGCCGGGTGTCCCTGCTCCGGCCTGATGGGACACCTGCCGGTGCAAGCCCTCGGGTCATTCCCCCTTCTTTACCTTCCGGCCAGCCCTGTTTGTCACCATCTCTCTGGCACTGACCCAGCACAGTCCCAGCTTGACTCTGCTGAGTGCTGCTGGTGCTGCGTTGGTGGGTGGTGGCAATGCCCAAGCTCATTCCCTCCTCCAGATGGAGGGCCACAAATTACCCCCCCTCCTCGAAGCCTGCCAGTACTCCTTGGGGATAGATCTCGTGGGAGAGCTAAGGTATCTGTTCTGGCCCTGCACTCAGCACAGAGTGACCAGCTAGTTACCCACCCTGTGGTAGCTGGACATGGAGCTGACAAGTGACCCACCCACAGCAGGAATGTTCATACTCCAACAATCTGCTGTTGCTGTCTGGCCAGAGTGCGTGGCATTTGAAATGGTTTCAGCCCTTGCAGACTGGCAGATAATTGACTGCTGGTCTTGGGTGTGGGCAAGTGGTGCAGGCTGTTTGGTTTGGACTTTGTTTTTTGGCCAAGAGATTGATGGGAGAAAGGGCAAAGAGTTCTCCAGGCAACAGCTACCTGTCCAGGCATTCCTGCGTGTGGCAGCTCAGGAATGGGTTTGAAGGGTGCTTAAGTGGTGTTGACAGTCTCAGCTGTTAGCAGGAAAATGAGCAGTAAATGTCCTGGAAAGCAAGTCAGAAGTTGTTCTGGTGATGACATGTTTTCCCAAGCCCTTTTCTTTCCGTCCCTTGTCCTCACTGGCTCTGGTGGCCAATTCCTCCTCGTGTGTCTGCTAGCATGTCTGCAGGATCTCATTGCTGCCCACCAAGCATGAGCTTTCATTGCACAACTGACTGACCAGCTGCAGCCCTGTCCTTGGAGCTACAGGCAGGTTTGCCTAGGACCAGGCCACCCCCATTAAACCCCCACCCTCGCTGCTGGAGCTGTTGCTTCATCAGCCTGATGCCGATCTGGGTCTTTTCTGCTGTTTCTGAACATGAGTTCTCATCTCATTGAGGTGTGTCATCCAGTGAAAATATTTTGTAAATGCAAATAAAAATAAATAAGTATATTCAATACCTCGGTCTCGAGGATGGGAAACAAGTAGTGGGAGACGCCCAGGTAGGGAGGTTTCACAGCTGCTACTGCTGGTTAGGGATTCTTCTGGACGTAGCCCCCGGAGCATCCATCAATAGTTGGGAAGGGAGCTACGCAAGCCTGTGAGGGCTCGGGGCTGAGCCCTGTCAGCGCCCGTTGTGTGGCCCCTGCTGTCGGGGCAGCCTCGCACTCCATCCTTTCTGATCTATATGGGCGTGGCACGGTGCAGGTAAAGGTCCTGTCCACCAGGGGCCAGTGGCACCGTCGGTGTCTGTATCCATCAGGCAGGGCAAGGCAGAAGCGGGTACGTGGTGAATAAATTCTTTTGTGAACACTGGGAAATGGTTTTTACTTTTCAACTCTGTCAATATGATCTAGCTCTGTCTGTCTCTCTATATATGTACAAACAGTATATCACAATGTTGCCTTTTTTGTTGGAAATATCGAAGTACAAAGATTGTAAACCAAATCGGTGTAATAAAAGTTTCAGATGATTCACTGAGGTGGTTGCCAGCAGTGGGTCTGTGAGCACTGGTGTTGGGCAGGGCTGGGAGGCATGGGAAGTTCCTGCATTGCTCAGAGGGTGGGAGGGGATGGAAGTCAACCCACTTGCTTAATTCCCTGATATCTCCTGAGCAGGGTGGTCAATGGACCAACTCACTCAAGCGTGTGCCTTGTCCCATTCTCAGGTGACTACAGCCTGTAGAGCAAAAGGAAGCGACACTGTTTTCAGACTTGTGAGCCAGCAGTCCTGAAGGGACGCCTCTAGCTTGAGGTTATGCAAAACACAGATTGTTTTGCACAGAAGGTTTGCACAGAAGAGCACTACTAGGTAAGGTAGGCATCTGGTTGTAAAGAATTCACCTGTTGCAAAGCAGGCTAATGCTGAACAAAAGCAGAGCAACCCAAAGCAGGAAACCACGGTGGTGAGACCTCTTGATTTATTGAATTTATTTCTGTTTACTTTTCACCACCCATATCAGACTCCAGACAGATTTCGCTATAAATATAAATAGATTATTGAGCAGAGCAGTAGCCAGAAAAAGCTGCTGAGGAACTAGAAGCAACATTCCCTCAATCCTCTGTGCCTCTCACATCCTCCTCAGCAAAATTTCTAAGTGAGGTCTGGACTAGACCATTTAGGTGGCAGACTTCATCTTAGCTGCTTTGCAGGTGAAACAATATTCAGTTGCCTGAACTAAGCTTGCTGCTGGAGCACACACAAGCATCACAGGAGGTGAGATTTAGGGTGCAAGTGAAGAGAGAGGGCTTAAGAGGCAGATGTGGTGCCACTACAGTGCCTTGGGCTCCGACATCTGTCTCCAGTTAAGTCACAGGTTGGATGATGGGAGTCTGGGAAAGGCTGCATGGCAGCCACAATTAAGTGTTTCTCAGAAAAGCAAATAAAACCAGGACCCTGAAGTAAAGTGTTTCCAAGAATGCACACCCCAAGCTCATTGCTCCCTGGAGCACTTTATTCAGAGGGGTTCTGTGGTGGGGTGCTGCAGAGATCCCAGCCTCACCGCTTCCCGATTGGCCCACACGATTTTGTGAATGAGGAAATCTGTCTCCTGTTCCACCTCTGCGTGGTGGAGATCAAGCTCGGTCAAAGTCTTGTTGTGTGCCAGCCCTTCAAGCAGCTGCTTCCCACCTTCCTGCAAAAGGATGAGGGCATGGTTAGAGGACGACATCCAAAACAGAAGAGCATTGCTCCTTTTCCCTCCTCCCCAGGGCAACTTCACCTGCTGTCAGTGGGTGATCCATGAGATGGTGCCAAGAGGGATAAAGGCCTCCACCCAGGTCTGAAATGTTGCTCACAGGAGAAGTGCAGAGGAGTGTAACCTTATGCACCTATCTGTGATATGACACATGCTAATGACTCCCTCTGGGCACCATGTCAGGACTTCTCAAGCTCATGCTGTTTAATAACACATCTGGCTATGATAACCTGGGAGGAGTCTGCTCCCCCCCAGTCCCCCGGTTCCCAGTTTACTGCTGGCTGGGGACAAATGGATTAGAGTGCTGTTCCTCATCTTGGCAGTCCTGAGAGCCCCAGAACTGGCAGTTTTCTGTCTGGATGCCATTTCCCAGGCTGGGTTGGCTTTCCTGAGGGGAATATCTCATGTAACTGAAGACCAGGTTACATGAGACAGAAAATGTGATGTAGCCTTAGGGAGGCAACCCGCTCTGAGGCATTTCCCCCCCATACATGAACCACTGTATTCAGGGATGAGACAATTTGAACTTCTTTCTGCTGTTGCTCTTCCCTTTCAGGTACCAAATACACCTCCTGCCCCTCTCCATCCAGATGGTCCCCTCATCCCAACACCCTGCCTCTTAGCCCTTTTGCCAAAAAGGGCAGAGCAAAAAGGACTGGGAAGAGGTCTCTTTTTAATGGGGTACAGAGGTCAGAATTGAATGCATCTCTAGCAAAACTCCAAGTTTTCCCAAAGATAATACTACCAGCCATCTTTTGGGCTGCCAAGGAACTTCACAAGTGGGTAACAGGAGAGGTCATCAGAAGGAAGATGCTAAGCACAGAGATTATTATTTATTAAACAAAAATCCTTCTATCCTTTCCAACCTTTGCCCCCTAGTATCATTAAACTCAAATGGTTTTCCACATCCAGGACCATAAAACTCAGAACTCACAAAAGGTTTTCTGCCATCAAATCTTTTTAAAACCCTTGTCAAACACATTGATGCCGATATTCCTGCCAGCAGGGACAGCTGGTCTTGCTGTCTCTTTATTTGACAGTGAGAATAATTGAGGCAGCACAGAAAGTTTAAAAGCCAGCGTGATTGCTTTTGGCTGTCTAGTTTCAGATTTCTAAAGCTCTTTTTAATCAGCAGAAGAGAAGCGGTCTGGTTTGTGGGCATGTTGCATACTGCAGCTCTTAGGGATGTAGTGAGATCTGTGGATGCTCTTATGTCTAGAAAATGTAAGCCTGTGTTTTAGGAGCCACTTACAAGCACACAGTCGTGACACTCCTGACCCAACGCACCGCTCCCGGCCGCGGGTTGAGTTAAAGAAGCTCAACAACTGAGCCAGTTTTCTAACAGTCTCCTCTGAGATTGTGAGGGACAGGAGAAATTCTGGGAAGGGTGACACTATCTGTGTGCTGCTGAGTGACAGATGGCACAGCAGATCGAAAGCACAGAGGATATGCATGAGACCCGCATCTCATGCTGCCTGTCATTAACTACGCTCACGTGTGCAAAGTGCCTGTGATTTTTCCCAGACATGCTTGCTGGTTTTCAGTTTCCTGGGGGGAGAATCCCTCTTTGCCCAAAAGCCCAAAGCCTCAAAGACAGATTAGCCCTATGAACAGAGCTAGGTGTAACAAGTGAGATAAATGCATGTTCATGCAGAGGTGTCCTTCTCTTTCCTGACATGTGCTACAGTCTCTTTCTTGCTCACACAATTGATTGTTATTGTATCAAGAATGCAAAATTAGGCATGCATTTGCCTCTTGAGACAAGCTCAGCATCTGCTCTGCCAGGCCACCATGCAGGCTCATAAACTGCAGGGAGAAGAGGCTTCTCTTACCAGCCCCAGGTGGTTGCATGAGAAGCTGATCCTCGTCAGAGTGGTGTTCTGAGCCAGGACCTGGGAGAACACTGCCGCGGTTGGCTGAGACAGGTTATTGCTTCCCAGGTGGAGGGACTTCAGGCTGGTGTTGGTCAGCAGGGCACGGCCAATCGCCTCCCCGCCTTTGTCCTCCACGAAGTTGAGGCGCAGATTCAGGGAAGTCAGGGTGGAGCTCTCAGCCAGGCCTTGAGCAAGAGCCTGAGCCCCCAGGTGACAGATCTGGTTGTTACACAGATCGAGGGTTTCTAATTTGCTGTGGCTGATCAGCTTGCCCAGAGCTTGTGCCCCGTGGTCCCTGATGAGATTGTGGGACAAGTCCAGCTCCAACAAGCAAGGGTGATGCTGCAAGTTACGGGCCAGGAGCTTGATCTTGTCATCATCCACTTTGCTTCGTGTCAGCTTGAAAACCTGTGGGCACAAAAACCACAGTAACTACAACAGCCAATTCTTTGGACTGAGCTTCCTACAAGATCATCGCAGAGTTAAACCTGTGGTCCCCCAGACAGGATTCATCTCCCTCCACTTCAGACACCTTTAGCTAGCAGGCTCAAGTAGCTGCTGTCCTAGTGGGCAGATACTTCCAGCAAGCAGGGCATGCCCCTGATGTCTCATGCCTGTTCTAGGGAAAAAGGGTTTGTCTCCTGGGAATGCCTATTCCTCTCCTCTGACTGCACAAGATCTCTAGCTGGGGGCTAAATTAAAGCAAGATAAAGCTGTCCAAATGTGGGTAGCAACTAACAGCAGGAGCCACCCCAGATCACAGTCAAACCTCTCTGAATTAACATGTGCACCAGTGGTAACCACAGCACAATGTCCTGTGTGGCCAGGGCATATTAATAGCCACAAGAGAGGTCATTTGTCTTCTGGAAGCCATATTTCCCAAAGCATGCCAATCTGTGGGGAGTTCATCCAGCTTACTCTGGCTCCACTTGGGATAGCAATGCCCACTGATGTCTTGGAGGGGCTGAGTATCTGCACTGCAGTTGCCACAGAGGTGGAGATAATGTTAGTGCTTAGGAGGAAAATCCCTCATGGCTCTAAGGCAAGTGGGAGTGTTTACCCACGCTGTTCTTGGGGGTCTTTGCTCTTCTGGGAGAGGCTGGCATGCATTTACTGAACAAAACTACCAAAAACTCCTTATGGAAAGCTCCCTCTGGACTTTTCCTCTCCTCCCTCCCAGAACTATATGAAGAGTTGAAACAGTGGAGTGCTGCTGCCCCTTACACTGCAGGCAACAAGTTTTGTGGGAGCAAGTATTTTTCTCACTGATCCTTTGACCACCCATTCTAACAAGGACTTGGCAGACCAAGATACTCATCACTAGGCCAGCAGGTTAACACCTCTGCACTCTGACAGAGTCTATAACTTGCAAAAGGCAGGGTGCTAGCAGGAAGTAAAACCGGTCCCTGTATTTCTAGCCACAGGCAATTTGAAGACCTAGCTGAGGGAGTAAGGTTCGGTTTGGGGTGTATTACTTTCAAGTTACGGCACATCTTCACCGCAGCAGCCAAGTTGGAGCAGTCCAGCTCAGTGAAGTTAAAGAGGCTCCACTCAAAGTTCATGCCACAGTTCTTCACACCGTAAGTGAGATGAAGCTCTTGAAGGTGAGGGAGAGCAATAATGAGATCTTTCAGGTCATAGTGATGCATGTAGACCTCACCAAGTTCACCGTCATCCTCTGTGTCAGAGAGGTCATCGCTCTCCTTTTGATCCACCCGCAAAGGTGGCAGGAACTGATCGATCTCCAGTTTCCGCACGTAGCCCTTGCAGAGTGGGATGAACTCCAGGATCTGTTTGGGGTCTGTGGTGTTAGGGATGAAAAACTTCAGCATGTTCTCCAGGTGACGTTCAAAGAACATCCGTTTCCAGCTGTCTCCATAGTTGGAGACATCACACACTTGCCAGCGCTCCATACAGCACCTCTTCCAGTACTCCTCATGGCTTACTGTGTTGGCAGTCACAGTGAGTGGAAGGCTGGTGGAGAGCCTGTCCACCACCTTCTTTTGGTGCTCAGGAAGAAGATAGTTCAAAATAGGGTTCTCTGGAAGAGATAAAAGGAATGAGGGGTTGGTCTGGGCATAGAACAATTGGTGGCACTATGGTTCTGCCCAGGCCCCCACCTGTGTGCCCATGACCTCCCCTCTGCTGATACTGTCTCTCTCCTTGGTTGCCAGAAGCTGGAGCACAGAGTTAAGCTGGCAGAAGACATATAGGATTTATTTATACATTTCCATGTATGGTTTCTAACTTTTACAATGAAACATCCGCATAATTGGGTTTACTCTTATAATATCTGGGAACTGTGCCAGAAACTGAGCTCCCCATTTAAACTTAGCTTGATTGCAGTTTATATTCAGAGCAGGAATTCTGCCCCCAAGAGAACTAATTCAGCCTTACAGTGATGGGAGAGCTTGGCCTGCCATTTGCTGAACTTTCTCCCTTTTGGTTTCTAAGCATATTGAAGAACAGTGTTTGAGAACAACTGTGTGCTTTTCATGCAGGTCCTTGTGCCTATTTATCTTAATTCAAGTGTCCATCTTAACTCAAATTGATTCCTGTTCCTTTTTGCGGAGGCATACTCCTACCTTTTAGGTCCACCTTGTTTAAATAAAAGTTGTTTTCGCAGGTACTCTTTCCCCTGAGTCTCTTTCCCAGTGCTTGCCCTAAATCTCAGATGTCTTCTCTGGTGGAAGTTCTTTGTGGCAAGAAATGCCAGAGAAAATCCATGTGTACTCATACCATCAATATTTGGTTAATGTCTACACAGTTGTGTTGAGTAACATAAATCATCAGTGGAGAAACCTGTCTGCATATGGGAAACCAGATTATGAAACACGAAGTGGGGTTAGCTTTATATTTCCCCTATTTCTGGGTCATTCCCTTCCTATGGACACTGACAGGCTGGGTGTCCCCAGCCTCTTCCTGGTGTCTGTTTTCCAGTGTCCCACAGCTGACACTGCAGTGACCTTCTCTGCAAGGTCCCACAGCACAAGCAGAGGTGGGACACATATGGGCAGGCTCACTGAGGCCCCACGTGGGCAAGGTGCATCCTCACAGCTCAGGTAACAGCAGGAGGTTCCCCATGAAAACGAGCACACTGCTTTTATGCGAGCACAATGCAGGTCCAATGCATCTGGCATCAAACTGACTGATCAGGCTGCTAGGACGGCAAGGCTGTCCCAGCTCAGACCCTCAAGTACCATCAGCTCCTGGTATAAGGCAGCACTGAGCTCCTCTGTACTGTCTTACAGTCCCAGTGTGGACATAGCCTTAAAACTATCTTTGGTCTTTGCTGCCACTTCACTGAGTCAGCCAAAAAGACAGGTAGGCCCGTCTTTTCCCCCTCCCAGTCAGTTCTCAGATGAGACACGCTTCTTCTGTTTTGCTGTGTTTCATCAGTCCACCTGCTTCAAAAGCACATTCCCTGCCTGAGGATATAACTTGTCACATCACCACCAAGAGCCATGGAGGAGGGCTGAGCCTGTGAGTACAGTACTGAGATGAAAGCTCCTCTGGGCAGGGAGCAATTCTCCATCTCTTTGTACAACAGGGCTCCATCCTTGAGCGCTACCCTAATGTCTGTATGAGTCTAGAGCAGGAAACAGCAACTGCACAGCCCTGGTCATGGTTGAGGCGAGTCCAGAAGAGCATGGATGGAAGAAGACGTGATGAAACAAGGTCAGAGCCACATCCTGGACTGCAGCCCAGGGGACTACAGCCATCCCTGGAGTGTACAAATACAGACTTAGCAACTACACAGTTTGTTTAACTGGCTGCCCAAGGGGATATTTCTCCCCATCTGTTCCTTTGGCAGGGCTGGGTGCCACACTGCCTTTCAGATGCATCTGCCTGCCTTGTTGACCCTCTGCTCTCCGGGACTGACCCTCTCTCCATGTGTCCTAGAGTAAATGTGCTCCCACTTACTTTCGAAATTGCAAACGATGTGCTGGAGGCAGAGCTCAGTGAGGTGGGGGACAGTGACCAGGGACCAGCTGGGATCCTCGGTGATGCAGCGGCGTGTGTAGAATGAGCCATCAGCAAGGTTGGCCTGAGGTGGACATGGTGGTGAGGGAATGGCTCTGCTCTTGTCACCAGCTGCTGCCTGCTGCATCCTTGCTCAGAACCTACTCCTCCTTCAGGAGAAGCAAGGGGAAAATTCCTTGAGAGGCACCACTGCGTGGTTACCTGCAAAAGAAAAAGGCAGCTTTAGAAAGAAGCCAGCAGTGTTAATGGTCAGCTCACACTGCTCTCCTGTAACACACTTGCCCTTTGCCTGCCTCCTCTGCTTTGGACTGGAAGCACTGCAGCCAAACAACTATTACTCAGACTCATCTTCATACCCTGCCCTGTGCAAAGAGGTCTCTAGGCACCACATGCAATAAGGAGATAATAACGTGGTGTTAATTCAGAGTGCTGTTGAAGAGGATGGACAGGAATTGATTGTTTACTGTCTTTTCCAATAAAAGTAATAGGGGAAGCTGGCAGGAGCTAGGCTTAAAGCAAAGGGTTCTTCACACAGACTGCATTTGAACTGGGGAATTCCTTGCCACAGGATGCTGTGGATGCTTGGACTCTGTGCAGGCTCTAAGAAAAGTCCATGGAAGAGAAACCCTTTGAGAATGATGAAATACACAGAAGTCATGTGGCTCAGTGTGAGCAGCTGAACACAGCTGGAGGTGGGGAGAGTGCTGGCAGAAAGAACACATGCTTGCATTGTTTTTCTATTCTTGTCCAGGTGTCTGCTTCTAGCCACTGTCAAAGATAGGATTTTGGACCAGCTGTCTCCTGGTTTGATCCAATATGCCTGTTCTTATGACTCTATAAAGACAGATGCTTTACAGATGAATACATTATAAGTGTATTTTTTTCCTGCTTTTCTTCATTATTCTCTGGCTGAACTCCTTCCAAACATCCATTAACTGATGAGATCGGTCAGACCTGTTCAGACCATACTGAGCCTAAGCAGATATGAGCTAAAAGAACCAGCTTGGAGCAGAAGGAAGGATGCCTGGTCCTATTAATTTTGCAGAGCTTTCCCAGACCAAAGTTTTCTATTTGCTGTTTCCTATTCCAGCCCCAAGGCCAGCGCTCTCAGAATCTCACATGTATGGTTATTGCCTGGAAGTCCTAATGGTTCTCTAACCAGCCAGTCTGAAAGAGGCAGAAAAGATACCAGGAAGGAATCATCCACTTGAGTTCTGGATTCCACAAGAGCATCTAGGTCTGGTGAGTATCCCCCAGGGCGTACAGACCCATGCTGATCCTTACTGGGGCTAACTGGACTTAACAGGGCTGCAGCACAGGGCTGGGCAGTTGCAGGCTGCAGGACACCTAAAAGAAGCATGAGGAAGAGGTAGATGGCAATGTCAGATGTGAGAACACCTTCCTGCAAGACAGAGAGGATATCTCAGGGCAGTGGTGGCCTCACACCACCATGGGGTCAAAGGATCCTGTGGAAAGATAACTCCCATGTAGTACCTTTGGCCACCATATCCCTCTCCTGAAGGCTGGTTTGATCCCAGCCAGCTCCTCCTTTGTGAGGGATGTGACCAAGGCAGTGATCCCTAGATGAACCATCTTAGTCCTTCCTTCCCCTGCATAAGGTTGCTCCTTTCACCTCTGCCTTCCCAGCTGGCAACACTTCTGTCAGCACTGCCCTCTCCCTGAAAGCTTTGGAGCTGGCTTTGCTAGTGTTACTCCCCCTGCTCCTTCCCCCTCCAAAAGGCAGCTGAGGAAGGCCCTGCAAAAGAGGGAAGAGGGACATCTGTAAAATGCTGAGGTCTAGAAGAGAGGAGCAAATGATTCATGTTGCAAATATGTCAGCAAAGGCTTCTTCAAATGCACTTGAGGCAGGCACTGAGTGACAGTCAGGAAAGGGTGGAGATGGGCATTCTCTGGCCCAAAGCAGGAGGATGAAGGGTGCCAAGGGCAGGAAAGCTGTATTTTCTGGGAGGCAGTAGTGTACAGATGACAAAGGTAAAGACTGTAGAAAAAGGAAGCCTGATCTGATGAAGGGTGGATGTGGAAGGAGAAGGAGTGGTAGGGAGCTATGAGGATGGACTGGGAGTCCTTTCCCTGCAAAGGTCCTTGTGCCCTAAGGAAGGTGCTATGATGATGGGGAAAAGAAGAGACCTGATTCTCCACAGCACACTAACCCAGCTGAGACCCAACTCCTGGTGCTCGATGGACTTCAGTGGAAGGGCAAAACACAGCTAGAAGGCAGTGAGGTGTCATTAATAGAAGTGACTGGGGAAATTGTTTTCTCCTTGCTCAGTCCTTTGTCCTATTCAAAAAGCATCTGTGTCATTTTGTCCCCCAGGCCAATCACAGCTGATTGGAGCTTCTGATGGCTTTCCTGACCTTTTGGAAACAATCACTAAAGGCCAGCTGTTGGGGACAGCCAGCGCAGCTCTGGTGGCCTAGGCTTATTTCCTGTCTGTTCCAGCAGATAATCCAGTTGCCTGTTTACTGATGGCAGACTGATTTTCAGAGGGTAGGTAACCCATGGCACATTCAGGGCTGCTGAATGGACTCCAAGAGTCAAGGCAGGAGACACAGCTGCCCTGAGGCAGAGCTGCCCAGGGTGCTGAGAAACTTCCCCTTGATCTGAGCCCCAAAGCAGGTCAGCTCAGCTGACTCCATCATGCCCACTTGTCATTCACTACGAAGCCAACGGGAGCAAGGCTGCAAAGCATCCAAATCAATCCCATGCCTGTGGTGCCAGGTCTGATGCTGAGCCACCGCTCCCAGTACATCCATTCTCACCATGCCAGCGTGGTGAACACACCTGCCAGGTGCCCTTACCACCAGAGGAAGGCTCTCCTGCAGTGCTCACCCCCTCTGCCTCGGCTGTGGGAGTCTCACCCAGCCAGAGCTGAGACTCAAAGTCAGTTTCCAGAGCCCAGTTTGCTAAGCACGTATTTAAACACAGGGGTAGCGCTGTAATTCACCATCAATAAACCAAGTCAACACTGTTAATGCACGCTCCTTCCCACCCACTCTACATACACATCAGTCACCTATCCTAAAACAGCTTTATTAGACAATATACAATGAACAGAGCCATGTAGTAAATTCCCAGTTTGTGTCATTTACCACCTGGATCAGACTGAAAAGTAAACAATCCTAGAACTTCTTAAAAAAATAAAGGCAATCACACTTCCCTTCCCCAGGAAGAACTGACAGAAATCTACTCACACAACCAAATTATGCTGCTACTAACATGCCTAACAAACCTTCTTCAGCTGAACCTGTTTTGATCTGGAAATAAAAGATTTTTTTGCTCTTTTCATTCATACCGAATCCCAGAGAGACAAAAAAAGAAGAGCTGCATGGAAACTGGTGACCTTTGGCTGATGCTCCTACCAGCATTACAGAGACCCAAGAAATGGAACAACTGTAAACACTGTGCTCACTGGAGAGTTTGCAAGAGCAGCATGAATTATTTCTGTGGGTGGTTATGCCCCAGCCAAGATTGCATCTGCACTGAAGCTCTGTCTGCCCATTAATTGAGGAAGCTCTTACACCATTGCAGCAGCATCCTGAAAATGCCAGTTGTGCTGCAGGTGTGCTGACCTTAATGCTGCTACCTGCAGTCCAGGCAAGTGATCCCGAGTCTGGCTAACACCACTGATCCCACCGACATGTCTGGGCACTTGCCATGCTCTGTGGCACTTCCAAAGGCTAATGCTAAGCGTGCATTAGGACACCATGTTGCAGGCTTTGCACCATTGCTTGTATGGCTAATCCAGGGCTTGAGAGACTGCAACGGGCTTTGAGTCAAAAAAAAAAANACAGCAAAGGAGTTTAGATAAAAAAAAAAAAAAAAAAAAAAAAAAAGGTGCCAAATGAGGAATCTATTTAGCTTCAGATATAATGAAATTTGTCTGTAATGGGAGATTGGGCAGAGTGAGGCCAGCTGGCCGTTTGGGAATTTGGTTAACTTCACCACGGTGATCCTGGCAGTGTGAAGGGCCAAAACTGTGGTCCTGGATCTCTGTCAACATGACCTGGAAAGAGCCACTGCCACAGT
The DNA here is from genome assembly GCA_013397195.1 of Hylia prasina. Classification (NCBI taxonomy): domain Eukaryota; kingdom Metazoa; phylum Chordata; class Aves; order Passeriformes; family Sylviidae; genus Hylia; species Hylia prasina. The sequence continues at coordinate 487,104 of VYXD01005502.1, forward strand.
GAGATGTCAGAAAAACAAAAGTCCTTTCGGACCTGAGCGCTGCCCAGCGCAGCCCCGGCCACTGCGCGCGGCCGGCTCCGCGTGCCAGCTCCCGGAGGCTTGGAGAGGGATCCCTTTCCCAGAGGGGCAAGGAGAACGCCTGGATGCTGCTGAACGCCGCGGCCCCCGCCAGCCCCACCGGCCCGGCTCCGTGGGATGCCGGCCCTGCGACCCCCCCTGCCAGCCAAGCTCCTCTCCAGGGACCCCGAAAGGGAAGGAGACTCATTATCGCGGCCGCTCCGTCACGAGTCACACCTGCGAACCGCCGGGGCCGCGAACGGCCGAGGGAAGAGCCCGGCCACGGGCACCGGGTGTCCCCAGCGCCGCGGGGCACCGGAGCGTGAAACGCGCGGGGTCCCTCCCGACCCCAGGGCCGGGGGATTCGGCTGTCGGCTCTGTCCTGCTGCTGCGGGGCAAGGAACGGGGCAGGACCGGCCGCCCCGCGCTCGCCGCCGCCGCTGTCTCCAGGGACGCGGCCGTTGCCGGGCGGAGCTCCGCGGGCTGCGACCCCCGCCCGGCACGCCCGGCGCTCGAGGGGAACCGCTTCCGAAGCGCTGAGGGTTCGCGCCGGGTCCGAGCCAAGCCCCCGCAGGGCGCGGTGCTCCGCGGCCGCTGTCACAGGGCCTGCCCTCTGCCAGGGGCGGCCAGCACCAGCAGGAAGGCAGAGGGACGGGATTTGGGTGCTCCCCCTTCACCCGCCCCGCTGCAGCTGCTGAGGGTTAGTGCCGCGGTGAGCAGGAGCCCCCTCATCCAGCACAGAGGAGATGTGTGAGCTCACCCCCGTGCCCCGCGAGTGCTGGGTGGGGACCGGGGGGGCATTTGCCAAAGTGCTGGACACCCCTGCAGCGGCAGCAGCTGCTGTGGCATCGTGGAAAGAATGGGGCAAGGTGTGCAATGCAAATGGTTCGGTACCAGTCAGTATTCAAAGAGTGACTACGTTGTTGTCCTCAAGATACCCATTTCATAGCATGTTTGTATGGCTAAAGGTATGCTGTCTGTACCTGAAACAGGCTTGCTTCAAGGGCTCATATTTTGGGACAGAACGACGTCACAGGCAGGACTGAGGGAGAGGAAAGTAAGTCTGAGAACTCCACTGATGGCAAGAAGATCTTGGTCCATCTGTTGTATGTTCGTCTCTTCTCCTTGACCTGTTCGTTTTTCATTCTGTTGTTAAGCATCGTCTGCAGAGGTGGGGAAAGACCAGAATCCTCATCAAGGCACACATCGTGCTGTGGAATATAGAGTAAACCAGGGGATGAAAACATGCATCTCCTCTTTCCCATTTCTCAGATCTTGCAGTATTTGCCAGGGCATTTCCAGCCTGAAACAGATTTTTCTTTCACACCTTTGGAATGCTGATGTAACAGGCACAAGAGGAGTGCAGCCAGCCTGTGCCCTGTGGGAGCATACATAACACTGGTGCCAGCTCTCATGATAGTCCTGTAAGTCCCATAATAGCTGGCAGTTTTAGGAAGCCGTGCTGACTTTCATATAAAATTTACCTCCTGGTCATGAAGAAGATGTTAAAAGCATGATCCCAGATCACCCCAAAGGCTCAGCAACAAAACAATAAATGCAAAGAGGCATAGATTAAAAAAAAAAAAAAATCAAGACTCTGAGGCTTCCTTTGTGACTTTCAAAGATGGAAAGTTAGACCTTGGCAGCAGTGTACTTATTTTTCTAGGTGTGGCCTGATTCTGTCACTCAACTCCCCAGAAGACAGTGACACTGCCTGTGAGTCAAGCTGGTGTTTAACACAGTGGGGTAGTCAGAAGCCTTGCAAAGCCCTTCACAAACACTGGCCTCACACTGACCATGTTACTCCTGGGAACACATCTCCAGGGCTTTTGAGACCTTGAAAAGCAGAAATGAGAGCAATATAAAACCAGAGATATTTTCTCTTGCACTGATTTCCATGCACACATTTGGTCAGATTCCTGAATTGCAAAGGAGTTAGCCAAACCAGATCCACAGAAATAGCACCCCTGAGTTGCCTGCATAACAATGATCAATTTCTGAGCTGAGCCTTCAGCAAGCCATCAACACTGAGGTTTTTAACCCACCTCATGGCCAATATAATGCAAATGTCATGTTTTGGAGACCTCACAGTCCAACGGAGTCCAGCTGTGTCTACCCAGTCATTGATTCCCAGAGACAACAGTGCCCAATATTGCAGTCAGTTGTCAAAATGGATGCAATCAGGTGTTGAATCATATGCTGAAAAGAAGCAGTGGTACTCAAAAAATAGCTATGTTAATTCTTTCTCTACCTTAGCATTTATTTCCATGAGTGTAGACATCAGTGTTCTTCCCAGTGGGGTGTGCAGTGGCAGTTGCTCCTTAAATGCTGTGGAGTAGGGTAAAATATTGCATCCATTCCCATTCCCATCCCCACTGTTGACATCTGAGAGTGAGGATGAGGCGAGGTGCTGCTTCCTGGCCCTAGTGACTAAAGCATTGTCCTATCAGCAGACCCCAGGTGCCCTCTGTATCCCTCCAGCTACCAGGTCTCAGATTTCCCCCAGACAGCACCTGCGATGGTGTTGTGCATTATCAGCTCTGCCAGCTTTGCCTGGAGTTGGAGGACAGTGTAACAACAGTTAAACCTTATATCACAACAAATAAATTGGACAGGAGCCAGGTCCTGCAGTGCCTTGTGTGGGAGGAACACATCCCATGGGGCATCTTTGCTGCTAATGTGAAGATTCAGGTGCTGTTCTGGAAACAGAGCTATGGCTGAAGGGTGACGGCTGTTTTTAGTGTCCCAGCATGATGGACTAGAAACGTTATCCTCCCTGGCTCTGCCCAGCCACCAGCACATCCTGCAGCCAAGCATTTCTCCTCTTCCTCCACCTCTACCTCTCCATCTACCTCTCCCTCTCTTCTTCTCTCCAGTTACATCAGCACCAGCTGTCTCCTCAGGGCCTGCAGGAACACATCTGGTGAGCTTTCTGCCCACAGCAAGAAGCAGGCTGTTTCTTTGCAGTGGCAGCTGGAGGTAGAAGGAGTGAAAAAAAACCCCTCTCTGTGTATGTGTCCTCCTGGTCAGCTCTGCTAGTGCATCTCCTGCAGCCCCCCTGTGTCCTCACATCACACCATGATGGCCAGAAGTCACCACACCAGTCCAGGATATCATTTAATTTGAGTCCTGCACTCCGTGTGGGGCAGCCTCTCTAGCTGATGCCTGCAGCAAGGCAACCTCCATCTGTCAGATGTGCTTCATCTCTCTGTGGGGAAGAACCATGGGCACAACTCAAGGTCAGGTTTGAGAGGAGCCTATTGGTGTTTGATGTCTGCCTGACACCAAAGGGATTCATTAGGGTAGGAGCCAGCAAGGTTTGTCCTTGGCACTGGTGGAGTTCTCTTTCATTAACGGCTTCTACCCTTTCAGTGAGGAGCACAGAAACTGGGAGCCAAAACTGGGCGGGACTCAGAAAATTGAGGATGCCGAGGAGCAGGGACTGGCTCCAAGGCTCTATTTCCAGGCCCTCCTCTGGCTGGCTCCCTGCAGCTCTTGCTGGAAAACACCTCTTACAAGCAGCCAGCAGTTCCTGGAGTCCTGGGGGAAACAGCAAAACAAATGACATCCAGGAAGGAGGAAAATTTCTCCTGTACAGCCAGTGCTGAAGGATGGGGGAGCAGGATGCTCTCTGTGCTGCTGCTCTCCCAAAGCTATCTGCTCTCCCTGGGTCTCAGCAGGAACCATGCAGCTGCTGACAGCTATTAATAGATGGGGAGAACGTGGGCTCTTTTTCCTACTGCTTCCTGGGATGAATGGTAATTACCCTTAATGAGCCTGGTTTTGGTTCTACCTCCTACCTTCCAGCCTCCTTGCCGGTGCTGGTAGGGAGAAACCAGCCCATCTGCTGCCTGCACTGGCTCTGTGGGGAGCAGAGCCTGACAGCAGGAGTAGAGGCTCATCTCCCCAGGACTCCCCACAGGCCTTGCTTGTGGATGCTGGGCACAGGGCAGGAGTCAGAGGCAGCCAGGGGACAGGCTGCAGCAGTTCCCCTCGGCCTGGCCTTTCCAGTGGCACACAGGAGCCCCATGGGGGGTGAGATAAATGATCCCACCACAGGCTGAGCATGCAAGTGGCTTGGATGCTCTCTCTTTGAGATTACTTAAAGAAACAAAACAGGGGAACAAATAATCAGGAAGTCTGACCTGTTGCTGTGATTGGCATCCCCATCATCATGTATCACACCAAGGTTTGTGAAAAGGGGTGTCCTTCTTCCCTTCTGGTGCAAAACCAGTCCCAGAATATTCCTGGACTTGCCCCCCATCTTCCACAGGGCACAGTCTAGTTGCCATAGGGTTAACCAGGATATGACCTGCACAAGGGGGGTGGTTTTGTTCTTCTCACACCACCTGAACTCTGAAGCAGGAAGGTTTCCTTCATTGAGGTTACTTCAAAAATACTGCATAAAATAGTGCAGGAGGTTTTCTTCATCCACTGGGAGGCTGGGCCTCCTAGGAATCGCCTCCAAGTAGATGGAAGCAAATGTAGATGGCTCTTAAATCTTTCTTGTACATCCCAGACTCTGGCTCTGGGGCAGGGTATCCTCTGCATTAGTGTTTGCCCAAGATGCTTGGTAAGGCTGAACTTCACAACCCCGCCTCTGTGCTGTCCTGACCACCTGAACAGCCATAGTGCCTCAGTGAATTTTTATTGCTCCCTGAAATCTTAGATTTTTCCTTTCTTGGTTCAGCCTAGCAGCTGGTAACACTTTCCACCTTGGGAACCCCTTTCCTTCACTGACCCTTGCTGCTTGCAGCAGGGCAAGAGGAAAAAGGCTGCCCCATCTTGCCAAGCTGAAACTTCCCAGGCAAGAGAGTTTATTTGCCTCTTAGTTTTTAATTAGTTTTTTTCCAGATCATATATTTTCTTGACTGAATCAAAAAAACCTTCCTGCAGGCAGGATCTTTGCCCAGGGACCTACTGGTTTGCAAACCCCTGCCTCCTTGCTTCTGGAGCCCTCTTTTTTTCCCTCCCTCCGAGATCCCTCCAACGTCAGAAGTTTCAAGTCCCTCCGCTGACTCCCACTCAACCCCTTGTGTTGCATCCAAGTGCCAGATGGCACTCTAGGCTCGAGAAGGAGCTGTGCCAGGCTCCCCTCCCTTTCTCTCCACCCTTCAATCTATGGAAAAGAGACAGAACCAGCACTGCCAGATTTCAGGCTGCCGCGTTTGTGCCAGCTTCTGTGGCCTTCAGCTTCAGCTGCAATGGGATTGACATGGGAGGTACTGGCACAATCCTGGAGCAAGGGGTGCCAGGGAATAGAGGACCTACTCTGAAGCTCCCCTCTGTGCCCAGCACTGTGTTATATTTAAGAGCCAATGCTGAGGACACAATCACAGCCACGGCTTCCTCCATGCTCCCCCGGCCCTGCTTCCTTCTTTTCTTGTTGGAAAATTTCTTATTTGTCCAGGGTTGCTCACCAGCAGTGGGTGACTGCAGGTCTGAAGGTTTAGCAAGCTCCTCTTGGGCAGGACAAGCACCCAGGCCCCCTATACTGAAACGAGGAGGAGGGGAAAAGCAGATCAACTGTCCTACCAGAAAGTGGGTCACAGAGGCTGTGGGCAGTGGAAACATCTTGTTTGTGAGTCCCGCTGGGAGCAGGGGGTTGTGTTTGTACAGCAAAAGGAACCTGGGGAGGATGTGCTCAGATATTCCCAGTCTATCTGCTTCAGATTGCTGCGTTAGCACAGTGCCTGCTGCTTTTGGCTCAGAACTGGCTGGCCCCTTGAGTAATCCCTCCTTTCCTGGAGGGACTCTGGTACTTTTTGCTGGCTCTTCTTGATACTCAGGGATGGACATCTCCATTAGTACTGCCTCAGCTCTAGGGTCTCTGCTGTCACTACTCTGTCACAGCAATCCCCACAGGTCCTGTCCCTGGAGCATGTGTCTCTTCACTGCCAGGTTGCTGTCACTCAGCTCCTTGGAGGGGATGGAGGAAGACATGATCCTTAGATGAGTCCAGGAGGAGACATGCACAGAAGATATGAGATGCATCCTGCTGCAAGAGGGCAGGTCACGAGGGAGGTAGTTAGTATAGAAACGCTGATCACCGAGATTTTGCTAGCCCTCCTCCTCAGTTCCTGGTGAAGGGGGTGCTGTTGTGTCCTCAACAAGGATGCCAGCTGTGGCCAGCTTCCCTCAGCCATGCTGGTCACATTCTGCCCTGCCCTGTCCACCCTGCTGCCTGCAGGGCTCTGTGACAGGGGGATGTGGCATCACCACCTGACCAACCTGGCAGCAGGCACACGAGCCAAGCTGGGGTGCCATGCGGGAGAAGAGAGCTGGCTGTGTATTTGGCTGGAGGAGGGAAAGCTTCTAGTCAGTGACTTCTATTCCTGTCTGGGCTTGTTGCAGACTTGACGACATTCAGAGCAGGTGTGAAGCTTTTCCCTTACCAGGCTGGGGATGAGAGTTAGTGGGAGGCTGTTTTCCAGCACTCTCATGGAGATGATCCATTGGTTTTGCACCGTCTCTTTTTTTTCCACAGGATGGTCCATGATTTGCATTTCAGCTTGTGACTCTGTGTCATTCCCTTCCCTGCCCCAATTTCCACCTCTCCTTGTTGTGCTGTATTTACATAAATCCAAGTGCTTGCAACAGTGTAGGTGCTCTAGAGGGATGTGAAGTAGGATCAGGTCCAACAGCACAGGCAGTGCACTGTGAGATTTTCAAAATCCCAGAGGAGGCAGTACACCATCCTTCCGGTGTGTGGCCACCATAAAGCAGCTCAGAGATCCATGGTCCTTGTTATACTTGAAATGAGGGCATCCTCTCTGCTTGCCTTATTTACCTTCAAGGCCAGCTTGGCTGTGATATCCTTTGCAGAGGGGGACCCAGAGCCCCCTCACAAGTAGACACCCCTTCCCTTGGAGGCTGGGGACACTTTCTGGAGCCTGACCCACAGAAGAGGGAGAGGAGTGGGAAGGGGTTCAGCTGGGCCGTGTGGGCTGGGGAGGCGGGGGCACACGGGGAAGGAGGCACATTTTCCATCTCTCAGACCCTTGATGTCTCCCAGGACAGATGCATATATCTTGCGTCAGGAGTTGCAGGGCTGATGTAGGGCAGCTTGCAGGAGCAGAAGGGGGCCCTGTCCACCCCATCACAGCAAGAACAATGTCGGGACGGTCGCTGTGGTGGGAGCTGGACACTGATGGGATAGGACAGCCCGGGAGCTTGTGCGCCAAGGGCTGCTGAGTTGACACTGTCCTTTGGTGCCCTCTTCCCAACCCAGCAGAGCCCAGCACCGGTGGAGCTGTGGAGCTGCCAGCTGCCATCACTGTCCCTGCAGAGCCATGCTCTGTGACAGATCTGCTTCCTGCTGCTGTGCCCAGCTCCGGGCACTCCCTGGCCGCACCGCAGGGATGGGGCCATGGCAGAGCTGTGGTCCCCTTGGTGCTCCCTTTCAGGGCTTGGCTGGTGGAGCAGGGCCCCAAAGCATCGTGCTGCGTGCTGGGGGGAGCTGGGTGCACGCTGCCAGATGCTCCCCACTTCAGCTCTCTGCCACTGCCTCCCTGAAAGCCTCTGCCGTGTCCAGCAGCATTGCAGGCCAGCTCAGGGAGAACCACTGGGCTTCCCTCTTGTGCCCCATTGCTGGATGCGGATTACACTGGCAAAGGGAGCTGGGCTGGCATGCTGCAGGCTCTGCCTGCAGCTGCTGAGCCAGGCTGTCTGGAAACCCTACACTTGAGGATTTGTTCAAGGGTCAGAGATTGCCTGATGCCTGCAGGGTACTTTTGAACCTGCAAGGAGCGACCTGGAGTGTTCCCAAGGGCTTCTGCAGTGCCAGCAATGTGCCAAGCCCAGCTGCTGCCTCTGTGCCTGGTCTGTCCCTGTGGCGCTTCCTCTGGACCAGTGTAAAGCTTCCCATCCCTGATTCTAAGTCCAGCTGTCCCCCTCCACTGTAAGGCCTCTGGCTCTGCCTGCTAGGGCCAACTCATCCCGCTCAGCTGTGGTTTTTGGCTGCACTGCTTGATGGGTCTCTCCTTCTTCCATCTCCCTGGCTGGGTGCCCAGGGTGATGCTGCTCCCCCAGGGCTGGGAGCCCCAACTGCAGAGCCCTCACTTGCTGCCTTTTCCACAGAGAAATGCCAGTGTGTGAGCTCCATGGCCCTCAGGTGTGGACAGGGGGGTCTCTTGTCCCAGACCCTGCCTCTGGTAGGGAGGGGTGGTGCCCGTGGTGGGGACGCCCCAGACATGCCAGCTCATCCAGCTGCTGCAGTGCTGTGAAAGCCAGCAACTCCTGGGGCAACCAGCTCTAGCAGGAAGCTCTCCTGGCTCTCTGGATGTCCAGTCTGTTCCAGGTGGGTGATTCCTGTGTTTCTAACAAGGCAAGGGAAGAAAATTAAAAGCCCAAGTGAGCAAAGCAGCCGGGCAGAGCCAGGAAACGTCAGAAAAGCCTCTGTCAACACTGCAGCTGAGGCAAGCAGGCAGGCAGGCAGCTTCTTAATTATTGATGGTGCTTATAAATAAATGCTGGGGCAGGGAGGAGAAGGTTATTACAGAGCAGAGGAGCCACTTCTGGGTGGGGGAGGGAACCTGAGAACTTGCTTGTTTTAGAGGTCATTTAGTTTTGCCTCTGTTTCCCATTTTTTCTGTAAAACTCGGTGATATTTGAGTTGGTGGATTATCTTCCCTGTGCATCTTCTTGCACCTGCCTGACCTGGCCAGCCAGGAGGAGGAGAGAGGAAAGACACCCGTGAGGGCAGTGAGAGAAAGAAGGGGGAGGGAGGAAACACTGTGTGGAATGTGGGACAAACAGGCAAACGAGGAGACAACGAAATTAGTAGAGCAGCAAATCCCAACCCGAGTGTAAATAATTTTTCACCATGTGAAAAGAAGGTCTACGTAGGCTCAGATTTATCTTCCTGTTCCTGGAGCTCAAGTCCAGGCGACCTCTGATGCAAAGCAAGAGGAAAGTGCGTGACGTGAGGCTGAGCAAGGACTAGAAGGAGATGCAGGGATCTTGGCTGGGGACTGGAATAGTAACCCAGTGTCTGCATAGCCTCAGGGACTTTTGCAGCAGGCTCAGGGTGGTGTGTCCCAGAAAAAACAGACCAGCTGATGGCAATAGTTCTGGGATAGGGATCCCACAGCCAGCTGAAAACACAGAGAGGGTTTTGGGTTAGCATTTTGGACTGGAATTATACCAATAGTTTGAGACTAACAGCCCCCATAGGAGTCTTAAGTGATTGAACATGGTAGGACTTCACAACTTGGTCTGAAGCCCTCCAGTTTGCAGAAGTGAGCACTCAGGCCCTGGGTGCAATACAGACTCGGGCACAACGGAGCTCCTTCTAGTCTACACCACAGCAGACACTACAGGATCATCATCCACCTCCCACCAGTCTCAAGGGAGTCACTACAAATGGTGGGCAGCAGCACCCCAAAGCCTGGGGCTGGTCACAGGTACAGCTTTGGGTGCAGCTTTGCTCATCTTTCCACTGCAGCCTGCCGTGGTTAGACACCTGCAGGATGAGCAGCTCGGCAGTGCATGGGGGATGCAACAGCACATGGCTCTCTGCATGCAGACTGGGTAACACCATGGCAGCCTCACTGCATTCCCTCTGTGCTGACACTCTGGGACCCCACAGCCACCCTCCAGTGACCCAGAATGACATCAATCAATCAAAATTCAGCCCTCGATGGAAATGGGCTGCTCCTGGTCAGGAGGGTGGGCTCACCCTGTCAGTAGCAGGGTGCTCCTGACAAAAGTTGGGATGGTGATGGAGAGGAGATGTAAGGGGAAGCAGAAGCATTCTCCCAGCCCTGTGGGTTCACCAGGTGCTTTCTGGAGGAGGGAGGAGCTTTGGGTTGCGGCTGAGGAAGTCACGCCTCTCTGCAAACGGCATGGAAACGCCAGCTGCAATCCAGGCTGAGGAGCGGAATGCAAAGTGCCAGTGCTCTCACACAGGGAACCAGCTAGCCGTGAAGGGCATGAGGCAAAGGCAGGCTGCTGGGATTCCCCAGGAAATGCCTCTCCTGCCTCCTTGGGCGCTGGGCATGCTGCTGTGGACAGCGTTCTCCTGAGGTGAAACTTCTCTTCCCCAAAAACATTCCCCAGAAGCTGGGGACCCAGAGCTGGAGGGGTCAGTTTGGGTTGGGGTGTTCCTGCCCAGCCCATGCTGCCTGTCCCACAGCTGAACACCTCTAGCACAAAACCATTTCTCTCCTTTCTCAGACATCTGGGATGTAGATGGTGAGCAGCAGCACCAGCTCGACACAGCCCTGAGCTGCTCCTGAGGGACAGGAAGTCTCTCCTCTCCATGGCTGCTGAGTCCATGGTTCTCCTCCACAGCCTTGTGTGTTCTGTGCAGCAGCTGCCCATGAGTGGGTGTTGGCTGCTGCAGGAACAAGAAGCCTCTGGTGCAGGGCAGCATGAGGGTGAGGGCCTGCAAGTGTAACCCAGAATCCCAGATATGTGGACGCTTGGGTTCCTGGATTACACGTGCATGTGTGTGATGTGACCAGTTCAGTGCACACTATCACTAAGCATGTAGAATCACAGAATCATAGAACAGTTTGGGTTGGGAAGGACGTTTAAAGGTCACCTCTGGTTCCCTGCCCCTGAGGTGGTCTCCCTCCCAGCAGGGCTCAGCTTGGACATGCTACACATTATGTTCAGTGCCTCTGAACTCTGATCTGAGCACCAGAGCTGATGGACCAAGCCCCACAGCTTCTGAGCCTGTGGCTCAGCATGCTTTTAACATCCTCTCCATGGCTCAGCTCTGCTACAACACCAGGATCTTCCTGAAGTGAGTCCTATGGCACCCAAGGTGCAGCATGTCAAGGCCCTGCAGCAGCCTGTCCCAAGGCTTGGGATGGCAGGAGAGCCTAGGGAGAGCTGTGCTTCTCCCAGACACTGCGTGCCAGCCTCACACTCTGCAGCCCAGGATACTAAGGGTGAAGCTCCTGGAGCAAAGCACGTGAGAAGAGACAGGCAAGTACTTTCTGCTCCCCTTTTGCCAATGCCAGGTAGTTGCTGGGGGTTGATGCTGGCAAGCCCTTGCATTGCAGGTGCCCTTAAGGGACCTCGGGGTCCATCTGGCCTTATGAAGGTGTTGCCAACCTGACAGCACCGCCGCACAGCAAAAACCCCATCGTCTTTTAATTAGTTTCCCACTTCCTGCCTTCCCTTCTGTGTGCATGTGTTCGGAGGTGAAAATGTGTGCCCAGGATACTACTCCTGCCTTAGATCTTTGATGTTTGTGAGGGAATGAATGTAGGCTGCAATTTTGGCCAGAGAACTCTATTTCAGACTTGTGTTTCATTTCCCAAAGCCTTCCCAGTTAAGCTCTGCCTGACCTGCTGCTGACAGGCAGGGCAAGCCAGGTGCAAATGTGGCAGCTACTGCAGCTGCAGCGCAGTATGTGAATGTCTTGTCCTCCTGAAGCAGGGAAAGAGGAGGATGAGATCTAAGTCTGTGCACTAGGACACAGGAGAACAACTGGAAATGCCCTCTCCTAGAATCAGCAGCCTGGCATGGCTGCAGCACGAACTCCAGCATTTCTACTGCAGTGACCCACTTTACCAGCCTGAGGTGATATGGGCACCATGGATGACTCCACAGAATCACTCTCTGGTAGGGTAAGATCCACTTTCTCTTTCAATTCCAGAACACTTTCAGTGCTACTGCACTTACAAGATCAGGATTTGGTTATGCTGTGACATAATTGATTCTTGTAAGCTCAGAAAGGATATGGGAAATACTGAATTTCATGCCTATAAAAACCAAGACCAGCAAAGGAGGAGGAAGAAAATGGGGTTCCCAAGACAGCCCCAGGTAAGGCAGAAGAGTACCACTGCAGCAGCTGCAGGCCTGCTAACAGACCAGGTGGTTCTGAAGGTTTATAGGAAAGTGGTGCAGGAGATGCAGCAGCCCTGATTGTGGCGGGTGCTGGGGCTGCTGCACATACCCTGGGAACAGAGAGTCATTTTCCTGTGGAACACAGGAGGGGACAAACAGACCTGAAGTGCCAAGCAATCAGGTCTTTGCTGCTCAGTCACCACACAGTGCTGAAAGCCCAACAGCTCCTGCAGTGGAGATGGATCTCCTTCCAAGAGCTCCAAGAGCCACTGCTCTGTGGCGCCTCCAGCAGCAGCCCTTCGCCTTCCACGGGAGTGGTGTCAGGGGCTCAGTAAAGGCATTACCTGGAAGGGCAGCACCCAGACCTCTGCCCTTTAAGAGGTTGGGCAAATATGAGGTCAGTGGCTTTTAAGCTAACCACCAAGGCAAAGCAGGTTAATTCCATAAGGCTGCTGCTGGCAAGCTCAGGCTCTGCTTTTGGAGCTTCACGCAGGAGCAGCTCAAGCCAGCATTCCTTTCCTCCTCCTCACACCTACTCTCCAACACCGAGAGGAGACATCATCTGTAGCAGCTATTAATAAAGCAACACAACAGCACTCTGGGAAAAGTGCTTTCCCAGCAACACAGAGCACCCCTTCCCATCCCCACACGGTGCTGCTGAGGCCCAAGTGAAACACAGGAACTCACTGGCACTCAGGCTGCTTTCAGCTGATGGCATGAACCATCCTCTGGGATTCCACATACCCTCTCCAGCACGCTACCAGCCTCGTCACAAGGGCCCTGAAGCACTGGGCTAGGTGTTCCAGCTCTCCCCACTGCTCAAGTGCAGGGATGTTAGGAGCACCAGTAGCACCTCTTCATTCAGAAATGGGAAGAATTTTGAGAAGGCACCAAGCTGCTGTGCTCCAGTGCAATGCAGGCAGGGTCTGGGATGAGCAGCAACCTGCCCTACTGGCAGTGATGAAAGAAAGGGGCCTATGCACCCTTCTGATGGCTGAACTCTTGGCAGCAGGGGCAGATGCCCGAGACCTTGGCTCACACATCCCTTTGCAATAAGCCCTGCTTTCAGCTTCCTGGCTGAAAGCAGCATTTACTGAACCAAAGGCTAAAGGTCTGCACTCTTGCTGTAGCTGTCAGTGATTTGGGGGAGAAGGGGAGGACAGCTGGGAGCAGCACCAGCCTCTAAAGGCTCCCCATTCCTCTGAGTCCTCACATTTGTATCTGGCACTTTGCAAAGATGAGTAGGAGCCACATTAACCCATAGGGACCACATATGAGATTTTTGGGCTGGACAACCACTGGGACATGGAAGAAAACTCCTTGTCTGCTAATGATGCCCCCCAAAGTCCACATTCCCTTTTTCTCCTAAGATAAGCTGTTCACTGAAGAGAAGGGAAATGAGGCTCTGCTCACAGCAGCAATTCCCCCTCCCTCAGGCAGACACTTAAGTGGGAAGCCTCTCATTCGGACACAGCCATTTCCCACTACACCCTCTTCACTAATCTGTATCTATGTGACAGCCATTTCCTGCTACCCATCCATCAGCATCTCTGTGCTTCTACCCCTCCTCCCTCTGCCCCCAAAAGCAGGAGAGGCAGCTACTGGTCCATTTTCCTTCACAGTGACAGGCAACCCTACCAGCTGGTGAAATTCATCTGTGCCAGGCTGCTCTTGCTGCTCACAGGGTGAAAACCTGCTTGTATCAGTATCCTGTTGCACTTTTGCCTCAGCTACCATTTATGATCTCTATTTAGGTCAATACTGTATCTAAAATAACGATGCTTTGGCCAGGAGCTCTCAACATCACTCTAACACTGAAGTCTGAAACGTCTTTATGGATTGAATTTGCTGGTTCCACCGCTGCTTGTGAAAAATAACCAGTTTATGAGACCTGCTCACCTCAAAGCAGGGTACAGTCCTGCTGCAAGGACTTCCATGCTGCAACACAGAAAGTTTCCATTCTCACAACTCATTACCTCAGTGTTGGTTTTTGGGTATGAGCCGGTAAGAAGAGAGAAGGAAGCAATTGCAAGGGAGTGGCAGGAAGAAACAGAGACAAGAACATTCATCCAAAGCAAAGAGGGGGAGAGGGGGACAATTTTGTTTCCTTGGTGCTGAGGGCTGGCTTCAGCACTACCCATTCCATAGCCTAACAAGCCTGAGCCCACAAGCAAGGTGGGATTTCTCTAATTTCTAAATTAGAGTAGCATATTTAATCAGAGGGCTGTCCGGAGTTCTGCAGTAGGAAGGAACTGCTTAGACAAGAGTACATGCTGACTTCTGGAGCTGCAGGGGCAGAATGAACCCCTCTTCCAGAGCAGAAGAAAAAGAATGTGCAGCTAGCAAGAAACATCAGGTGATTGGATACTCTCTACCCTTTAATGGCTTTAAGGTAGCAGTGCCAACTCCCCATGTTCTCATGAAATCTCTGTGCTGGTCTTGTGGCAAGATTTGCACTGTTCCATGAGAAGCAGGATCTGCTGTTGCAACTATTGCTTTCCAAGGCTCCATCCCCACACGCTTGTGCTGCAAACAGGCAGAATCATTCTGTCAGTGGGGTCTCTGCTGATCCTGGATGGTCACAAGTCAAGTGCCCCAAGGCAGTGGTTGCAGCAGTGTTCAGCTCCTAATCCTTTCAGATGGGCAGAGTATATGCTTGGCATTGAGTGTCCAGCTGGGTGCATACAGCTGTCCTGGCACTAAAGCATCACAGTTTGCTCTGAGCGAACTCCAGTGCAGTAGTCAGGGCTCCCTGCATGCCTTTGGCATTGCCACTGCCCTTAGCTACGACGAGAGAGCCTCCTGCCTTCCCTTCCATCTGTGCACAGACAGCCATGGCCCAGTCAGCAGCAGAGAACGCGGGGAGGCAGTTCTGGGGAAGAGACACAGGCAAGTTATTGGTACTGTGGGGCAGCCTGCAGTCCGAGAATAAAGAAAGGCAACAGCATCCTCTCCTCACCCAGCCCGAGGCAGCCATGACTGTGAAGACCACAAAGGCTGAGCTTACATGTTAATGCTGTGTCTTGCCCCTTAGCAAACACAGCCTGGAGTATCCAGGGGTATCTGTACCCAGCAGAGACTGAAAGCACATCTGATCCCAGTACAGTCATCTCAGGTCCTGCCCCTGTGTGATTAACCACCAACTCTGGACAAAACCCCAGGAAAAGTCTCAAGGAGGACTTGCTGAGCAGTGGGTCCAGTCCCCCTTGGCAGGCAGGTTCCCCTTGTCTCTATCAGGGTTCCACTTACCTTGGATACCTGACAGGCACAGAGCACCTCACCCGAAGCCTGAGGGCTGAGTAGCAAGACTGATGTGCCAGGAGACTTGTCACACAGCTGGTTCACTACTTTCATTAGGATCTAGGAGAGGCAGGCAGAAGAGAGGTCAGGCAACAGCAAAGGAGCCCAGCATTCAGCAGCAGAAATTGTGCCCAGCAACTCCCTCTTGCTGTTTGCAGCACCTGAGGTACTGCTCGGCCAACAAAGAATGTGGATTACTCACGGAGAGGGAATCAGCTGGGACAGTATCAATGATGACAGGCTGGTTGCAGTATTTTGCTAGCAAGATTTGTGCTGCCTTCTCAGCCTGGAGGAAGAAAAACACAACACTTTGAAGGGCTAGGTGGCACAGGGTGGGCTGGATGGGGATATATCCATGTAATATATCCACAAAGGGAATGCAAGCACTGCTGTGTGGGACAGATAGGACATGCTTGATAGCAGAAGTCAAAGTAAGACTAGCAGACTGAAATCTCCATGTGGAGACCTGAACAGCCCTCCTTCCCCAAGTAAAAGCAGAGATTAACCCCTGTCAGAAGTGGAATAGAGTGATTCATCCAGTCCCCAGCCTCTCTCCTGGACCTACACAGCACCACATGTCTCAGGAAGGCTTCTGTGGCAAGATGCTCCTACTTTAAGAAAGGGATAGTTCTTCCTCAGATCTCCAAGTTACCAATAAGTATTTCTAATCTGCTTGTAATGTAAATTGGCAGAACACAAACACATGTGGGAAGCACAGCAATATCCATGTATCTGGAAGAATCTGTCCTAACACTGACTGTATAACTTTGTTAAGTCCACTGTGAGGAGCATCCCATCTTCTCCATGCACAAACAAGGAGGTGATGATGCCCAATGCCTATTGGTGGTGGCCAAAAGTGCTGGTATGGGGCTCTCTGCTCTCACAGGCAGGGAGACATGGAAATTCTGCAGGTCCTAAAAGCCCAGCCAGACATTCTCTGCACTTTAAACAATGGCCCCATAAACAATGGCCAGTGAAATCAACCCACAGTGAAATCAACACAGGGCTTGTGTTGCACTGCATGTGACTGTACAGGTTTTCTTCTGCCTTCTGAGACCCGAGTGACTGAGTGGCTGTGAAGTGTGATAGGGACACCAGGTCCACTGGTGTGTGCTGTCAGCTGGCTGCAAGTCAGTGTGTGCCGCTGCCTCAGTACCTGCTGCAGCTCCAGTTTCTTGACAGCTGTGTTGGCTGTTCGCTGTAGTGCTTTCAGGATGGTCTGTAGTTCTCTTCTTTGCCACTGGGGCATTGCAGTGCTGGACACCACCTGCAAGACAATCTGCTCTGTAAGAACATTAAACTGTACCCTAGACATAAAGTGCTAGTTCTCTGGGAAGTCAGGCTGGAGCATGGCCTCTTCCCAGACCCTGCTTTAACCCATGTGACCAGGGCAGCTAGTCACTGTGCTGAGCAGCTTTCTCTTTTCAGCTGGCCATCTGCAACACAGCCACCTGGGCACTGGCAAAAACCCTTTTGACCAAAGAGGCAACAGCAGGTAGCAACTTGCCCTTGCTGTTGATCATGGTAAGATGTGAACCTGACAGGGAAAAAGTCACGTGTCTCATGTGCCCATGCTGGGCTCTTTCTGCACAGGAGTGTAATCCTTACTTTGGTCAACTGGCCCACTTCTTTGGAGAGGTTCTGCATCTCAGGAATAGAGGTGATCCTCTGCTTCATTCGTAGGGACACAGAGTCCACTTCCATAGCCAAGCACTGGCCCGCTTCCCGGGCCTGCAGAGAAGGAAGGAATGCAAACTTCAAATGCAGCAACAGAAAGAGTCCACAAGGATAGAAAAAGCAGGGTCATGAACATGGAAGTGTTGCTCAGAATCCAGTAATAAGACACCTACAGATGGTTTAGGAATGACTGTTTCTGCAAGACTCTGAAATACAGCATTCCTCTCTAGATTTGCAACCAACACTAGATGGTCACACTCAGGCAAAACAAGCTGTTGAGCTTTATCTGGCATTTATGGTCAAAATTCATGTTTCCTCAAAAATCTGCACCAAAATCATCAGGATTTCATTGAGGAAAAACTGGGGAGCTCTGTGGAGCATCTTAGAAATCTTTTTCCATTAGCAAATGCAATCTTGAAACTGCTGACTGAAGAAACAAGAGAAACACACTAAAAGAAACCTTGGCCATTCAAGCATATTTTCTCAGTTTACCTATCCTGATATATTTATTATTGTTTTCACCAACGATGTTACTATTAATAATTTTTTAAAAAGCTATTAAGAGCTTTTTTTCACCTGTGCCAATCCTTATGGTTTGGAGCATTTTCTCCCTGCCAGATCTCTGTGCCCAGGATGGTCCTGCAAGGCTTCAGCGCAGGACAGCAGTTCTGCCTAGCTAGGATACACAACCCTTGTTTCAAGTGATTTTCTCATGCCTGCAGTCTCCCTTGTCTCATTAACACTTGCACAGAGCTCCTCTCGGGGGCTCTCCAGGTCAGCACTTCCAGCAAAGCGTGCAGATGTGCCCTGCAGCTTTTTGTTCTTCTGCACGAAGAAAAGCCTCTCTGGGACACAGATGCACAGGGGACGGCCAGCCAAAAAGTAACAGATTTGCAGGGGTGGGCTTTGCCTTTAGTTTTTCTAATTCCACTGACTATGAGTCACTCTCCTCTGACAGCAGCCTTAAAGGAAGAAGGAAGGCTTATGGGGCACCTGACACTTCCAAACACTCAAAGGACAGAGTGATCTCACCAACACAATAGTAGGTTGCTTACTTTTTATACAGAACCAGCCAGACCAGAAACACAGTTTACCAGGAAAAAGACTAAAGAAAGGAAGCAAAAGGGCTGTAAGAATGAGGCCAAAACCCTGTAATCATAAAGTGCAAATCCAGCTGTGATAGGCAGGAGGCGAAATCAATGTACAAAGAATTACACCTTAAAATACCTACTGGGGGATTGAAATTTATAGACCAGAGGCTTACTGATATTTTGTGCAAGTTTTTATCTTGGAAAAGGGGGTCTGAAGGGAGAAATGAAGGTCAAGGAGACAGAGAATTGGGATGGGAGGGACAGGAAGTGAATAGTGAGATACAGTAGCAGAGCTGAGTCCAAGGCTGGAGCAGGAAGCCAGATGAGGCACAGCAGGGAGGCTCCAACCAAAACAGTGGGGAGCTAATTGTCTATGAGGAAGCTACAAAGTTTGGTCCTTCTGGCACTGCCTTGACATGGCAGAAATCTCAGTTTCCTCTTTCTTACCTCTTTGGCTCGTCCCCCTGTCACTGCAATGACACGGCTAATCCCTTTGACAAGCTGATGCTCGCTGATGATGGCCAGATCTTCCACAGATCCTGTTTGGAGAAGATGCCTAAAATGTCAGCAGAGAACAGGAAAGAAAGCAAGTTGCTCTTTGCAAACAGAAATCAGGAACCCTGCTTTCTTTTTCAAAAACTCTTGAAGTCCAGCAGCCTTTTCCTAATCCTAATCCCAATACCTTGAAGCCTTTCCCATCCCTAAAATGCTGATGGTACCTTGTCAGGCAAGAGACAGCAGAGTTGAGGCTGCTCCAGAGGAACCTCTGAGCTACCTACCCAGCAGGCTCCAGTCAAACCATGCAGCCAAGTTCTGTCCTCCTTTCCTCTCCTTCAGCAGTGAGATGAATTGGCATTTTTCTCTTCTACTCAGCTGCTACTCCACCACTCTCTTGTCAGGCCAGCTCACTGCCTGGCCAGTAGACTCCAGACAAAGGACAGTTGTGCAGTCTCAGGACACTGCCAACCTCCCTTTTCCTCCTTGTTTATTCAACACTGGATATGAAAACTATGGTGTCTCGGGTTCTGTTACCACAAGTAATCATCCCAGACATCTTCATAAGAACTGATCATCTCTTTTCCCATGCACTTTCTTGTCCCTCTACTCCCACAAGATGATCTCATGGCTACAAAATTGCTCAATTTCAGCTCTATCTGCTCTAAGGCCAGTTTGTTCCTTCGTTTTGGGGGTTTTTTTTTTGGTGTCAGCACTGTCCTAAGATTGATTAACTTTTCTTCTACTCTCATTACTGCTAAAAGCAGAAGAGGGTGAAGATAATTAATTAAAATAATCAGAGCAGTCTCAAGTTCTCACAGCTGAATTGGAGTCTCCAGCCAGGTCCCCAGCCCTCCTGCAACCCCGAAGGCAAAGCACCACAACCCTGGTGTGACAGGTCACACACACCTTTACCAAACTCTCTCTGCTGGTGCTCTCTGGCTTCCATGTTGGTTTCAGACTACAAAGAAAGGAAAAATGCTGTGCATTGCATTAAAGTTTGCTCACCCTGGAACTTCCAAAGCTTTTTAACTATCCCATCCTGTCCTCACAATATTTTTCCTGCGAGGAAACAGTTTCACAGGGACAGGGAGGTGAGCTTGCAGTGATGTTTCTACCTCAGCCACCGGTGCCCACAAACATGCCTTCTGGCTGCAAGTAAAAGTCACTTACGTCCCACAGCAGAGCTCCACAGAGGTCTGCATTGCAGCCTCGGAGTCACAGGTCAGCACATTCTCCACAGGGACCCCCAGGGACACTATCCTCACCGGATCTGGATACCCCTGACAGAGGAGACAGGGATCAGCAGCAGACAACATGGGTGATCAGGGGCACTTACAGACTAACTACATGGCTTCAGGTGTCTGCCTCATTTTTCCCCTATTTTCCAGAGCAGCCCCTGAGTCTGGGGTGACACTACTTCTGCCCCACAACCAAGCACCAATGGGGAGAAAGAAACAATTGGTGACACGACAGGCTTTCGATCCACAGGCGCATCACCAGTCTCTGTTTTACAACAGCATCCTGAGATCTCATCTCTGTCCTGTTTTCCCTTCTGAATTTTGGGAGACAATTCCCTTGCAGAAACATGTTGTGTCAACATCTCGTGTCCCAGATGATTCCTGCTGAAGGAGAAGGCTCACAAAGATGCGTGCTGCCATCCTGTCATACCTCATCCACTGCACGGAGTCCCTGAACTCTTCTTGCCAGTGTGAGGGGGACTTCAGCCATATGCACCACCTCATTCTTTTGGATCAGATCCTGGACCACTTGCTCCACTTGCTGCAGCTGCTCCACGGTCACATGGCCCTGAGGAAGCAAATCAGGCACATTTAGAAGAAGCCTCCTGAGAGGTACAGAAAGAAGGAGGGAGAACTGGGGCACAGCCACCAGATGACTCAGCTTGGGCACACCACTCTACCCCTGCATCTCATCGTCTCTGCTTGTAAAAGGGAACTGTGAACATCATGGCCCTCCCACCTTCTCCTCTCATGAGAGATAAAGATTTTTGATGCAAGAGCATCAGCTAGTCTTCAACAGAGATACTGGAAATGAGTGACAGGTTACCAGGGACAGCACTCAGCCTGACCCAAAGCTTCACAAATACTCTCACCTGAATGTCCAGTACAGACATCAGATATGTGCCACAGCCAAGCACCATCTCTCAAAGACTCCTTTATGCTATTTTGGGACTCAGTCCCATGACTTTGCTGAGTTTTTTCCCTTCTGACCCCCATTCATCCCCTCAGCAAAGCCCTGCTCAGGGTGAGGTCAATGCAAAATGGACACAGTCACATCCAGAGGACCAAGTTTCATTCCTCAGATAAGATGTGACTTGTCTCTAAAGGAGCCATTATGGGGAAAGGGGAAAAATCCCTGGAGAGAAGAGCTGTACTGGAATGTTGGTACTGCTGAGAACCAGGAGACTGGATTTCAGAGTCACCTTGGTGTCGAAGTCGAAGCGCAGCTGCTCTGCTGTCACATGGGACCCGCGCTGCTCGGTGCTGTCACCCAGGACACGCCGCAGCGCGAAGTTCAGCAGGTGGGTGGCAGTGTGGTTCGTCATGCAGGCCAGGCGCTGTGCCTGAAAGCACACACCAGTCAGCAGGGAGTGCTGCTTCTCCACAGCTCAGGGGAGCAGGGGATGGCACAAAGAGATGAGGCGAGAGGAGAAGATGGAGGAGGAACAACGGGTAGTACAGCTGTCAGATGAGTTATGTGACAGGGCAGATCTAACTCCTTTTTCCATGGGATCATCTTTGTAAAACAGTAAAGGGTAGGCTGGATACTTTTGGACAGACCAATGGCTCACAAAGATTACAGAGTCAGTTGTGGTATCTCCTTCCCACTGCACACTATGATGAAGAACAGTCTCAAGAACACAAGGGACAAAGATCTGCTGTGCCCAGGTTACTCAGGACATCCCAAGGAAAAGGTTAAGAGCACTCAGTTATCACCTCATCCACGAAGAGCTGCACTTGGTCACCAGCACGCAGGCTTTCCACAGCAGTGACCTCATGGATCACGTAGCCACCACAGAGATGAACTGACTCTACAGGGAAGAGTACATCCTGAGCAAAGAGACAGAAAAATGAGTTAGGACACAGGAAAGATCCAAATTCCTGTGCCACATACCTTCCTGACCTGACTGGGAAACACAATTCCCACCAACCCCTAAGAGACAGGGATGGGGTGGGAAAAGCAGAGAGAAGCTCACTGCAAACATAGCCAAAGTGTCTCAGACCTTTTCCTGGCACTACACAGTATGCTGAGGCTGTCAGCCTGCAGTGGAGGGGCAGTAACACCATCCATGCTGACAAATTTTCTTAGCAAGTATGCTCATGCATGAGAAAATGAACAGCATCTCCCAAGGCACCTGTTTCTGGCGTCCAAGGTACCATTTCTGCCTCACTGGGATGGCAACAAAACTGGACCACCACTTTAGCTTGGGGAGAAGTGGTGAGCAAGGCACTGTAACACTCTGCTAGGCTAAAAAGGCCCAGGGGTGATTATCAAGAGCTGGAAATGGGTAAAGGAGAAAAGACTGCACCCTGTGTAACTTCCCAGGACAGAGTCAAAAGTCTCTCCTTTTGGCAAGGCTGAAAGAATGTGCTGCAGAAGTGGAGGTCCTCCCTGATGCTCTTGGGAGGAATCAGTTTTTGCACTGGGTCTCAGGTTGGGCAGCCCCTGCAGCTGTCCAGGACTGGCCAGAGAGGTTACTCAGTTCACAGACTCTCTGATCAATGCTTGCCTTCTCTCCATTACAACCCCAGCTGGCAAGAACACAGCACAATGAAGGAAGACCTGAGATTTTCATCCTCCTGAGCAAGATGAAATTGCAAAGGGCTGTGAGAGACAACTAGAGCAGCAAGAATGACCTTGTGAAGTTACTGCTGATTCTGCCTTACCCCACCAACTCTGATGCTAAGCCAAGGGAACTGTCAAGAGTCAGCAGCTTGCAAATTAACACAGTAGAACAACCCATAACTTGGGGAATTTTGCCTGGCTTCAGAACCCATGGCAGCCTTGGGATAGGCAGCAGAGGGCCTTACCTGCTGTCCTAAACGTATCATGTAGCCTTGGTCAGAGTCTTGCCCTCCCTGCTCTGCATAGAAGTTAGTCCTGTCCAAGATGACACCGCAGCGCTGCCCTGCCCCAACCTCCTCATGGAGAGACTGATCTCTGTACAGCATCAGGACAGTGGCCTGGCATGGACTGAACTCTGTCAGGGGGAAGAAGACAGCAGCAGTTAGTGCATACAGCCTGTCAGATTGCAACAAAGGAGGGATCACTTCCCCGTGCCAACTCTGCCAGCACCCGGGCAGCACTGAAAGCTGGCACTTTGCCTTGGTAGGAGAAGAACAGCTACTAGCAGAAAGGACAAAGGACTGGAACTAAGTCACCCTCACTTACCTAATGACAGAACTGCTGAGTAGTAGCTAAGCAGGCAGAGGCACCCCAGCTGGCTCCACATGAGCCTGGTAGAAGAAAATGTGGCACAGACACATCTGCATCTTGCTACACTGCAAGCTTGGCAAACCTGACTGACTTTTATGAAGATATTGTGGATAGGGAACAGCAGGGATGTCACCCTCCTGGATGCAGCAGCAGGATTCTAACCTGCTCTCCTGTAGGCTCCTTGAACGCAAACTTGGGCACTATGGACAAGTGGACCACAAGGTGGGTGTGTAACTGGCTGGGCAGAGGGCCCCAGTGAGAAATGCTCAGTAGTTCAATGTTCAACTGATATTCAGCTACTGGCTGATATAAGGAACATCACTTAACATCTTCATTAATGACTATCGGTGAACAAAATGGGATGTACCCATATCCCACTTAATTGGCAAGGACTGGCTGATACACTGAAGAACTGGACTGGTTTTTTGAAGGCATCTGAGCAGTCTACAGAAATGAATCTTAGATTCCCGGGAGCAAGCTGAACACAAGCCAGCAGGGTGCCCTTGCAGCAAGGGAAGCTGCCTGCCTGCTGAGCTGTATGAACACAAACATAGCCAGAGGGTCAAAGAAATAGGTTATTCATCCCTATTTAGCATTTGGGAGACTACATTTGGAGTACAGGAAATTCTGGCTGTACATAAAGAAAAAAAACTTCAC
The DNA here is from genome assembly GCA_013397195.1 of Hylia prasina. Classification (NCBI taxonomy): domain Eukaryota; kingdom Metazoa; phylum Chordata; class Aves; order Passeriformes; family Sylviidae; genus Hylia; species Hylia prasina. The sequence goes on from VYXD01005502.1 coordinate 510,641, forward strand.
ACACTAAGAGTGATAAAGAACAGGGAACAGATAGGCTGTGAGATTTTTGTCCCTGAAGATACTGAAAACTTAAATGGACAAGGCTCTGAGCAATGTGATTCAACTGTGAAACTGATGTCACTTTTAAGAAGAAATTGGACATCCAGAGATCCCCTTCAACCCGAACTACTCCATGATTCAGAAGCTGAGAAGGTGAGACAGTTCTAGCTTGGGGATTTCAGCCAGTGTCACTGGTAGGATTTTTTCCTCTGTTGTGCTCTTGCTGTAGTATATATGAATTGCCACACTTTCTGCTCAGCGTGGGCTGCCACCAGCACACTGGGTAAAAGGGAGTTGGCCGTACACAGCCATCTCTAATTGTCTGTACAGCCACAGCACCTCTTGCTCCCTGTGGCTTATCTTCAGGCCTTCCGTAGAGCATCAGCAACCTCGGCTTCCCTGTATGACAAAAGCCTGCGCTGGCACCTAGTGGTCTGCCACGAAACAACAAGGGCACGGTTTCACACAACCACCTAAAACCTTCGTGTAATTATCCTTCCTTCTCCTGAGCCACACACCCAGAAGCCTAATTGTCGGAGACAGACTTATCTCTAGAAGAAATCAACAGTCCCTGTTTCACCACTGCACCCAGTGGTGATGCTCAGCCTTGCTACCAGCCCAGAGCCTTCCAAGGGACGTACCAACAGCAATAAGAAAACTCACCAAACTCACCCAGTTTGGGATGAGGTACAGGGGTAGAGAAAAGATGTGGCAGCAAGGTGGACAGGTTTGGACCATGAAGTACACGCTGTGCCTGCATGGGGTTAGGCAGCAAAAGCAGCCATGTGAGGACTGCAGCAGAGCTTGCTTTGCAGGTGGGGCAGGCACTCACCGTACTGCCCATGCTGCCCCAGCCTGTAGGAGTACTTCGCAGAGTCATCGGTGGCAGGCACGTTGCTGCTCTGCAGCCAAGCCAGCGAGTGCACATCCAGCTGGGTGTTTGTGCTCCCTGGCTGTCCTGCCTGAGGGCCACCAGCCTTCCGCTGCAGCAGAGCAAAGGCACAGTTAGGTGGGAGATCCCTGGGGGCAAGCAAACAGGTAACTGGGGCTGTAAGGCTAGGGATGACTTCTTCCACCTTCAGGGAAAAGGCTTGTTCAGATGCAGGCTGATGTAGGCTACTGCTAACTAACCCCTTCCCTTCAAACCTCACAAGCACTGAATACCACCCTGTGCTAGCCTTGAGCCAGGCCATACACCAACTGTACATACATCCCTCCTGGCACAGCATGCCTTGTAGCTGTGAAGCTTCCAGGCCATTAAAGCTCAGGAGAGCAAGGCCTCAAACCAATTACTGCACTGGGGGGTGGTGGTGGGTGGGCAGTGCAAGTATTTCAGCACTACAGAGGTCAAGGAGATTTTGTAAACTTTTCATAAATAATTTGCTGCTTGAGCTAAGCTGGTTCTACTTTGTGTGATAAGTTAAGACGACATAACTAACAGAAGGCTGTCTTAACCTATGTAAATCTTTTATAACCTTCACTCCAGCAACAGTCAGTGTCATAAAATATCTGAAGAATATCACCAACCAATGCTTCAGTTCCACATTCAGAAACAAGGGTATTGTGATGACACTGCTATTTCAGACTCACCTTCCCTTCAGGGAGAAGGCATGTCGCCCTGTGGTGCTCTGAAGAGCCTCAGCAGTGAAAGGGATCCTGCTTCCATGTTCACAGGAGGCAGGTAAGGCTTTGAATTATTGTGACAAGGCAGGTCTCCCTCTTACCTTTGCATCTTCCAGAACAAGTTTGTTAAAAGCAGCTGAATCCAAACTGATTCCCTTCTCCTCAAGCATCAAGTCAATTAGATCCAGAGGGAATCCCAAACTCCCATAGAGAGACCAGGCTACTTCAGCTGTAAGACAAAAGAAAGGACAAGAACTCTGTGTGAACAGAGAAAGCAAAGGCACCTCGAGGTTTGTCTGCATGGGACCAATCTAGTGTGTGCTTTGGTAACTGGATGCACCTGTATTGTGTGCAACTGTACAGTTAATGGGGAAGAGAGGCCGTGGAGTTCTTCTTGCATGGGACTGAGCATTAATAATGCTCCACAGCCCCATTCCTGCTAAAATTCAGTGCAGTACACCTAGACAGGCAGCTGCACTGGCTGGGTCCTGTGCTACTCCTCTCAGCTGTGTCTTATAAGGACCTCGTTGATCAGTCAATAAAACAGCAAGGGAATGTTTCTAACTTGCCTGGTGCCTACTTTGTTGTGAGGACGAAGTACTAGAAAACAACTGCAATGTGGAGAAAGGAACGTTTGCTCCTCTGTCTGGGGCTAGACAGTCACAGAAAAGGCAGGGGAAGCAAACATCCACCAGTTTTGACTGCAGTGCTTGTGAGGACCTGGAGCAAACTGTCTCCAAGTGCAGTTTGTCAGAAGAGGGACACTCACCTGGGAAATGTGTGGAGGGTTCCATCTGCTGCACTGTCCGCTCGATGATGCGTCTTCCACGCTCCAGGGAGGACAGAAACACAGCCTCATTCTCATTGATGATGTCATTGATCTGCCCAAGGATCAGAAGAAGGGTTAGCCACAACATTTCAGGGAGTTCCCCAGCTCAGCTCAGCCCTGCTTAGTCAGCTCAACCAGCCTTTTTGTTCTGCACGTATCCATCACAACACGGCTCCGATGCCTTATTGAACAGTGCCAAAGTCATTGTGCCTCCTGTCACCAATCCTGTCAAGGAAATATTGAACACCCTCGTGGGGAAAGCTTTAGGCTGACAAATGTTCCCTATTGGGCATTCATATCTGTGACCCAATTACAACTGTACGTCTGGAACAGCCGGAGAATTTGCTGTCAGTGGAAGAAGCTGGGACTAGCCTTAAATCATCACTCCACTTCAAAGGGTAGCCGGGTGAGGACAGGCTGTACTTTCACTCAACCAAAAAAGCTACTGTAGCTTTTTTAGAGCAACAGCTGCCTTACACAGGACATGCAGTCCCTGGTAAGGACCTAGTGGAGCTCCCACATGGAAATCTGCCACAGATACTTCTTGTGCTCAGCACGTCTCAGCCCACTCAGGAGAACATGGTTACGGAGGAGGCTAAGCAAACTCCTCCAGCTAAGCCCCAAGGGCAGGATGACTTCTGGCCCTGAGAACAGTGCCTCACGAAGATAACGAGACAGGGGAATTCCATATTGCTCACCTGGTTGGTGTTCCTTGTCAGCTCTGGATAAGCATCTCCCTGTGGAAGTGAGCCTCAGTTAGTGAAAACATCCTCAGCATCCTCCTCAGGGGATCTCGCAGTGTGCCACAAACATTAGAGAGGTTACTTGCATACACTTACACATGCTTGTGCTGACTGTACCACTGATGACACTAGGCCCCCTCCCTCCCACCACAAGTGATATGGGGACAAGAGGCTTTAATGCTGGAATGCATAGCATCTTTCCTGGAGCTCCTTCACATCCAAGACTGACTTCTGACAATGTGCAGAAAAGGGACATGGGGCTAAACAGGACACGTGTGATGACCCTTTTTCCCCAAGACAGCAGCTTCACTCACCAGCACTTCCACTACAGCAGGCACCAGGGAGGCCAGGAGCCCAGGTGGAGCCTGCAGAACTTCGGAGCAAAAGCGTACAGCCCTGCGCAGGATCCGACGCAGCACCAGCCTGAGAACAGGGCAGGATTTCTCAGGCAGCCTTGTGAGCATCCCTGCCTGGCTCCCACATCCAACATTCCCCAGCTCCTCTGCTCTGATCCATCAACACAGGCCAGCTGCTCCCAACACTCTACACCCATCCCAGGGGAATTGGAACCACTTCCCGGCTCTCATCTTCCTGCCTCCCCAGAAGCTCATGCACTCCCTGTCTGGTGCCCACACCAGAACCTCTCCCCTGGCTGCTCATATTCCTTTCTAGGCCTAACTTCCTCCACCCCATGCCATTTCCTTGTGCCCTTACTCTGCTCCAGAGAAGCCTGGGTAGATGCCATCAGTGATGCACACGCACAGGGTGCGCACGTGATCTGCCACCACGCGGTAGGCCATGTTCACGTGCCCAACATCTGCATCCCCGACCAAGCCTTGGTATCTGGGCGCCCTGCAGCCCTAAAACAGAAAGTGGGGAGACAAATCAGCAGAAAGTAATGGCTGCAGAAGAAGTTTCAATGCAAGAGGCAGCCAGCCATGCCCGACATAATTTTCAACTACCTCTGAACCTCATGCACCTAAGATGTGCTCATTAAATCATTCCACAGCCCCACAGACCAAGACTTCTGTACCTAACACAGGTCAGCCAATGCCTTGGCACTGAGAAATTTAAGACACTGAAGGAAAAACGCATCAGCAGTGCTGATAATCCAGTGGATTTCCAACCTGGAATTCTCCCTTTTTTCTGGAACACTGCAGGCAGTGGACCTGGCAGGACATAACCTCTTGTCTCAAGATACTGCTCAGGAAGTTCAGAGAAGGCTGTAATGTGCTACCCAGCAAGCAGTCTGTGCTCAAGGAGCTTTTGTTGAGCTGTGACTCTGAGCAGAAGCACCATCACCTTGTGAATGGCATCCAAGATGGGAGTGAAGAGATCTGTATCATAGTTGGACCGTTTGTTCTGCAGAACTGTCACCAGCCTTTCCAGACCCATTCCTGTATCCACATGATGCTGTGGCAAGGGAAGGAGATTCCCCCCCATCTCTCTGTCAGCCAGTCAGAAAAAATAAAAGGCAAAAGAGAAGCAAGGATCAGTTCATGGCAAAAATAAGGAACAGGTGAATCAAAGAGAATTTGACAGGGGATGGAAACAGTGGGTGACCCAGCCTAAGGAAGCTCAGGGACAAGAGTGACAGCAGCCTGTCAGGCAGCCAGGATCTGACCATCATATAGTCAGGATAGGCTGCAATGTAAGGAAAAAGACCTTCCCCAGCAGGGCCAAAGGCCTTCTCCTCCTCCTCCAGGCTGCTGCAGATCTCAAGAGATCTCTGGAATGCAACATTAATGGAGAACAGAGAGTGAAGGTTGAAGAAGATGGGGAAATAAAGGAAAGGGGACCAAGGGCCATGCTGGAGCAATCTCCATAGCTTCTCTCTTGCTCCTGGTATTGCCACCATCTGGAAAACAGTGGTAAGTCTGAGAATATACACATGATTTTGGAATGAGCTGGGGGAAAGGCTCTGGAGTTCAGAAAAGATGCTCGCTACCTGCTGTACTGCATGAAGACCAAGTTCCAGATCTCCACTACATCAGGGCTGCCCTGGTTCACCAGTGCCGCAGCATTTCTGCCACCACCCACGTGGTCATAGTGGATCTCTGTGCAGGGACCACAGGGACCTGTGTCCCCCATCTCCCAGAAGTTATCCTTCGATGAGAAAGGAAGCACGTGACTGGCAGGAACCCTGGAAAGGCAAACAACAGAGGTGGCAGTGCTGAGGCATACACACAAACCACACAGTAGCCGAGATCACAGAGAAAGTTGGAAGAAAGGAATCCTTTCTTCCTACTACAGACTCAATAAGCAAACACATCAGAATTCCTCTGCTTCTGTTCACCCAGAATTACTCTCCTTAGCAGGATTAAGTGGGCCAACCAGACCCTAGTCTCAGCCCAGAATGACTGGCAAACACAGCCTGGCCAAGACGGGCTCTCCACTGGGTCAGTGGAGCACCTTTGAAGCAGAGGCAAGACCTGAACACCATCAGTGGCAGAGAGCTGGCTGCCTTGGGTTCAAAGCCTACATACAGCCTGGAACAAGCTCCCCAAGCACAGCAGTGCTCTCTGCACTGGCTGCACCCTCTCACTGAAGCAGCCATTGCTTGCTTTCAGAGGGGAATGTACTCTCATGATAGAGAGGAAGCAAAGGATTGGAGATCCTGTACACACTTCATCCAGGTCAGCCAGTTTTAGGCAAGACCACCCCCACAGATACTATCTGAGAATGAACCAAAAATTCAAGACATCCAGTGTGCTCAGAGCCCAGCTGACTTTTAACAGCCCAAAGACACCAGAAACAAAAAGGGGTTAAAGCATAATCTCTGGCCCCTACAGCTGATCCCCTAAAGAGCAAATGCAAAACTGTGGGAAGTGAAATGTCAGCACCTGCTGCTCATATCCTCTTCTCTAACACACTTACCCCAGGCGGAGCCACACGTCCCTGCACTCCTCATCTGCGCTCAGCCCCAGTGAGGGGTCTCCACCAAAATAGGTGACATACAGACGATCTCTGGGAATCTCATAGACCTCTGTCAAGAGCTCCCACGCCATGCTACATGCCTCCTCCTGAGCAAGTAGGGAACATAAATGAAGCACAGTAATTCAGGAATGGTCTTTAGAATGGGAGTCAAACAACAAAGAAGTTAACTTCAGCTGTTCATCTCCCTTTTTAAATTTCAGGTGTATTGCAAAGAGCAGGATGAAGGTCAGGAGAGTCAGTCACTGCTGCCAGTGGAAAACTGACATTCTTAAAATGTTGTGAAACCTTCAGCATGGTGTGCGTCTATGTGCTTACCGGCAGAGTTACATGGATTATTTTCTTTCCAAAGAAAAAATGTATTCACCACCTAAAAAACCTAGCATGCTTCATTCTTCTTCCCTTTCAAACTTTCTAGTAATAAGCATAAAATGAACTGGTAACCTCTTTTCACCATATTAAGTGGTCAACACCGGCATTCTCATAGAAAACTTTGATTTTTATGTGTTGGTCGCAGCTCTGACAGGCTGAGTGCTTTGAGAGTCTGCAGGATACATTCAGCAACAGAGCCCATGAGCTGACCACCTCTGTTCCAGGCCACAGAGCTCCCAGGAATGAATCTGGATCTTACCAAAACGCCTTCTGCACACAGTCCTACGGCACTACAGCACAGCTCCAAAAGAAAGGCTATGTTTTCCCCTAGAAAGGGTTCACTCTGGTCACCTCACCTTAAAGTAATCCCCAAAGGACCAGTTCCCCAGCATCTCGAAGAACGTGTGATGGTAGGTATCTCGGCCCACATCCTCCAGATCGTTGTGCTTCCCTCCGGCACGCACACACTTCTGGCTATTCACCACCCGCCGGTGCTGGGCCAGCTCGCTCTGGGGGTGCACCGTGCCCAAGAAAATGGGCTTGAACTGGAAATGAGAGACACCCGCTATGGACAGATGCTACCCAGCGCAGGGAGCTGCGCCTCAGGCTGCTGAAACACACAATGGGTCAGGTTGGAAGGGACCATAGTGGGTCCCCTGGTCCAACCTCCCCGTTTAAGCAAGCTGGCTCTAGAACACACGACACAGGATTGTGTTAAGACAGTTCTTAACTATCGCCACCGAGGGAGACTCCTCGGGCACTGCGAGAGGCGTGGGCAGCCCAAAGCAAGGCCGGACATCTCCGTGGTAGGGAACACCCCAAGCCGGGCCGCGCTGCTCTGGAGACCCCGGAGGAGGGGAGGTGCGGGAGCGGGGAGAGCACCTGGTTCATCCCCGCGTTGACGAAGAGGAGGCTCGGGTCGCCGCGGGGCCGCACGGGGGCCGAGGGCAGGCGGCGGTGGCCGTGGCGCTCCTCGAAGAAGCGCAGGAAGGCGGCGCGGATCTGCCCCGCCGACGGGCAGGCGGCACCGCCGCGGCGGGGGC
>VYXD01005502.1:518409-572347 GCA_013397195.1 Hylia prasina
GCGCTTCCCAGGAGGAAAAAGCACCGCCTCGTCCCGCTTAAGGAGCAGCCGCCGTTCGTGGCCGTTCGGAGGGGCCGCCCCAGCGCTCGCCGGTCCGCCCGGGCGGGCGCCGTTCTGCCCCGCTACGCCCGAGGGCGGACCCGGGAGCTAGAGTCGCCTTGACCAAGCTTTCGCTTGTTTATCTCTTTAAATTCTTATGTCGTATTAAGATAGAGTTGTTCGTGTGACGGCAACATAAGTGAGGACGAAGGGAGTCCGTAGCCTAATTAACAAGGCGATGCTTTGGCGAGGTTTACAGTACGTAAGGCATAAGGTATTCAGGTGTAAACGAGGTCACCTTTAAATTGTTTTGGTTATGTTTTGGTGCGGTACAGGAATAGCCGTTTTCTCAGCGATTGTGTTTTTTAATTGAAAAATGGGCCCTAATGCTCCTCACTAAAACCCAGCAGGCAAAGACGTGTGGTGAGGTTGGGGCAGTGTAAAAGGATTGCTGATCTGGTGGTCAAAATCAGGCAAGTAGTTAGGTGGTGTGGGTGATGCTATGGCCAAGGCCTTGTGCTCACACGCTGCAAAAGGCACCCATACAAATGTATATTTTTGTTGTTCTCCCATCGTGGATTTGAAGCCCTGAGATGTGCAGATCTTGGTGAAGGACTGGAGGTAACACAACTTGTGGCCAGGGTGCTGATAATTGTGCAGAGAATCCAGTTTGGGATGTTACTGCTCTAATAGTCTACACAGTGGTTGTCATAGGCAGCAGGGAGGCTGACGGCATTCTGGTGCTGTAGGTGTGCCAGGCCACAGAGCAGAAACTGCTTTTGCAGAGATTTAAATCGTAATCATAGAACATCCTGAGTTGGTAGGGACCCACAAGGATCACTGAGTCCAGCTCCTGGCTCTGCACAGGACAGCCCTGTGAATCACACCACATGTCTGAAAGTGTTGTCCAAACACTTTTTGAACCCTGGCTTGGTGCTGTAACCACTTTGGTGCCAAGGGACACTGCTGTGGTGGGGATGTACTGTGACTTGGCAGCACTGCTGCTGTGAGCAGCACTGAACTCCAGCAGGCGAGTGGTAACATCTTGGACCCCTGTTTGCTAAATGAACTTGATCAAGGGGGAGTTTTGTGACTGGCCCTGCTTGCTCTCACTCATATTGGTGTGTTAGGTCCTGCAGATGTCTGTGACTGGGCCCTGAGGATGCCGCTGCAGGGACAAATGCAAAGCTGATTTTATGTTTGAATCCTCGTGAAGAGGGGAGTCTTTATCCATTTCGAGTCTCTGTACCTCTTACGTATGCAAATCATGCTGACAGAACACTATATGAAACATTTAAGAGGTAGGCACTGAAGTGGTTAAGTTTGCTTTTGTCATCTCAGTTTCCTTCCTTGCCTTTGGTTATGACATGAGGGCCTGAGTTCTTGCTCTAAACTCAAGGTGAGAACTGCTCAGGTAATGCAGAGCACAAATGAATTAAGAGAAGTGTGCAGAGGAGGCAGCAGAGGGAGGGAGAGCAGTGATGTGCTTTAAATGGCAATATGAAATTAGATGAGATTTAATAAGATAACTGTGCAATAGTACAATTAAATTATGTCCCTTCTTCCAGAAGATACTATTAGAGTCTAATCCAGTTATTTAGATCACTTTTACTGCTGGTTATGAGCTGCATGTAGCTTAGATTCTGAGCCATAAGATCAATGGTGTGATTTGCAAAAGTATTGTGTATTTAGGGCAATGTTGAGTGTGCACTTTTTTTGATGGCAGTTTTCTGGGCTATTTTTTCCTGTATCTTTCCTGTCCACAAATGGTTGAACACATGCAACTAGCAAAGGAAGAAGGTAAGAAGTAATCTTGAGACCAACACAGTAGTGCTGGTTTGAAGATATGGTGTTTGGTTAGGTAATGACTGAGGTGAAACACATGGTTTGTGAGTGGCTTTGAGCAGCTTTGCTGCTGAGGAAGATTTCCATGAAACCAAGGTTGTAATGTGCCTCAGACAAAGCAAATTTTCCTCTGTGGGAGAGAAAGATAATACTTAAAACTTTGTAAGCTTCCATTTTCTATCTACTCTTAAATTTAAATGAAAAAAAATCATATTATGCTAGACTTCTTGGAAATAACCATAAGATGTTGATGTGGAGTTTTGCTATACTTAAATTGAAATGACATTACCATGTCATTACTGATTGCAGTAACTAAACTATTTTATTTTTAGGTGACTATAGGTCGAGGATTAGATATCACATACCAGCTGGTGTCAAAAACCTGTCCCCTGATGATCTCTCGTAAGCACTGCGTCTTCCAGCAGAATGCAGAAGGGCAGTGGACTGTCAAGGATAACAAGGTACAGAGACCAGTTGAAGACCTTGTACTCTGAGATTCCTTGAATTGATACCATTGTTTTGGATCTAGCAATGTATGGGCTATGATATGGTATAAGTGTGGTGGAAGGTCCATGGGAATGTGTCTTGCCTGTTGTGCACTTCCAGCAGGAAACTTCAGTCTGCTGCAGTTGGGATGCAAACTGCATTACTTTCTGTGTGTAGATACACCTCTTGGTTTTTTCCAGACCAGTGTGGCCTTGCCAAGGGCACTTTGCAGCCTGTGAACGTGTTTGGTGTCGCTTTCTTAAAAAATATCCTATATGAATTTTGACATATGGTCCTATCCTTTCAAAAGGATAACATTCTTGTAGTGCTAATGAAAAGATAAAGTGCAACTCCTTATCGTAGTGACACAATTGCTTTAATTATAATCAACTTCCACAAGAATCTAGTGTTAGAAAAACCATGCTTCATGTTGTGTTCAAATGCGTTTCTCCTGAAAGTTCTTCTCAGTCGATAAGGATAAAATGTTGATGTCAGAGTCCTCACCTGGGTCTCACTTTGACTTCAGTGATCTGTCTTTTATATCATGATCTCTCCACTTTCTCATTCAGTCTGAAAACAGTAAAATGAGTAATTTGCTTTAAAACAGCACTGGTAGAACAAAAGTGTTCAACACATCATGCAGATTTGAAGGATGTTTGGGCTGACAGCAGATCAGTCAGAAAGGAATGGAGTGGCTACTATTAAAATTATGCTGCTCTTAAACAAAACCCTCTTGTAGTACATGTATAAACTTGAAAACTTAATGTTACTGCATGATAGGAAACATCTACTATAGATTAACTATTAAAACTTCCTGTCTGTTTTCACTGTTGACCAGTAGGTCACCTTGTTTCGTTGAATCTCATTGAGATATGTCGGTTCCTCCTGTTTCTGTAGTTCATCATGAGCACAGACCAGTTTTGCTATTTTTAAAAGCTATTTCTTGAGCTAATTTTGAAACCTTTTTTGTGCTTTGAACATTATCTCTAGAAGAACATTTTCCTTCTTCTTTACAGTCTCCTTGTATTTATGGAAAACTTTGTTTTCTTCGAGGAATATAACCAATGCTTCTTTTTCTTTCCTATTGTTTTTTCTAGAATTTCAGGTGACATTAATTGTCAAGAATAATTACTGTAGTGTTCTATATTCCTGACAATGATCAATTGTGGAGTCTTTTTATTAGTCAGTTCTTATTTCTGACGCTTTTGTGCACGTTTTTCCCCTCAGAGTTTATTGTTTTCCTTCTGCAGAAGCACGTATGTCAAAGTGTTGTTCTTGGTGCTTGTACACAAAATCTGTAATGCCAGAATAATGTGCAGTAAATAATACAGTGCAGTAACTGTAATAAATGCAACACTGAGCCAATAACCTGGATATTACAAGGTTTATTTAAAGAGGTGGCTTGTTCTGATTGAAACACTGAAGAGGTAGGCTGTGTTTATTTACAGTTACCAGAAATAACTTTCAGAGGACTCTGTAACTTACATATTAAATTTGGTGATTCTGTGTTTATTGGCAGAGTCTAAATGGAGTCTGGCTTAACAAACAGCGCCTGGATCCATCAAAAGTCTATCCTATTGCTGAAGGAGACCGTATCCAGTTGGGAGTGCCTTTGGAAAACAGAGAGACTGCTGAATACGAGTATGAAGTAATTAAAGACGAATGGGAGAAAATTAGACCCTTTTTAGCCCAAAGAAGTGACCTGGGGAAAGCTAAGAGTTCAAGAACTAAACGTAAGTTTAGTTTGGAGGAGTCAGAGACATCTGGATCAGAAGGCCCTTCAAACTCCAGATGCAAAAGAGACAGAATGTCCTGTGACAATGAACCTTTAGATAAATCGTGGGGACAGGCAGAAGAGGCCAAACGACGAACAGAGAAGTTCGATGTCAAGCTGCCTTCTCCTGGGCCCAGTGAGGGGGATAGTGGTCCAGTGCATGGAAGCCCTGTTCACTCCAAGAAAGCTGTGACTGTGCCCCAGAAGGACCAGAAAGGCTCCAGTCTTGCAGAATCATGGACTGGCTTGAAAATGCTGAGGAAATCTCTAGTAGATACAATGAACTTAAAGGTGAAAGTGCAGGAGAAGCAGACTGCAGTTCTAAATGTGAAGCAGAAGCACAGGAAGTGTGATCAGAAGGAGATCGTGGTAATGGAACAGGAGCTGCAGGAGTTGCAGAACCAGCTCTGCATGGAACAAGAACATCAGCAGCAGCAAGTGGAAGAGCTGGAGAGGACATTCTGTAAAGAGCAGCAGAAGCTAGAGGTATAATGGTGGTAATAATTTTGGCCTGTGTCGTCACTTTTATGGAATGCCTCGTATAAGGTGTTGATCCAAAATAGCTCTTGAGCTATACAGTAACATAAATAGTGTTTGTGTGAATTACCCCTGCTAAAATTCTTGTGGAAGTCTTTAACTTAGCATGTAATGCAGAGCATATACCAAAAGAAAGTGTAGAGACAGAAGAGATTTGACTGCCTGGGGAATTCAGAAAAGGGTGGAGAATAAAGCATTTCAGTTGGTAAGGAAGCATGTTTTTAAATAAAAAAATGAAAGTCTTTGCCTGATCTCTCATGCTTCTAGAGAGGACAAGTTGAAAAGTAATCACTTTAAGTGTGATTTTCTCTCATTATATGGCTGAAATAATGCCCAGTTTGCATGGCAAATGCACTGTCTTTACAATCAATGCAACATTGCATGTCTTAATCCCTGGAGAGAAGGAGATTCTTTTCCTACTTTCAAAAAAACCCTTTCTTGCAATCTGTAAATAGCTTTAAATAGTAAGTATATGTGACAAGCTGCTTTTTTGGTAACAGACCGAAATCTGTTCGAACAGTTGAGACTGCTCAAAATCTGGTTTAAAGAAAGTGAGGATTCATCTTGGAGTGAATCTAATAATTTATTAGTTACTTCCTTAAAGTCTGCTGCTAAAGGCAAGATACCAGTATCAGAAGTACAGGGAGTTTGCAGTTGTGAGCTTAGAAACAATGGGACATTTACCTGGAGCTTTAGGTATCTCTGACCTCTTTGAATGTGCTCAAAGAGTTGCCGCTTTTAAGCTGTTGCTGGTCTCTTTGCTTCTATGAATATGCTGATGCCTTTTGAGTTAGAATAATGTGGAGGTTCCAAATATGGAACTGTAAATGATATATCCATTTTAACTCTTCACAGTAAATGATAGTTCTAATTTCTGTTGTACACATGTAACCCTAGAGTGGAACATCTTGCCATTTTGTTGAAAATCAGTGTTGTTTTTTAAGCATATCCTCTAAAGAGAGTGTGCAGAGGAGTAATTTTCTGTCTCTGATGTTCTTCAAGTGGTTTTTTTTTTTTTTTTGGTCCCACTTCTTACCCCACCCAGGGAGAAAAGTGTCAACAAGGGGACGAGAATCTGAAGGAGCAGCTGGCCCAGGTCCTGCAAGAGGCAAGTGATTATGAGTCTAGGTTTGGTCTAACTGTGTAACTTGGATATTTAAATCTTTACAAGTGCTGTGGCCTCTTTCCAAGTGCTAGGGTAAAAGACAATGACTTTGCCTTAGGTGACTGTAAAACCTAACTCAAGTGAAAGAGTAACCTGGAAGAGGGAATGCAAAGTGTGATGGCACTGGGAAGGTCATAAATAACTGGCAGTGCATTCCAGTTTTAAGTTAAGGATAAACTGCCTTAACATCTCAACTCACATGTGTTGCTCTTCTAGGAGGAGAATAGGAGAAATGAGTATGCTGAACCTTATGACTATGACCATGTATCTTTAATAGGATAGCTTGTAACTTCTGGAATGGTATTGTTACAGCATCATGCTTTGATGGAAGAACTGAATCGAAATAAAAAAGATTTCGAGGAGATAATTCGAGCCAAGAATAAAGAACTGGAAAAAACCAAGGTAAGGAATAACTGCATTCTTAGTTTTATTCATAAGTGAAACATGATACGCTGCAGCAGAGAAAATGGTTTATTTAACATTTGTCTTGGCTCTGCCTGGCCTCCTGTAGTGCAAAGTATCTGTGTTTGAGGTGGCAGCTGACTCTAGTTTCCAGCACTGGGGGAGAAGGCTCCTTGCCCTTTTCATAAATTAGTGTTGAACAGTTGTTACTAGATCCTTCTTGATCATAAAGAAAGCCCAAAGCACCTGAACAGTGCATTGTGGAAGAGAAATGGGCCCATTGCACCCTTTCTTTAAAAAAACAATCAAAAAATCAAACCAGAAATAACAGGAAAAAAATCCACTAACAAACCAAAAGTGTTTGAAAAGTGAGGTGCTTCATTTTCAGTTAAAGTGCATTCAAGTAAAACTGCATTGTTCTATAAGGAAGTGTAGGACGGAAGCAACATGGAATTTGAATAATGAATGAGATAAGCCACAATTCTTCCTGCCCTTGACACAAAGTGATGAGTGGAAAATAATTAAGGAGATCCTTTCCTGTGTCTTACTTTTGAATGTTATCACATTATCCACCACTGACAGTTTGCTTTGTTTTTTTTGATGTCATCTTTGGAAATTTGTTGCTGTTTCAACTATAGCTTCAATCAGAAGAATTTTCCTGTTATTTTTAGAAGACAGAGCAGGTACCTAGCCTAATTGGCCTAATTTAACTCTTTAACAAGCAAACAAAAAGATTATTAGGTTGTTAAATGCAAGTAAATGTTTTAAACTTTATTGCTTCCTTTTTTTAACATTTGAGGTGTTTAGTCTGTTGGTAAAAGGCTTAACACATTGCAAAATTAATGATCGTGCACTCATCTCTATGAAAGGAAAACAAGACAATTACTTAAGAGAACACAGCAACAGAAATTTAAGGGGTAGCAGGAACAGACATCTAGCGTTTTTATATCAGACACCAAAAAAATACTGATTAACGCCAAACTCTTGCCAGGAACAAGTTGGATAAGATTCTGAAAAGATTGATCAGCTGGTAGTTCCTTTGGGCTGAAGGGAATTTTGGTAATGGCTGCTGTTCTTCCTTCCAAGTTCTCTGTAGTGGGTGGGAATATTCTCAATACTGCTGAGACTACAAAGAGGAAAGAGGTTACAGATTGGGGTATATGATAAATACCCACCCCACTTGCAGTATCATCTTCTTCCCCTGCATACACGCTTCCTGCCAATTGAGAAAAACCTTGTTCTTTGTTGATACACAACCACATGTACTTTCCCACTAGGAGGAGAAGGAGAAGGTGAGAGCCCAAAAAGAAGAGGTGTTGAATCAGATGAATGATGTGTTGGAGAATGAGTTGCAGTGCACTATCTGTTCTGAGCACTTCATTGAGGTATGTTTAAACCTGTATGGCTGTGCCAGTAAAAAAAGAGACTTGAGAAGCTTTCCATAGTTCTAGTACCACAATATTTAAGCTCTTTTCCTTACTTCACTTGTTTAACAGTCCCAACAGACCCACAGTGAGTTCTTATGGGAAAGAGTTGATCCAGAAATCTGTTCTGTCTGCCCTGACTCTTCTTTGCTTGACAGCAAGTTCAGCTTTAATGTCTCTGTCTGAATAGACATGAGTGCTTAATCCTAAAATGCACATAAGTTTGCAACACTTGTGTAAGTTTTTGAACTGGTGCTCTGAGTTGCTGCTGACAGCTGCTTGGGGAAGAATTATTTTATAGTTGACCTTGCTTTAAGCTGACTAGAGTTGGACTGTTTGAGGTTTAGATACATGGAGAGGTTAGTAAAGGAAGAGAGGCACAGTATTCAGTCAAGTTCTGGGATGTTTATATTGTTCAGATAAACTCTTTGTTTGGAAAATTGGCCTGTTTTCATTTGATTCTACAAGTAATAGGCTGTGCTTGTCATATAGGCCATTATTTTTGTTCACGTTTTGCTAGAAGGTCAGTTTTGTTACATTATTTTTTACTATGGAAAACCTGATGTGTTAGCCTTGTCATAATGGCTTAAGAGCTAGCTGAAATTTTAATTTCTGGTTTCTCAGTATATTAAGATGCTATTTTGCAATATCTCAGGTTTTTTCCATAATTTATACTTTTTAAATTGGGATAACTTGTAATAAAATTAATGAATTTTGTCTGTTTCTGACTTACAATGACTTACAGTGACTGCATTGTAAAGCTGGCCTGACCTCTGGCATGGGGGAGTTTGTGTGTGACTCCTGCAAAGGCCCTAAAGGCTTTGGGCTCTCCAGTCCCTTTCCCTATACAAAATACTCACCTAATATTTCCCTGTATTCAGTCTGCTTTTGCTTGACAGTGCCTGTCTGAGCATTCTGTGACCAGTATCCTTCTGCTGAATTCCACAGGCGGTCACTCTGAACTGCGCCCACAGCTTCTGCTCCCACTGTATCAATGAGTGGATGAAACGTAAAGTGGAGTGCCCTATCTGCAGGCAGGAGATCAAATCAAAGACACGCTCTCTGGTGCTGGATAACTGCATTAACAGGATGGTAGAAAAACTGGATATGGAAATGAAACAGCATCGCCTGAGCCTTATCAGAGAGCGGAAAGGTGAGAGGTGGGTGGATGTGGCATGAAGAGCACAATCTCTTACTCCATCTGTCTTGTACAACTTTCTTTGGCACCTATATACCAAGAAGATGCTCTGGGAATGCTGCAGAAACACTAAGAAAATAATAATGAGATTTCTTGACTAACTGGCTTTACTGCACAGTAAAATAAAATTAGTACAAAATTTGGAAAAAAACTTCAGTATGAATTCCACGGTCTGATGGGACAGCTTAATTTAATCATGCTAAAGGTTATGCTCTTTCAAAGAAATCACTTAATAAAAGCAAAAATATATCAAATGGTCCTTGAAAAATTTACCAGGAACTTTTGATTCAGCTGTAGACTACATAATTACAGAAACTCAGCAGACCTGACAAGAAACTCTGAATTCTTTTCTGTGTGCTAGATTTGTGTGGGAAATCTCTGAAAGAGACACTGGTATATCATGTAAATGTATGGCTGAACTGCCAGTTGTTCTGATATGTTTATTTTCGTGGAATTAAAGCCGCTGTGGCTTATGGGCATAACATCTTGCCTAGTTGTTGCTAAAATACTGTGCATGATGGAGATTCCTTTAATAAAATCCCCAGTAAGGGTTATCCTAGTCTACTTCCTTCTAAATTTCTTTCCAGAGCATTTGACACTGGCATCTAGGTGCTGAAATGTAGATGTCTGTTCTGCTACCCCTTAAATTTCTATTGCTGTGTTCTCTGAAGTAATTGTCTTGTTTTCCCTTCACAGAGATGAGTGCATGATCATTAATTTTGCAATGTGTTAAGCCTTTTGCCAAAAGAAAGGTGCTTTTGAAACCTTTCAGATGTGCCATGGTGACATAGAATGACATCACTAAGCAGTGCTAGCTCAAGCCTGAAATTATAAGCTGTGTAACCCTTTCAGTCTGATTCCCTGAGGAAATGCTGCATTGCTGAGAGGCTGCCTGGCTCAGCTACTAGAATTGCTTTTACCTCTGCGGAACTGAGGCAGCACTTGTGCAGTGCATGCATTGCAGAGTGCCAGAGTGCTCCTCAAGTGTCTCCTCGGGTAGCCAATGGGCACTAGCTGAAGTGGTGCCTTCCCCAGAGCCCATTGTGTGCTAAAACCAGTGGTCTTCATCCTTGTTTGAACAAAAAGCAAATGAGTTCATAGAAATAACTTCAGAAATAACTACCAGTAGGAAATCGTGTAAATTTACCATGACACACTTCAGCTGGAAGATGAAATGGTTTCTGTGCCTCTCTTTGTGCAGTGATGGAACCATTTTGATTGAAATGAAGATAACCATTTGTCTATTTAAAATTAATTCCTAAGAAATATACCTGTTGAAAAAACAATGATGCAGGTGGCACTTGAGAAGCTATCAGGGCTTTCCAAGAAACCTTTCTAAGAGTCTTAGTAGCCCTGGCATTAGAAGGACATCTTGCAGTCTTAAATAGATGAAGCTTCTGATGAGGCTGTAAATGTCCTGAACAACCACTACTTGTTTGAGAGCCCCTTACCACATTTTTTCTTTCCTTTTCTTGCCTGGCAAGATGCTGAAATAGTTAGCCTCTTCCATTGCCAGTTGCGTGCCTGTGAAGGGGTGGAGAATGTCTCCTCCTCATCTGTGTTACCTTAATAGGAAAAGACATATAGAACTCTTTAGAACACTTAAGAAAACAAGCAAACAAATAACTGCCATACCTTTAGTTCTTTTATGCTGAAAACTGGAAAGAAAAAGGCCTATGTCCTGCAGCTGGAAAGACCTATTGCAAACTGACAGAAGCTAAAATACAGTTTCAAAGACAAGCAGTAATTGAGCACTTGTGGGTACAGTGGTCACAGCTAACTTTTGTATCTCTGTGTTTTGAATGCAGAGAAACAGAATGTGATGGCGAAACCAGCCACAGACAATGACAGCGTTGTCCCTTCTTCCACCTACTCCATCTCATCAATGAACAACTGTGACAGTGAGGACTCTGAGGAGGATTCTTCCTATAGTGAAAGCCACCATGTAACCTGAACATTGTCACTGCAGACTCATTGCCCCTGTGCTGCCTAGAACCAGCCTAATGGTGTTTGGTTGACTGCTGCTGGAGGAGTGGACTGGGTACCTGGAAGGATCTGTGAAGGGGCTGGAGCTGTAAACTAGCAGCATTTGAAAGAAGGATCTTGTTTTCCAAATGAATGCACAGAAGCTTGACCTCTAAAACAAAATCGGGTTTGTGAGAACAGACTGCCATTATGCTGACTAATTGACATACAAACCTTAAACTTCCACATTAGTTTGTGACCTGATCGGTGTAATGAAATAGTTTGTATTGCATCATTGCTCTTTCCTTAGTGAATTACATGTTTGTATCAGCATCCCTTATTTCAGGCAACAGAGGGAATGTCCCAAGCCTTTCAAGAACTTGCCCTCTGCACCAGCAGGCAGGAGACAGGTATCTCACGAAAAAGTGCCAGTGTGGGATTTCCTCTTGAATTTCGTATGGGAACTAGAGTCATCTCAGGCCTTTGGCATTAAAGGTAATAAAGGGTGGGATATGGACACTGTTGGTTTCAAGTGCATTGTAAGCTAGGTGCTGGTCATTGGCTTGCTCTGTTTATGTAGCCCACTTTCCGTTAGATAGGGATGGACGAGATTAAATCTTCCAGAGGTCTTCAGCTAGTGTTCTTTTAATGTAGTGTCTTTGGTTTGTTCCCCCTTCAGGCTTTTGCATAAAGGGTTTTAGAACTTGGAAGCAGCACATCCAGAAATTTTTAACAATGACCATAAAAACATATAATCAGCAGCAAGAGAGGAATCTCTGCCTCTTCAGGTGTGTCACTCTCCAAATTACTGAAATGTCCTGTTGGCAGGGTAGGAAAGCAGCATCTGTAGACAACCACAAGGTACAGAATGAAGCACTTCATTTTATTGTTTACAAGACATAAGTGTTGAGCTGTGGATTGTACTACCCTCACGGCAAATCACTCGTTCATAAGAGACTGATCAAGTCTTGTCTCATCCTATCATGTATTTGTCTATTGAGATCCATTTTCTAGTGACTTATGCTTTTGACTTAGCTGTTACATGGAAAGGACTCTTGCACTGTGAGGACAGGATGGGGAAGCCCTTCTCATCTGTAATATTTCTTTGGCTCTTTGTATATACCTTTTCATTTGTATGTTTATTTTGTTTAAGAATGAAAATATAAATCCATTTCTGCTTTAGTCTTTGATGCAGCCACTGAGATGAATGTCTTCTAGTTGTCTTTAGACTTTTTTGAGAAAACAGACTATCTTCATTTAATGACTTGGCTTCATGTTTTGATTGCTGTACACAGTGTCACTACTTTAAAGTTATTTGAAAGAGACTTGTATTCAGAAACTGATAAGAGACAACCCAATCCTTCAAGACTGTGACTACCCTAATGCTAATTTAATAGCTACAATCATACCTCTTACTTCTTCCACCAAGAGCGAGCCCATTAAAAAGGTGAATGAATGATGTCCTAAGGACATCATACTGTGTCATTACTGTGTATTCTGACAAATACACAGAATACACTACTGGGTATTCTGACAAATTTGGTTGGTAGGATTTAAACAGGGGAAGCCTGATCTGAGGGCCAGGCAGCTTGCTTAAAACCTTTAGTGTAAGGTTTCTTTTGTGAAGGAGACATTACATCTTCTGTGTTCTTTCTCTTAATGTTCACTTTCTGTATGTACTCTTGAGAGTTTCTTTTGTGAACAGCTGCTTTCTAGAATGTGCAAGAGAAGAGCATTCCTCAAAACGCTCATGAAATAAGCTGATATGGAACAGGCATTTCCAATGAGGAGGAGCAGAAGGAAAATACTCTGGTTACGTAGGACTGCAAATTCTTCTACCCTGTATCTCTTCCAGACTGCTGTGCTTTTTTTCTCATATCATTTTGCAAAATATATATTTATTTTATTATGTTGGTGTTTATGCAGTAATGCTTCCCCTGGTAACAGAGTGGTAATCTTTGGCTTAACTTCTGAGTGTGTCCTCTTTTCACTAGAACACTAAGAATGTGAGTGGGGTATTCCAAATTATTTTCGCTCTTACTGGTAGGTGCACAATGTGAAAACATTCACAGATAGAGGTCAAGTATTAATGCTGTCCACTTACAAAAGCTTTTCACTGACAAAAGCAGACCTGTGTATCTGCAGTGTGCTCTCCTTTCCTCTAAGGTCTGGATTTTCTTCTACTTAGTTGTCTCTTGGTTGTCTACTTGGTTTTACCTGGATGTGCCCTTGAAGATGTTAGGTCCTGAACTGTTACCTGTCTTGGGATGGCATCAGGCGTTTCCAGATGGTAGGTTACAACTGAGCTAGTCACAGATCATGCAGGGCAGGTTCAAAACTTGCTGTTTTCCCTTGGAAGACAGCTGCCAAGTTGTGTGGCAATCAAAACACTTTCAGAGTAATACATTGTCAGCATCAGTGGAAGAGTTGGGAAGGGGTGCTAGTGAAAGGGGACCATCACAGGGAATGTTTAACACATACAGATCTGTGGCGTCCAAGACGAATCTGACTGTCTCATGCAAGAAAAATATACCATGTGTGTGGTGAGCCTGTCACAGGCAGAGTGAGAGCTTCAAAGTTTATTAAAGAAGCCCTCCCATTGAGTCACAAGGTGCACACAGGGCCCCCTTGCTTTCTAAAATCCTTCTCAGAGAGGAGCCTGGATGTGGCTGGATCCAGTCTTAGCCCCAGACTGTCAGTGGTTTATGTGTAAAGGGTTATGTAGGTGTAAATGAACCTTTATACAACTTTGTTCTGAAGGATTTAAGGATGGCAAACCAGATATATAAATATGTATGATTTATTATGATAATGATTGGATAAAAAGATCTTAATCAGAATTATTTACTACATAGTATAGAAGATAGAACAGCTCTTATAGTGCGCTATGACGCCATATTGAAGCTATTGTTTTAAAGCAATTGTATTAAAGCTAGGAAAAAACCAATTAAGTAGAGATAATGTTATTCACCCATAGCAATGACTGTGGACTAATTTCTTTTGCTCAGTCATGAGGAGTAACCTTGAGCAGCATCCCCAGTCAAGGGAGAAATTGCCACATGTATACTTCAAGAGAGGGTATGTTAGAAGACACTGCCCTTAGAATTTGGGACTGGGCTTTTATAGTATGAAGTTATTGACTGTCAATCATAGGTCTCCAGGCCATCTGTGTCAGCTCAACAACTTTAGATAAATTATCAGTAGTATCACTTATTTGTTCTGGGTATTTTACTAGGTCTACCGCATCTTCATCTCACTATCAGGATGTTTAACTTCAGGACTGATGAGTCAGACTGGTTTCAGCATTACTGAGCACCACAAGCAGCATGATGACCCCTTCTTCATTTACCATGGATAGCTTTTCCAATAAGCATTGTTTGAGTTGTTTTTCCCATTCCAGGCAAACATCCTGCTACAGAGTTTAAGCAACAACTATCATATTTAACTGTGCAGAACTTTTAACAGGCAACTCAACAATCCAGCTGTGCCTTGCTTCCCCCAGGTGAAGTGCAGGTTGTCTTTTCCAAAGGTATGCTGGTATGCTCTGACTAGCCAATGTTTTACTTCCTCCTCTTCCTGTCCTGCCATAACTGAACCTATTTAGACACAGTTTACAGCAACTACATAACCACTAGATACATTTCCCAAGTAGGATCCTCCTGTCTCTTGATACTACCGTGTTTGCTTTGGTTTTGCGAGACTAAGCACTCAAGTCTGTGTGCTGAGCTAGATGTCTCCAGCTTTTGAGCTTGATGCAAAGTACAAGACGGCTCCCAGGATCAGGTTGGAAAAGACCTCTGAGGTCACCGAGTCCAACCCGTGACAGAACACCATCATGGGCACTAGACAGCGGCACTGAGTGCCACATCCAGTCTTGAACACCTCCAGGGATGGTGACTCCACCACCTCCCCGGGTAGCACATTCCAAGGTCGAGTCACCCTTTCTGTAGAGGAATTCCTCCAGCTGTCCAACCTGAACCTCCCCTGGTGCAGCCTGAGGCTGCGTCCTCTTGTCCTGGCACTGGTTGCGGGAGAAGAGGCCGATCCCGCCTGGCTGCAGCCTCCTTTTGGGAGTTGAAGAGAGCGATAAGGTCACCCCGAGCCTCCTCTTGTCCAGCCTAAAGACTCCCACCTTGCGCTACGCTACACGATCGAGAAACATTTTTACATCCATACATTTACAAACTACTACGTCTGTGTAGCGTTTTACACAGAATTCCGGTGTTTTCAGCCCGAGGCGGGGCTCCCCGGGACCAGCCTGTGGGAACCGGCCCCTCGNGCCCCTGGGACCGGGGCTGCGCGGCGGGCGGTGCGACGGGAGTGAGAGGCAGAAAAGGTGAAAGAAGAGGGAGAGAGAGGAAGCGAAGCTGTTGAAGGGTCTGTAGGGTAAGTGCTGTGAGGATGGGCTGAGGGAGAAGAGGAGGCTAGGGTCTCTCTCAGGGGAGACCTTATCGCTCCCTGCAACCCCTGAAAGGAGGGTGTAGCCAGGTGGAGATGGCCCCTTCTCCCCGGCAACCAGGACAGGAGGACACAGCTTCGGGCTGCGCCAGGGCTGGTTTAGATTGGACATCAGGAGGAGTTCCTCTACAGAAAGGATGGTTAGACATTGGAATGGACAGCCTAGGGAAGTGGTGGAGTCACCATCCCTGGAGGTTTCAAGGAAAGACTGGATGTGGCATTCAGTGCCACTCTCTAGTTCCCAGGGGTTCGGTCATAGGTTGGACTCGATGACCTCGGAGGTCTTTTCCAGTCTAAGTGGTTCTGTCAGAGGCCGGTAGTGCAGTGCCGGGGGCTGTGGGCCATGGCTGGGGATGTGGAGAGGCTTTCCCTGGCAGTTTGGGGCTCCTGAGGGACTGGGTGTCCATAACTTGCGCCTAATTTTGCATGGTTTGAAATTTGTCCGGAAGGCAGGTGCGCTTAGGGACCCTTAGTAGGGTTTGGAGGGTCTCGATAGGGAGCTGGCAGGGGTAAGCTGAGAGTGTGTTGTTCTCTTGTTTAGCTCTCTCTGAAGAAATGTAAAATGGCTGGTTTGTTAGAGATAAGGTAAAAAAAATCAAAACCCTCAATTGATAAAGGTGAGTTGTCTCTAATAGAACTTCTGGTGGAAGGGAGATTTCTTAGCCATAGTGCAGTGAGGTTGTGCGATCATTTTGCAGTCAGAGTTGTGGGGATAAAGAAAGGATTTGGCCTTGAGCTGTCTTGTATGTGTTTGTGGAAATAAGTTTGATAACTAAAGGTTTGAATTGGTGACCTGGGGCATCTTTTATAGCCCAACAATCCTATGTAGAATAATAAACACTAATCAAAGTTCTGTTTCTTTTTTTTTTTTTTCAGTAGCATGCGGGTTTTAGCTGGTGTGCTAAGCAGTTTTGCCTTTAAATTTTTACCTGGTTTCACTTTCCTTGTTTCTTGTCTTCTGCAAGCCTTCTAAGCTGGCTTCTATAAACTCCATCTTAAGCATTAGATCTTTCTCGGGATTTATGCAAAATTTATCAGCCACATCCAGAAGCTGGATATCTTGCTAGTGATTCCTGGTGAAAAACAAACCCGCACACACAACTTGAGGACATATATTTAATGAAGTTCTGTTATAAAAGTTATGCAGAAAAGCTCCTTTATTAAATAAGATATGCAGAGGTGAGGTCAGAGTTGTCTGGAGTCTTGTGAGAAAGTGGTTCCACCTTGCATATTCTCCATTAGATTGATCTGACATTTTTGCAGTGTGTTTGGATAAAATGAATCTTGGATTCAGCAGTAGTAATGAACTGCCATACATTTAAGTTATCTAAGTGTCTGTGTTTGGGTTGACTTCATCTACTTGCATTTGGGGATAAGTAGGTTATAGAAGTGATTTGAAATCCATCAGTTGAAGGGAAATTTCCATATCAGTTTCCCATTTGATTAGTTAGACTAGGTGTTTAAAAAGGCAGGTTCAAAAGAAGCTAAGACTTTTACCTAAGGACATTTAAGTCTAGAAGCCTGATACTGAACAGCATAACATGATCTGTGCATTGCAGAAAGTTAACTTGCTTGATGTTTGCCAAGTGTGATCTTCTTCTTTTAGCATTTCAGGAGAACATGAAGAGAAGGACAGAACCCGAATTTAGCAGCCCCCAAAATAAGCAGAAGAAGAGGATTGAAGACTTGGGATTAACCCTCAGTTCTACTTCAGATGATGAAAATCAATTTAGTAATCATACTACTCAAGGTAAGGTTGGAGATCTGGAATGTGCTGCTGCAGGGGATGTAAATAATAACCAGGAATTGAACCTACATCTAAGTCCTAATTGATAGCCTGAATTTCAAGGGTATACTCTCTATTTAGGAAAAAAGCTTCAATATTTCTTTTCACAACCTTGGATTGGTATGAATTCATTTAGGCTTTTATAAAATCTTATGTAAACCTTTTCGTCTGGGAATTGTATGAATTCAGACAGTACAAAACTGTATTTGAGGTAGATGACATGTGCATGATCCCAAGCTCTGAACATTCTTGTCGTATTGATCTTTTCACTCTCAGCAGTTATTCCTGGTTTGGAAACTCTCAGTACTGAGGCGTTGTGGGTGTTACGCCACAAAGAAGCATCATAATCATAATTTTGTTTAAAAAGGGAGAAGGAAATCAGTCTTATCATATCTCTGCAGATGGGAGAAATTGAGATTAATACAAAGGGGCCAGTTGGTTGGGGCTTCTGCTTTGTAGGACCATCTCTTGTGCTTGTTCAGTGTGATTTTTCCAGGAGAGAAGACAGTTGTGAGAGCTCACAGGTGTTTATTTTCAGAAAGAAGATACATTTCAGAGTTAACTAATTGCCTGCTTTTTCTTGGAGTGTGCTTTCTTGCCTGGAGTTGGGATATACCACAGATGAGGCATGTGACCTACACAATTAGTATCGTTGTTGTGGGATGCTTTAAACTCTCCCAAGATGGTACTTCAGGTTGCCTCACTGTCATGCCTGCTATGTCAGCCTTAGGATTTCTCATGGTCATGAAGTGTTCAAGTGCCTGAACACATAAAGAAGCCTTCCCTTGTGGAAATGGAAGTGGGTGTGTGTGGAAGATGAGTGAGTTGGTTTGGGAATAGCTCTAACTGGGTACAGTGTGTGTACCTGTCTGACAGGGTGAGCAAGGAGGTCAGAGGTGCAGAATGTGAGAGCTGGGGTAGGGAATGCTCTGTGCACTCAGGACTGAGCTAAAAAATTCAAACCAATGTTTTTTTCATTTTTCCCCACTTCTGATTATTGAGTTCATACATGAGTCAAAATGGGCTGTAAGCTTTAGTGTTTAAGAAGCAAATTGATACTGTTCAAGGACAATATTTTGGGTAGACTTAATTGTTTTGTAGTCTCTTACACCCACTGTGGTTTCTAATGAAAGAAAGGAGGTTGGGGAAATAAGTGATTTGAGATTTAATCTCAGCTGAGCATGGCTTAGCAAATCCTAAAAACAAGAAGAGTTATAAAGGGACTCCACTGAAACTTATGCAGTGGGTAACTGTGTTTAAGGCACTTTATGAGTCTCTAGAAAATAAGACACAGCTCAAAAGCAGGTAGCAAAGTTAACTGAAGCTGTGTACCAAAGAAGCAGAAAGCAGTAGCTGACTCTAAAGCACAAATCCTTTGTATGTTCTTAGCTAAAAGGTCTGTGAAAGAAACAAATATATCTTGTGTGATAGATGCTTGAAAATCAAGATGGTTATAGAATGTTGCAAACACAGGTTGAATCATAGCCTTCCTTGTCTGGAGCTGGAAGCCTCAAATGTTGATACTGTAAAACTCTAGTGTAGTATTTATGTGGGGACACAAGTCCTGAATCTTAAAAACTGATGGCTCAGCAACAGGCACTGAGGACACATTGAAAACATTTTGACTACAGTTGTATATTTTACTGTGGTGTCTTTCATTTTTACTTCACTTTCTTGTAATGGCCTTTTTTGCTGATTTTTCAGTTGCTTCCTGTTACTTCACTGATGCTCAGTTTTCCAGAACAGGAAAATACAGAGATCTGTGAGTTGAGAGAGAAATAGTCTGTGTTTTTTCTTAAATTAGAACAAGTGTAAGAAAAGTTCAGTCCTTCTTTTTAAATATCATAATATCATTTAGGTTTTTTTAGCATTTCTGTGGAGCTAAATTATTCTTTCTTAAGAGATGAACAGAAGATCAACTCTGCTAACAATCTTCTGTTTTATGTCAGGGCAACTTTTGTAGTTCAACTTCCCCTAGTTGTACAAACCAGCACAAAATGATTTCTAGCACTTGGCAAACAAGGGAGCTCAAGAGGCAGAGGGCAAACACAGTGCATGGCTGTGCTTGCTGTGGATTGCTGCTCCTGTAGTCCATGTGAATTAGCTCTAGTAAGAAACTTGTGCCATTGCTTCATCCTCATGGTGATATTACCTCAGGAAAAACAGAAGGACTCGTTGGATTGTAGGGCCCCAGCTGGTACAGAGCAGGCTGAGACAAAGGAGACTACCATGATTCCTGCCCAGATCCCAGTTACATCCTGCCTGGAGCAAGTAGGTTTGTGCATCTCACAGCTGGAGAGCAGCTGTGAGGACTATACAGATCATACAGGTTCTTACCAACTAGAACCCAAGGTGGAACTGGGCACAGACAGAGCTTCATTATTTGATGCCCATGAAGGTTCTGGTGAGAAAGGTTTATTTTGAGTGCTTGCTGTGTATGTTGATATTTACAACCTTGACTGAACTGGTGACTTGATTTTCTTCCTCAAACCTCTCTCAAGGTATTTCAAAAGAGATTGGTGTCTTCTGACCTTATCTTTCACTTGAGTTTGTATGTATCAGTAAATCCTAGAGGTGAAAAACTCTCACTTGCTGTGGTGAACTTGGGGATCTTTGCTATTTAACTGGATAGTGGGGGTCAAACTGGAGTGTTAATAAATTTAACTTTCTTTTCTTTCTGCAGTGTTGGCCATTTGGTAGATGCCTGTGTACTTGGTGTGAGTTTTTGGCTAAGTTAGGGATGGATTTACACTTGTAGTTAGGTAGGATATGGAGGAAAATTCAGTAAGTCTCATCAAGGTGTAACTGTCACTATTCTTGGGAGAAAATCCCTGTGGATCTTCTCAGTTCCTCAGGATCACTGCAAAGGCCAGGGGCACCAGAGTACTGTTGTGGTCATGCTGTGGCTGCTCTGCTGGTGTGATGGGGTTTGCCCAGCCCTTTGTGGGGCCTGGAATCCATGGAGTCAGAGAGGTTGTGTGTGGCCCTGAGGCAACAGGGAAGATAACCAAGTGTTGGTTGCACAGGATGTGTTATATTACACCTTCATGCTTCCTGTAACACATTTGAGATACTGAAGTGTCCTCTGTGTGTGTGTTTGGAGGATTTAATGAGTTTCACTGTATTCTAATGTGATTACTGAGATGTCGTTCCTCCATTTTATTTTTATTTTCATTCTCACTTTTTTGTTTGTTTTCAGAGTCTTCCAGTAGCACCAGTGGGTCTGACAGTGAGAGTGACGACAAAAGACCAGTCTTCAGCAATGAGTTCAAACAAGACTCTCTTGTGGAGGGTACTTCGTCTCGCTACTCAATGTATAACAGTGTCTCCCAAAAGCTTATGGTAGGTCAAAATAGGTTTGGACCAAACTATTAAGAACTGATGAGAATGAAGTGAAAAGACCAGTATGTTATAAAAAATACTTTGATTCTGATCCTCTTTGTAGCAGGGTTCTTTGTCTTTTATTTCCTTACTGTCTTGTAAATACATGAAATTGACTGCATCCCTGCTTTTTGTTATTGTTCCCTTATTGCTAATATTTACTGAGAGAAAAGCCTGTAAAACTAGCAGATAATGAACATAGTTCTTTTAACCTAAGAGATCAGTATGTTTCAGAAGCAGTGTCTTGCATTCCTCCTCTGAGTTTTATATGAAATTTTAACTGATACTTGAAATGCATGTGAATGCATGTTCACAACAGCGAATATCATCACAGCATGAAGTCTTTTCTATACAAACACCTTTTTTATATGAACCATCCATGCTTACTGAAGCCTCTTATGAATGACTCCAGGTTCCTCACTACTTTTCTCTCTGAGCAGGCTGTTCCTGCATTACTGAACCTTTTGTAATTTGCTGTCATCTCAAACGTCATTCTTTAGATCAATTTTTTTGTATCCTGCCTCAGTGAAGTGAACTCACTTGAAAGTCCTGAAATCTAGAATTGAGATTAAAAATGCTCAGTGCCTTAAAATGACTTCTGAGTGATGTGCCATTTTCCCCCTACTCTTTGTACTTCCCCACTACAGACCTTAGCAGTAGTACATAAACTCAAGTCCACTTGCCTCAGAGTGCTTCCTTTGCTCCCTTTATAGGCCAAGATGGGCTTCCGGGAAGGAGAAGGTCTGGGAAAATACGGCCAAGGCAGGAAGGATATTGTTGAGGCCTCCAATCAGAAGGGAAGGAGAGGCTTTGGCCTGACCCTCAAAGGATTTGATGGGGAGCTCAATATTGATTGGCAGGATGAGCCAGAGGTAAGTACTTTGTTTTAAGTCCCATTTCTCTTGCTGTGTTCAGCAAAAACTGGGAGAAAGAATGTGTAAAGCAAGTGTAGTTTTTCTTGGCAGCTGTCTCTTTTCCAGTGTGTCTAAACTGTACCTTGAGTACTAGACTTCTGTTTTGCCTTGATTAGCAGACTGTAATAAAGGGGAACGTGGTGAGGGTTTTTTTTTTTTTTGTGGTGGAAGTGTTTGGGGTTGTTTTTAATTTTAAAAATAAATAAGTAATGTTTTAGTCCAGGAGGAAAAAACTCTACAGTCGGTACTGAAGTCATGGCATAACCCCTTATCTAGCACTGGGAGGCAAACTTTTGGGGAGCAGTTTGTTTTTATGTTTTTCTAGTAGAAAACATCTTTGGATCTTCCCATGACTTGTGTTTGCAGCCTAGTGCCTACGAGAAGGTGGACTGGTGCCCTGAGTGTACCACGGAGATCCCAGATGCCCAGGAGCTGAAGGAATGGATGACTGTGGGAAAGGTAATTTTTTATATCTTGGTACTTACCAGCCTAAGACAAAGCAGGAGTACTCAGCCTGGGACAGTGGCCACGTCAAATAGCTGTAGAATAGCATAGACTGTGAACAACCTCTTGAGGTTGCTAGTTTAGCTTCCTGCTTAAAGATAGATCCAGCTACATATGATCAGGTTGCTCAAGGCCTTGTTTAATGGAGTTTTGACTATTTTCAAGGATGAAAACTTTATAGCCTGTTTGGGCATCTCTTCAGTGTTTGACAAACCAGCTGACAAAAGAAAATTTACATATGGCTAACTGGCATGTTTTTATGTGGCTTTTGTCCATTATTTCTTGTCATTTTGCTGTCCATCTCTAGGAGCCCAGGTCAATCTTTTCTGTCTCCTGTTAGGGACTTGTCCCATTGTTGGGTATAGCAGTAGGATCTCCCTTTCTGCATTCTGAACAAACTGTTCTCAGCTTTTTCTTGTACACCAGTTGCTTTTTCACCCTCTCATTTTGGTGGCCCTTTTGCTACTTTTGTTCCAGTATGCCTTCTTGTACTGGGGAGTGCTTAACTGGATACAGTATTTCATATGTGGACTCAAGATGCCTAATGGGAGAAAATTCCTCAGCCTAATTGCCAGGCTTTTGCTGACACAGCTTAGTATGTGATTGGCAGCCTTCATCCATTTTTGGTACATGCTGCATTCTGAAATGACAATGTCATGCTTGCTAATTACTCTCTGTGCTCTTGTCCTGTTGCAGAGGAAGTTGATGATTGAAGATGAAACAGAGTTCTGTAATGAAGAGCTCTTACGTAATGTCCTTCAGTGCAAGGTGAGCCCCATTTTTAGAGAGGAACTGAAATTTTGGGGAAGCAAGTGAAATAAATAATTAAAGAAGATTGAGTAGTTAGGTAATTGACAAGAGCTCAGAATCTCTTCTGTCACCTTGATGTCACTGGGATGGCCTAGCATCCTGTTCTTTACTATCTGTCCAGCAGCCTGTTTTGAACCTCAGCCTTCTAAGAGGTTGTCTTGGTTTAACTCCAGCTGGCAACTAAGCCCCCTGCAGCTGTTCACCCACTCCCCCACCAGCAGGACTGAGGAGAGCATGGGAAGGGTAAAAGTGAAGAAGTTGTAGGTTGAGATAAAGGCAATTTAATAATTAGTAATTAATTAGTTAATAAGTAAAACAAAAGCCATTCAGTGGAAGGAAAGCAAAGCAAGGAATTAATTCACTACTTGCCACGGGCAAGCAGGTGTTCAGCTGTCTGTCTTCAGGAGAGCAGGGCTCCATCATGTGCTGGGGTTACTTGGGAAGACAAAAACCGTAACTCTGAATGTCCCTGGCTTCCTCCTTCTTTGCCGAGCTTTAAATACTGAGGTGTATATATATGGGGTATGGTATGGAATATTTGTTTGGACACCTGTCCCAGCTATATCCCCTCCAAACTCCACCAGAGTGCTCTCCCAGCCTACTTGCTGGCAGGGTGGTACGGGAAGCAGAAAATCTCTTAATGCTGTTCAAAAGTGGCTCAGAAGTAACAAAAACATCTCCATGTACCAACACTGTTTCCATCACAAATCCAAAATGTACCTCAAGGCTAGCTACTATGAAACAAATTCACTCTACCCCAGCCAAAACCAGTGAGGAGATGGTAGAAAGCAGTCGCCAGCCCTTAGTCCCGCTGAAAAGCTGAAGGCTTGAATAAGCTAAGGAGATAAGCTCCCTTTCTTTTCTTGTCTGTCCAGTCTTCCTTCCTGGGTTTTCTCATGTCCTTGTATACTACAGTAGAGTGTGTGTGTATATATGTGAAATAAATACTTTAGACTGGGACTGCTTTTGAGGTGGCTAACCAGATTATCAGGCTCTGGAGCTATCAGTACAGAATTTGTCAGTGTTATTAAATTTGCTTAAGGGCTGAAGTGGCTTAGAAGAACAAACGTCATTATGAGACAAAAACATTTTGTATTGGTGAACCACATCCTGCATGGAGCTTGCTGTCTAAGGAGAGAGAAGCAAGAAGATAGGAAATGCTGATGCCTACCTATCTCTCCAGCCCTGTGCCAGGTCCAGCTGAGCTTTGTTTCTGTTTGTGCAGAGTGTATTTGATGAGCTGGATGGAGAAGAAATGCGTCGAGCCCGAACAAGGTCTAACCCCTATGAGATGATCCGTGGAGCTTTCTTTCTGAACAGGTTTGTGGGATGTCTCGTAGTGTAGTCCCTTTCCCATGTATGTCCATTGTCAGCTGTGGGAGCCAAGGATGAAACTTAACAAGGCCCTATTTATGTGTTCACAGGGCTGCAATGAAGATGGCAAATATGGACCATGTCTTTGACTACATGTTTACAAACCCTAAGGACTGCCAAGGGGTGAGTGCCTCTAACTTTCAAACAGCAGTGCTTTCTCAGAGAATGTGGAAGGTGGGAAGAAAGGAGAAGCTTTAGGATACTAGTTGGGAAAACAGGTCTGTGAAAGATTCCTCTGAGCAGTGTGGTTTATGGTGTATGTGGTTTGTCTGATGGGAGCTGTTATGGGTCAGTAGAATTTCCTCAGTTTCCTTTTGCAGGTGCCTTTGATAAAGGAATATGATGCAGAACTGCTCTACTTTGCTGATGTGTGTGCTGGTCCTGGAGGCTTCTCTGAATATGTCTTGTGGAGACGGAAGTGGCACGCGAAAGGATTTGGCATGACCTTGAAAGGACCAAATGATTTTAAACTGGAGGACTTCTATTCTGCTTCCAGTGAGCTCTTTGAACCTTATTATGGTATGTAGTGCACCCGTAATGTTGTTACCTGATGTTTTTGGTTGTGCTGCAGCCTCTGTGTTTGTGGCAGGGCTGGTATTGGTACCAGAAGCCTGGGGAACTGTTTTGCAAGGTAGAAGGGGGCTGTCATTGGAGAAGGGGGTTGAGATTGGTGAGCTTGCATATCAAGTCATTTTTCTGACAAGTAATTTTCATTTTTTCAAGTAATTAGCATTTATTCCCAGTCTGGCCTGGTAATAGGCCATGAAAATATGTTTCATTGTAGCAGTTGATATTCGAGTACTTTACTTATCTGAACATTACAGAGTGCTTAAAGATTGCTTGGCAATGTTTTTCTCACATCACTGATCTCAGCCTGAAACACAGTGAATGAGATGATTTATCATAGAATTGTGTGGATTGGAAGGAACCTTAAAAATCAGCTAGCGCCAGCCCCCCTGCTGTGAACAGGGACACCTTCCACAAGACCAGATTGCTCAAAGCCCCATCCAAGCTGGCCATGAACAGAGACTGGGCATCCACAACTTGTCTGGGCAATGTGTTCCAGTGACTCATCACTCTGAGTAAAGAATTTCTTGTTCATGTCTATTTTAAATGTACCCTCTTTCAGTTTACAGCCATTATGCATTATTCTATCACTATACTCCCTGATAAAAAGTCCCTTCCCATCTTTCCTGTAGCCCACTTTAGGTACTGAAAGGGTGCCTAGACTCCCTAGAGCCTTTTCTTCTCTAGGCTAAACAGCCTCAGTGTTTGCAGTCTATCCTCATGGGAGAGGTGCTCCAGCCTCCCGATGTGCCCGAAGATCTATTAGCAGAGCCAGAGGTAGAAACCTCATTTGCCCGACTGTCATCATGTTTCTATATCAGACCTTCCTAGCTGTGCTCTGATAATTGATTGTGGGCTCTTAGTAAAGATAAATAAAACAGATTTGGGCTAAAGGCTGTATGTGAATCACTGTGACTAAATGAGCTACTTAATCCAAGGAGGTTTGTTATGTTAACATGTTTTACCTTGCTTTGAGACAGACTTAAACAGGCATACACAGACAATTGCTGCATCTCATCTCATGCACTGTAGCTTGTTAATCTTGTTGATGTGTTTGAGCCCTCTATCTGCCTTGCCTTTAGGACTAGGAGGGGAAATCCAAGGGTTGCTAGTGTATTCGTGCTTCTCATTTCAGACTATATAAAAGAAACTGGAAGGTGACTCTCTTGTAGAGCACAGGGTTTGCTTTTCTGTTGTTGTGCCTTGTGTGTTTTTTTTTCTCTCTGCCACTGACTTGTTGGCTGCCACTCTTGACACCTGATGAGCTCTTAGAAAATGGTTAGTAGCACTTAAGGATTAGATCTTAGCTAAAGTGAGGGTTCATGGCAAGGGCAGCAAGGCAGATAAACACCTTGTTCTAATGGTTGCACTGTTTGGATCTTCATAGTTCATGGCAAACTGGTACTACAAAGAGGAGGAGATACCTGGAGAAATTAATAGTCCAATGATTTTGATTAATTTTCTTGATCCCTTTCTGTTATGCTATAAGGTCTAGTGAGATGTGTACAGACTCTCTTCCATTGATGGGAAGGAAGTAGCCGTCCATGATATTTCTGTTGTGAAGAATGGTAACAAATGCCATTGTCACTTCACTTATTGACAGGACTTTAGTTATCAAAACCATATCATGCATCCTGATCTCTTCTCCTTTCTAGTACTCTAGCTGAGGTAATAGAATCTGTGGTTGTAGAACATTTACAGGGACTAACACCAAATAGAAGTTCAAGCTTCCTTAAGGCACAACTGGTGAGCTCTAGAATACACCTTAGGTCAGCTGTCTAAAACACCAGCTGGGGGACAGTGTAGCTCTCTTTTAAAAGAGCCATAGGGGAAAACTGTATGAGTATTAGTGCACAAACCCTAATCTCTCTCTTTCCCTATTCCTTTTATAAACTTGTTCACAGTTTTTCTGGGGTTTTTTTTGTTTGTTTTTTTTTTAAGCCCGAATTACACTGTGTTTGAAAATAGACTATTATGATTCTTTGGAATGATTTGAATTCTTAGTAGAAGATTACAAATATACAATATAAAGAATTTTACCTTGTCTGTAATAACATGTTTTTAACAGGTGAGCTGTGCAGTGAGGTTGAATTTTACATATTCAGTAGGTTCAGCTATGTGACGTTCCTGCTTGGATGAGAATATTATGTTGTCATTTATCTTTTGCTGAGGCTAATGTACAACTCCTCATTGGAGTATGGTTATTGTATGGTCTTGTTTCAGCCAGACC
The DNA here is from genome assembly GCA_013397195.1 of Hylia prasina. NCBI lineage: Eukaryota > Metazoa > Chordata > Aves > Passeriformes > Sylviidae > Hylia > Hylia prasina. Next base: position 545,269 of record VYXD01005502.1, read on the forward strand.
ACTCAATCTGAATAATTTTTCTGAATTAAAAAGCATCTTTGGTGGTGAACAAGGGATTTTGTTAATGTTTTTTCGCCTATCAAGGTTTTTGTAATTTCTGACTAAATGTTGATTGAATACATTAAATCATCTGCACATAGTGATCTTTTGTTTGTACTTGCAAATGTGTTATTCATTGTCTCCTTCTTTTCCTTAGGAGAGGGTGGGATTGATGGAGATGGAGACATCACTCGATCAGAGAACATTACTGCTTTCCAGAATTTTGTTTTGGACAACACTGATCACAAGGGAGTGCATTTCTTAATGGCTGATGGGGTAGGTTAATTTCTTTTTCTTCCCGCACTAAAAAAACTCTGACAAAACTGACACCTTGGTCTGCATACAATAGGGTGTTTGACAATTGTCTGTAGCTACAAAGTGAAATTCTACAAGCCTTCCATTAAAATTCCTGGTGTTGATTCTTTTACCTTAAAGAAACAGAAATTATCATTATTCCATGATTTAGTTCCTCAGAATCCTTTGCTTGACTAACAGATTTGTGGAGATACTAATCATATGCTATGCACTTTGCAGGGTTTCTCAGTGGAGGGTCAGGAGAATCTGCAAGAAATCCTAAGCAAACAACTCATGCTTTGCCAGTTCCTTACAGCACTGTCCATTGTCCGAACAGGTATGTTTTGTCCATTAATCTTCCGCCTTCTCTAAGGTGTGGGTGGCACTGGGAAATGTTGCTGTACAGTTTTTATGAGTGCCCTGAAGTCTGCTCTGCTGTGAGTTGCACAGAATTGAATGTGAATGCGTAAGTCCTGAGATGGTTGTCACAAAGCTAAAGAGATCTGATCAGAAAGATGAGCTCATCTATGTCTATTTTGCTCTTAATTAAAAGCATGAGCTAAAATGCATTAATTTAATTAATTAATATGTTGGGTTATGTAGCTGTCTTGGGGTAAGATCATGCAGTGTAATAACTGGACAGTCTGTCTGAGTTTTATGGCACTAGCTGGACCAACTTCCTGAACATCCCAGCTGATTGGAACAGAGTGGTGTTTATCCACTAGATCTTCCTTTCCTCTAGCTTCTGAAGGCTTTTCTCCTTTAAATCTGCCATCTGTGTGATAAGAACAAATGATGCCTTACTGTGTCTTAGCTGCACCTCATTGTTGCTAAAGGATGGACCTTACTCTGTGTCTGATTCTGATGGCTCCTGTCTTCCACTGAGTTTAGTTAGCCTTTGGCACTGATATAGAAGACAATTGGTAACAAAATGATAATTTTTATCTTGTGCCCCATTGAAGAACCTGAGGCAATGATCTACTAAGGTGTGGTCTCAAATGTGATATGATAAAAGGGGCAGCCTTCTTTAAGTCTTTCCTACACGGGTAGATGATAGTTCTGTAAAAATGCTTGCTTTTTGCTTGGGGAAATTTGGAATCTTGTTTGAAGGAGAGGGGCAACACAGACTTTTCACAGAATCTTTCTAGATGGCAAGTTGTTCTGTTTAGGTAACATCTATTAGTCTTGTCCTCTAGTCTAAGGTTCTTTGTTGCATATATGAGGGCTCCTCTTCCCTGGAGGCTTTGGGATAGCAGGCTGCCAGGCCATAGGGCACAGTCTGGGTGTGGAAGGGAAGGATGGGGGGAGATAGGTTTGCTTGTGAGACAGCCTACATACAGATTAGATTCTTGCCAAGGGAATGCTTTTCTCTCTTTGCTGCAGACACATAAGGAAGATGTTTCATGAAGCCTTGCTGGCCCACTTTGTAACTGTGTTCTGGATATTGTTTAATTGCACAAAAACCTGTTACTAGTTGTGCAGATTGAGGTGCTTGGTATCTCCTTGTTTCCTTATAATCTGCTGGCATTGATGTACTTAGTTTTTTTTTTCCAGGAGGACATTTTGTCTGCAAAACCTTTGACCTATTTACTCCATTCAGTGTGGGTCTTGTTTATCTGCTGTATTGCTGCTTTGAGAGAGTTTGCATCTTTAAACCTGTGACAAGCCGCCCTGCTAACTCAGAGAGGTGAGATGTCTGAACGTGAGGGACTAAAGACAACAGTCCTCTAAATACAGTGATAGATGGATTTGGGTAAGCCTAGTGAAAACTTTGTGACCTGCCTCAATGGGCAGCTGTCTTGAAGGAGGAAACATTTTAGATGCTTGGCAAATTACAGACAAGGTAAAGGTGATATTTGCCAAATTGCCCTTATGGGAAGGAAACTATGAAACTGAATATGTAACAAATCTTGTTTTGCATGGAACAACTATGGTTTCAGTGAAGCCAGAGGATATATGTGAGGTTGGACAGGAGCTGGCATTGTGTGCTCACAGCCCAGAAAGCCAGTTGTTTCCTGGGCTGCATCCAAAGCAGCATGGCCAACAGGATGAGGGAGGGGACTGTGCCCTGCTACTCTGCTCTGGTGAGACCCTCCCCTGCAGTACTGCATCCAGCCCTGGGGTCCCCAGCACAGGAAGGACATAGACCTGTTGGAGCAAGTCCAGAGGAGGAGCACCAATGTGATTTCAACTATGGAGCACATTCCCTATGAGGAAAGGCTGAGAATTGGGATTGTTCAGCCTGGAAAAGAGAGCGCTTAAGGGTGACCTAACTGCGGCCTTCTAGTACTTGACGGTACTGGGAGGTTGAATCCCTTCCAACACAAATGATTTTATGATTCTGTGATACTATCTGTGTTTTCATTGTACCTGTCAAATTTAGCAGAATTGATTTACTACTTGAGGGAGATCTGTGGGGGGTTTACATAGGGTTGCATTTCCCTTTCTTTCCAGAGCTTAGAAAATGTATGATGACTCATTGATAGGTGAGTTTGCATCTTCTTAAGGATATCCAGGAGGAAAGACCTCCTGGGCCTTGGGAAACTGTCTTTATACTGGGAGAACGGCAGGAAAGTTGGCTGTATGAAAGAACTGAGCCCACCTGATCTCTCTGCCTTGCTCTGCAGGTACGTGGTGTGCAAAGGCCTGAAGTCAGGGATTGAAGATGTGCGGGCTTACCTCTTCACAGTGAACATCAGACTCAACCAGCTGCGCAACTCTGATGTGGATGTGAATCTTATTGTCCCACTGAATGTGATCAAAGACAACCAGGATTTCTACAATTACATTGTTCAATCCAATGAAAAGTGAGTTACTATGATGAGGGCTGCTGGCTGTAGGCAGATTGATTTAGCATGGCTTTCAGGAGTAACTTCCTGCACTTATGGAAGTACTTGTTGATGCTGCCACACTGCTCTGCTTTTGTTCCCTGAGAGGCTGAGCAGAGCAGGGGGACTGTGCAGACAGAAATGCTGTATTACTGTTAGTGATTGCTTGGCCTCTGAGTACTGTGTAGAAAAGAAAGTACTACCTAATTTGTTCCAGTGATCTTCCTGTCAGTTTGAATCATGTTGGCTAAGATGCCTCATTGCTCTTTGAATCAGACTGGCTTCCCCCTGTTGTCCCAGCTCTCCTTCTTGCTTTCAACAGTAGAGCAATGTTGGTGGTGATTAATTTGCTCCCTGACTAAAACTTTTTCTTCTCTTTTAGCCACTGCAAAGTTCAGATAAAGGCACTAGCCAAAATTCGTGCCTTTGTTCAAGACACGTGAGTATATTCCTTTGGCTTTTGGTGAGACTGAATTAACCTACTGTTAATGAACTGTTTTGCCCTTGTTTAATAAGTTGTTGATTTGAGCTGGTACTTGTGTTGGCCTTTGGAGCCAGGAAAGTGAAAAGTGCTTTTAGGTAGCTCAGTTTGTGTCTCTACCTGAGTTATTTGCAGACATGTGTGGGTGGCTGGAGGAGTCCTGAAAATTGATGGTCTGTTATCACCCTTGTTGAGAAGGCTTTCATGCATTGCATGATTTCCAGTTACCATAAGTGAGCTTGCTTCTTAGCAGGAATATGAGCAGAAAAGGAACTTGCAGCTGGTATGTTCAATTCAGCAGTAACCATCCAAGTTGAGTGTGGTTCATAGTTGTTCTTTTTTCCAGGGGCAATTCAAAATGTCTGTGTTACAGACCTAGAATGACCTAAAGCTTGATGTTAATTTCTTGCATAAAACTAAAGCCATTGCAATGTTTCCCCACCATGGCTTCTTTGTTCAGGTGTTATTTGGACATAATATGTGGTAGAAAGTTGAGTGAATATAGTAGTTAGAAATTGTCTTAGAGCTGATTCTGCCTTGACATTGTTTTTTGTGTGACCTTCAGCAGATCTTCACTGTTATTCTGAAGTAGGGCTGTGTACCCAGCTCTTGGAGATTGGCCTAAGTTTGTAGGAATGCATAACTTACTGAAAATATTTATACCCAGTGGTACTTCCATGGAATGAAGTGATGGCTGATAGTCAGTAGTGCAGACTGTGAAACAAAGTTAAACAAAGGAACTAAGAGCAGAGGAGGGAAGGCACAACCCTTTGTGGAGCAGTTCATGTTTGTTATTCCCAAGCCAGATGCTGAAAGTTCCAAATTTTATAAGGCTGGGATATATAACGCTGTTGGATCAAGGAGGTTTCACCATCTTTACACTCTGCTGTCTTTCTTTAGAACGCTGGTTGAGCCACGGCAGGCTGAAATCCGAAAGGAGTGTCTCCAGCTATGGGGGGTAAGTAAGGTGTCAAGCAGGCAGATTGTGAAGATGTCCTTGCTGTAGTGAAACAAGAGTGGAGCTGCGGTAAAGATAGGACTTTCTAGACAGAGGTTTAATATCTTGTCTTGTGGGAAAGTCAGAAAATGTTTCAAACTGTTATGTAATCAAACGGGATGTCCCTGATTTATTGTGTATGCCTGAACTGAGCAGGCTTCTTTGCAGTTGGGAATATTTCATCCTACACAGAGTGAACTCAGCACCTAGATCCCAAGCAGCAGAGCTCTCTGAAAGGTCTTATTTTACAAGTCTGCAATTTCTGTTTCTTGAGCTTTTGACTGCAGTGAGGCCATAGATATGGCAGTTAGTTTCACAGGCTGATGGTGTGTCTTTGAAAGGGTATCTCATCAAAACATGCATGACATCAAAGTTTTAGACTAAATTTTCTAGAGTTGCCAGTAGGTTTCTGTGAGATGTGGTATGCCTACATTAAAACTGTGAAACGTGAGACATTTTATTTGCCACGTGACATCTCTTCTTCATCTCAAATCCCAAGAGCAGGAGTTCCTGAGGCAGGATGTTCTGTCGTATATTGAAACCAGAAATGTTCCTTTGAATGTGCCAAAGAATAACACTCAGTATCAATTGTTTGGATTTGTTTTCAGATTCCTGATCAGGCTCGTGTTGCTCCTTCATCTTCAGATCCCAAGTCCAAGTTCTTTGAGCTGATTCAGGTGAGAGCTTGCCTAGAGTCCATTCATAAAAATGTAACTTTTTTTCATATTGGAATTAAGAGATGAAGAAACTAGTCCTGGATTATTGTTTCATGTAGAAGTTGTGTTTACCTGCCTGTTGATGTGTTTTGTCTGTCTTGCTTTTTCCATACTTTGCTCTTTAGGGCACAGACATTGATACCTTCAGTTACAAACCCACTCCTCTGAATTCCAGCACACTGGAGAAAATCCGCCAAGTGTTAGATTACCGGTGTATGGTGTCTGGAAGTGAGCAGAAGTTCCTCTTGGGATTAGGGGTAAGTGCTAAGAACAGTCTGGGAGTTTCGCTGATTCATTTCAATGCTACTATTCTGCCTTGCAGTTTCATCCCATCCTTTTCTGTCCCTAAAGGCCTGAAAGAATCCTCATCAGCAGTACCAGAGACTGCTAGTTATTCATGTTTCTTTCTCCTGATGTCACTGCTTTTCACACTAATTAACCCTGTTTCTGTAATCTCAGCCTACACAGAGACTTGCACTCTTGCTAGTGTCTCTAATTATCTTCACTGTCCTTTTAAAGGTGTTCTATTTCTGGTTCTTTGTGTGGGTGTGAAAAATCACTGGTAGATTAGAATCAGTGTTTTTGTTCCTTTGCTGTAGAGGTTAAGGTTCTTCCTTAAAACTTATGACAGAGAAACTGCCTGTGACGGCCTAGGACAAAAAGATTCTCTGAGGGTTGCTCTGCAGTTAGAGGTCTCTTCTACACCCCTGCCCTCAGGAAGCCTTGGCTGAATCTGACTCTGTCTCTGTACAGAAATCACAGATCTACACCTGGGGTGGTCGCCAGTCAGACCGCTGGACAAAGCTGGATTTGAAAACTGAGCTGCCACGAGATACACTTCTCTCTGTGGAGATTGTTCATGAGCTGAAAGGAGAGGTAGGAGCCTACTCTCTCTCTTACCCTGTTGCTGCAAATACAAAGAGCAGTTTCACCTGATCTCTGTAAGATACTACAGAATAAATGTTCCATCTGTGCCGAGTCCAAGGGTTTTTTTCATGTATGAACTTTAGAGCAACTATTTTGGATTAAGTTCCTTCTTTCTGTCCAGTGCTAGAAATATGAGCTTTTCAACGTTGTTTTGAAAACAGTCTGGACCTGATGTGTTGCTGTTGTAAGTGGAGCTGCACATGGCATTGCCACCATGACTTCATGTGCCTGTGGATTTCTGGGTACATAATCGCTCAGTAGTGACTGCAGGCTATGGGGAGAAGATCCTCCTGGTATATTTGCAGTGTAAGATGAAAAATCCCTGCTGCCTGGAAGTTTCCCTGTCCTCTTACACCTCAGACAAGGGTACTGGGATGTGCTGGGATTTGTGATACCTGATAAGACACAGATAGCTGTTGTGGTCCTGCCCTCTCTCCCTCCCCTAAGACGGAACTGGGTATTTGAGATGCACCCATTCTTGGAGGATTCCATGTTTCTGTATAATGGCAGCAGGGAATCTGTGTGCTTCTAATATCTGGAAAGGTGCCTTCTTGCTAGAAGAGATGTCCTGTCAAAAAACAGGCTATAAAACAAAGCTGAAGTATCAACAGTTTGAATAATAAATCTCTGTATTGCCCTCCTTAGGGGAAAGCCCAGAGAAAAATCAGTGCCATCCACATCCTTGATGTCTTGGTGCTGAATGGCAATGATGTTCGAATGCAGCATTTCAACCAGAGGTATGCAGGGTCTGGAGAAGCTTCTTTCTGTACATGTGTAAGAGTGACTGGGCAACAGTGTTTAGACGAAAAGCAGAATGCTGAGCACAGGGAGACAAGTGCATTCAGCTGAAACACTGCTATAAAGATGAACTGTGAATGAAGCTGCTCTGAACTGAAGTACATATAGGCTTTTCCAACTGTCTCTTCTCTGTGTATGAGGGCAGCTCTAGCTTCTTTCTTAGTGCAGGGTGAGCCAGGCACAGCTGGAGTAAACTGACCATTCTGGGAATATAAATGAGCTGAGAGAGAAGGAACAAGCTCCTCTGTTTCCTTCCTCAGGGACATAATGTCTCTGCTAGTCCTGCTAGCCTGATGAATATATCAGTGGTCATCAGCATGTGGACTTACAGAGTAAACTATGGACACTCGTTCTTGCTGGATAATAGGCAGTATCACTGGGCACTGAATTGGGAGGTTGAAGTGAAAAGAATTCTTGCTAAACCCATTTGGCTAGCAGTGGAGGCAGTCTGCATGTCCTGAGTTGTCTAATCAACTTTGTTGAAACTCTTACCTACCTGCTGTGCCAAAGGCCTGGTTAATTTGCTGTGCTCTTTCCATGTTATTCAGGATTCGGCTGGCAGAGAAGTTTGTCAAAGCTGTTTCTAAACCCAGCCGGCCAGATATGAACCCCATCCGGTGAGTGACACATGCTTCCCTCAGCCTTGCTTGCTTTGGTGTTATTGTAACCTGAAGGGGAGTTAAGTTTCAGGCTGAAATTCATAGTTCTGTTATGTTCTTTGGAAAGAGACTAAAAGCTTTTAATATATTTAAGGTAAAATATTATTAATGGAGAAGTTGTGCCCTCCTTTCACATGTCAAGCACTCACATTTTCATCATAGGTTGATGGGCTGGTGTTGATTCCAAATATGTGTGATTGTAGGTCTAGCACCCAGTGAGTTTAATCATTGCAAAGAATTATGTCCTTGTCTGCCCTGAAGGGTCAGCAGCAGTGCAGTGATGCTGACTGTTAGTAAATGCAGGACTGACCAGCATCTGTGAGGACAAGGCTTTAGTTACAACCCCCAGGAAAGTTCCTGACAGAGGCCTTCAGCTTTGGTTGTCTCCTGGCCTTCCATTTCATTAATTCTGCTGCGGTGTAGCATAAGAGCACCACTGTGAAGGCATCAGATACATATTATGGACAAAACAGCTTCTCATTCACAAGCTGAAGTGCAGCAATATCACGAAAAAATCTGGAGGAAGGGAAGGAGGATCTTCTTGATGGCTTAATGAAAGGTAACGAGTGGAATTTCCATCTAATGACAAGCAGACAGTTGTAATAATTTGGAGGAGCCCAAAATGCTGATGCAGGCTGAAGGTAAAGTGAGAAGGAGAGCTGGGGAAATGGATTGTAGAGGGGTCATTTGCTGCTTTTGTGGAAAGGTGTTAAAGTGTTCCTGCTGTGGTCTTTGAAGCCTGATGCTTGTAGCAGTATGTGAGAAATGTTGGGGTGTCCAATCAGAGGCACCTGATTTTTCTGTGTCTCAAAAAAACTAGACCAGTTTGATGTAATGACAGAATGAGGACTCAAAATAATCTTTACTGATTTAAAAAAAGCACTCTTTTTACCTCAGGGTGACTATCAAGTCCGTTGCATCTCTGAGGATAATAATGGTGAAGATCAGGTTGTTTAATTTTACTGTGAAGCCACCATGCAGAGGCCAGAGCCTGCCTGGGACTGACCTTGATCAATTTATCTGATGGGAAAACATAAGCACCTGACTTTCACTGTTTTTATTTTTCTGTATAGCCAACCTGAGGTAAAAATGCACAGCTTCCTTAGCAGCAAGGATATTTACCTGCTGCTTACAGCAATCCAGTCATGAGCATGCACGTGTCAGGTTTTCTCAAGCCAGGAAAAACTAGGCACTGAAGCATAATATAGAGGAGAAGGGTGAACCTCAGTTGTGTTTTATACCTCACGCTGTATAAAATCAACCATTTGGCTGCTCTCTGTAGCTGGGCAGAAAAAAAAAGAGCAGTTTAAACTTCTTTGAAATAATGTTTTTGTCTTTTCTTCCCAGAGTGAAGGAAGTATACAGATTGGAAGAAATGGACAAGATTTTTGTGAGGTAAGTGATTGGTGCAAATAAAAATCAGGGCCCACTAAGGTTATCAGTCACTGGTGCACAGGAATGGAAGAGATGTTCTGATCTGTGCTAGTGGAATAATGGAGAAGGAGCTGTTAGAGCTCATGATGGCTGCTGTTCCTGAGATGCTGCTCACTCAGAGCATCATTCTGCTGCATTTCATGCCATAGATGTGGCCAATGCACCTCGTAACAGTTGGAGTAGCAACAGTGCCTGAGTTTGGGTGCAGAACTATCAGTGGCTTCTCAGTGGCTTGAAAGGTCAAGAATTCACACTTGAAATAGGAACCCCATTTGGGTTAATTATGGTAGCTCATCACAGATTTTTCACCAGAGCACTCAATTTGCCCCCTGACCTAGACAGTTCTGACTGGTTTTTCTTGTCCTGTGTGGGAAGGCAAAAAAACCCCAATTCTTCAGGATGTCCTGTGCAGCGCTGTCTGTTCTCACTGTGACACTCTCAAGAAGGGGTGCAGGTATGTGTACAAGCACAGTAAAGGAAGACACACTGTCTATCACTGCCTTCTCTCAACATGTAGGTTAGAGATGAAAGTCATCAAGAGTTCAGGAGGAATGCCCCGGCTGTCCTACACTGGCCGAGATGACCGGCATTTTGTGCCCACAGGACTCTACATCGTACGGACTATGAACGGTAGGAAGAGAGACGCCCCACTCCCTCTCAACTGTTCTTTGTCTCTCCAAGTAAAAGTATTGACCAGGCTTGCTCATCTTGTAACTTGTAAAAAATTAATGGCAATATTCCAATGGCTAGAGATTAAGTGTTTGCATGTAATGAGGATAGCTTGGATTTGGGTGAGGTTTAGGGGGTTTATATGGGTTTTTCTGTTGTGGGTTGATTAGCTATCGTGTGGGTAATTCCACTGATTTACATGACTGATTACCTTCCTTTTTAATGAGATAATTTTTCATCAAGATGTTTTCCAGAGTAATAGGACATAGTAGTACCCTATTTCAAATGTCAGCTTCTAAATGCAGGGAGAAGGGATTTTTTCTCAGTGAATAGAGAACAGCTTGGGAAGCAGGTTGTCTTGAGGGACGGAAGGAGAAAGGAGTAATGGAAGGATCACAATTATTCTTATAGATTCCTTCTCCCTACTTGCACTGTATATGTGCAGTTCTTCTGTGATATTTTCCCCTCCTTTTATTTTCTACCTGATCCCTGTAACCCTTCTGCTAGATCCCTGGACAATGGCATACAGCAAAAACTTCAAGAAGAAATTCTTCTTCAACAAAATGACCAATGTAGCGACATACAACCTCCTTCCTGAAGCCATTGCACCCTTTCAGTGAGTATGAGCCAGAGCTGAGGCTATGGACGGGTATCTATTTGTCAGGGAGCTCAGCCGTGCTGTGTCCTTGCAGTGCTTTGCTGTGCAAGCGCAGCCGGTCACCAGCAGGGTGTGCTGCAGGAGCCGGCACCTTCTCAGGCCTTCAGGAAACTGCTGATGTGGAATCATGGATTTTGCAATTAATGGCTATGAATAACAAACCTCTCACAACGTTGTTCCGCTGTCTGCAGCAGACTACAAGTTACTGAACCTCCTGCATGCGGGGAAGTAGAAATTGAGCCCAGCAACTGTAATTTGTTGCATGTCTTTATTTGTTTGGTTGGAAGTTGCTAATTTAAAAGCAAATCCCAGTTAATTTAGCCCAGGCTGTGGAATAACCTGTGGGAAGCTTGGAGCTTTTTTTAAAGAGAGTGAGAGAGAAAAACAGTGGCACCTTGGGAAAGGATGGAGGGGCTTGTCACTGGACAGTCATTAACTCTGTGGCTGCTGAAAACATCTGTATCTACTGAGTACTAGGCTGAAGGCATTAGTAAGTACAGCAAATCTTGAGTCTGATGCCTCAGGGCTCCTGGCTAGGGATGTTCTGCACTACCTCCATTATCCAGGACTGTGCCTCTGAGTGAGAACTTGATATGAAATAGCACTCCCGATTTTCTCACATTGAACCTCCTTACCTGTCTTAGAGCTTTCAAGAATCCTTAAGCCTTTCTTCATGTGGGAGAACAGGCTTAAAAGGAGAGGCACATGATGCTTTTTTCCTTGGTGTGTCAGGATGGGGTTAGTTCTGCCTATGTATCCTGAAGTAGGCCAGCAGGAACCTACAGGAATGGCTGAAGTGGTGGAGGAAGTGCTTGTGTGGGAATCCAGAAGGGATGTGTTGTGGTTAGTGAGTACTAATATGTCTGTAATTAGCCACTGACATGTGCTCTTGTCACAGTGCTAGTACTGCTTTGTTAGAACAGAAGCACTAAATAAGCTATGAATATTAAGTGTCTGTAATTGTACAAAACTAAAGGCTGCTGTGTTGGCAGTAATTAGCAGCTCTGATTTCATTATGGCTGGGACCGTGTTGATGCAGTGAGGGAGGGCTGTGCTTGATGGATGGAGTGGGAGATGGCATTGTAGGACCAGAACTCTCAGCAGCCAAGCAGTGCTCAGTTATTTCACATGAGGGGAAAGAGGGAATGATCCTAGTTGCTTTTGTGCAGTGGGAGGTGCTGTTTGTTTGCAAAGCTCCACAGGACAGCTGTTACTGATTATAGTAGGTATGTGGGGAGGGATTAGGTTGCTGCTCCTGGCACACTTTCTAAATTCTTCATTAAGGTCTTTCCATGGCTTGCAATGACGGTTTTATCCTCTGAGAAATTTGGGGGGAGGTAGGGGTTTTCCCTAGTGACCTGACTTCTTCCAGCAAATACTGAACTGAATTTGAGTGAAGATGGAATTAACAAGTTTGTTTCCATGGAAATCTCTGTCTTGGCTGTTGCTGTACTTTGAGGGCTGCAGGGTTTGTAAGGTGAATGAATGCACTGGTCTTTTCTATGGCACCTGTTGTACTTCTGTGGCAAGGGCAGCGGTCTCTCACTGGGATGGAAGTGTTTTCCTTTCCCTTCCCTGTCAAACTAATCTTGCTCTCCTCTCTGCCCACAGTGTCTGCCATTACAGCCGCCTCTTCTGGGAATGGGGGGAAGGTGTCAAAGTGCACGACTCTCAGAAAAGACAAGATCCAGAGAAGCTATCAAAGGAGACTGTCCTCTCTTTCATTCAAGCACACTACCCCTAACCCTGCTCTCTTGAGGGTGCAGGGAGGGGCTGAGCCCACCTTTTGATTCTTCAGGGACTGATGGGACTGGGAAGACACCACAACTTGTACCCTGGTATTCTCCAGAGCTGATTTCCTGGAGATGATTGAACCAGAGGGTGATATGCAGAAAGCACAGGATGAGGCTTTACCCTGGTAGTGTATATAAGAATACAGCCCAGGTAGTACCTGGTGCCAGAATACCCAAGGTGACTCCTGGAGCTGAGGCCTAATGTCCTTTTGTCCTGACATACTGCATGCATGAGGCCAGGGGGCTGGCAGCTTTCTTTGCTCCTATTCAAACATTCAGCAAGGTTTGTGGAGCTCTGTGTGTGCCAGAACTCCTCAGGCTTCTGCTTCTCTTGCAGTGTGGGAAGGAGCAGAGATGTTTTGATGGCAGAGCTGGGCAACAGCATATTGAAGCAGCCCTGCATTGCTCCTGGTAGCTGTCTCCTTGGCCTTGCCAAAGGCTACACTATCCAATGGAGGGTGTAAAGTCTTTGGCTAGCTGTGGGCAAAAGTTAAATATTCTTGTTGGTGTCTCCAACACGTCTGTTTGTCAAGGCACTCAGCTAGCCACTGGCAATTCTTATGCTGTGGTTCCCTGTTGGACAAAGGCCAGTGCAGGTGATGAGTACAGTTCCTGGCACAGATCTGATGTGCTCACACCCCTGCAAGCTGCTGGGTGGATTTCCCTTCTCCAGGTTAGTGACTGATGCCAGGCCAGCAGCCTGGGGCTAATTTGTAAAAATGTACCATGACTGGTGTACATGCTTTGTGGTACTTCTGAGACCAAGGTGCGTTGATTCTTGGTACTATAAATTATTACCTAAACCTTCAGGGAGGAAAGTGGATGTGGAAGGGAAAAGAAAAGCTAGGATGCTGAAGTCTCTGGAAGAAATGATGGGACTGTCTAACTTAGTTAAAAAGACTCAGGGCTTCAGTAGAAAGGTATCTTGACTTTAACCATGTAGGTTAATCAGAAGCAATCCTGTCCCCTGACTGTGCCCACTGGAAAGGTTACCAGATTTTCCTTTTTAAATATCAGAATGGCTTTGAAATCCTCTGTATCTCATTTGGCTCTGGAACTGCATCTGAGGTGAAGACGCAGCCAGAAAACTCTCAGTATGGCATTTGTGTGAAGACTTCTCCATGCACTTGTGTGCCAGGCTCAAAAGTTGGCTTTTGTTGCATGTTTTACCTTCACTTCTGGCTTCCATGGCACCTTGCCAAGTCTTCCACATAAATCAGAAGATAACACATAGTCAAATGCTTTTGGACAAGCAGCAAGGTAGTCCCTTTTTTTTGTCAGTTTTTTATTTGTTTGTTTGTTTTTGTTTTGTTTGTTCTTGGCTTCTTTTCAAACATAGATTGGCAGTAGGGAGTAAAGTGATTTAGGGGTTTGTCTGAACTGTGCCTTAAGGAAAGCTATAGTTCTAGAATCTATAGCAGTTGTTTAGACTGTCTTTTTCTCCACATTCATATGAATGATTTGAACAAGCCTGTGCAGCAAAACATAGAAATTTTGACTTAGACACAGGTGTGTTGAAGCAGTTGAAGGACTACAGGCTGTTATTGCATCCTCTTGGCTGATCTGTAGACCCTCTCTGCTCTCAAACATTGGTAAAGCATGTATGAAAGAAATGGTGGCTCTTCCCCCCAAACAAGAGGTGTGTCATTGGTAGCTTTGTCTTGGCAAAGGCACTTCCGTGAGAGATGGGGAGGAATCTCCCAGCGGGCAATGAAGTCCCTTCCCTCAACCTCTGGTGTCCAGGTGGCTTTTTAAACCAATCAGCAGTTTGAGTTCTGAGGATCTCTGTGGACTGCCTTGAGGCTGTTCCAGTGCCAGCAACACGTGCTGCTCCCTCTGCCAGGCTACTTTGCTGAGTATTGTGTCCTCAGCTCGGAGCTTTGACTCCTGTGGGCTGGCAGACAGAAGAGTGACTAGAAGCAAACTAGGATCAGTGTAGGCCTCTGAGGGCACAAAGAAACCTGGTCAATCTGCAGGCTAGCTTTTATGAATGGATACTTTGTTTACTCAGTTGTCTCTAGTTCCTCATTCTAATTTGCTTTTATTTTTTATGCACTGAACCTTGATTCCAAATCTCCCTTCAAGAAGGCAAGCATGAGCCACCAAACTACTTGCTTCCCTGCTGAGGAATTACGTTGGGAAGGGCGGGTGAGGAAGGTCTTGCTGAAGGGAGTGTTTATGTGTGTTAATTGCACAATGTATTGTTATTAGGCTTTGTATCATTTTGCATTGACTTCTATGCTTTCATGTTCTATTACCAATACAGCCCCTTTAGTTCACAGCAGTGCTTCTTTCCTTTGCTTCCCACGAAATTTGGGCCAGCGGTGTCTGTCAGTGGAGCAACAGAGAAATGCCAGCAGAGTTAAATTTTCAAGGCAGTCCCTTTTGTGGCAAGTTTAGAGCATTGGAATGAGAGGGCATTACAGGGGAAAGTCTGGCATGCCTGCAGCATGGGTAGGTTCCTGTTCCACTCAAAGGAAGTACATTCCAGGCCACAACAGACCAGTAACCCACTGCTGAGAGCTCACTGACCAGGGGGTTTAAGTGCCTAACCTAGTCTAGGCTTACCATGGTGCAATGTGTGCCAGCAGGGAGACAGTAGGATGAGAATAAAGCAGTGGCTGAGAAAGAGGACAGAACAAGCAAAAATCCCCAACAACCAAATAAACAAAACAGGAAATTAAAAGGTCCAGTTATTTTATTTAAAGCTCTACAGAAGCACTTCCATCTCTGGGAGTTGATAGTAAATTGTCTTCTGCAAACACTGATTCTCAAAGGCACAAAATGGCTACCACGCTCTGACGCACTAGAGAGGTAGGCAGATCATCTCACAGCCCAAACACCCAGACCTCAATGTGGATGCTACCTGCTTGCAGAGATACCTACATCCCATCTGTTTTTGTGGAGGTAGGATTCTTTTGGTCCTGGAAGTCAGGGTGGAGGAGCTTTAGCTCAGCTCTGGGAACATACAAAATCACAATACCTACAGACTACCCCTTGAATCAAGAGCTTGGTCCCTTCAGTTTATGACTGTGTCACAGAATCCAAAGTGCGTATTCTGGCTGGGCAGAAAGCACCTGTCTGTAATCACAAAGGTCCCCTTCAAAAGGGAGAATGTGTTGCCTTCCTGGATGAGGCTGGATGGTCCTGAATGTGTTTTGGTTAACATGGCACCACCTTGAGCTCTGCTTGACCTGATTTCCAAGCGCATGTGTGCTGTGATTTCTGGTTTGTCTCCTGTCCTCCTCAATTTGCAGAAAAATCCTCCCTACAACAAGGCTTGGAGACAATAAACAAGAACAGTAATTTGTAATGCTGATCCTCACCCTTGGGGGAGGCACAAGGGTGAGAAGAGGAAGAGCTCCTTGCAGGAGTCATTTGTTCAGCAGGGAGAGTTCTTGAGTGCAATCACATCGTCCAGCAGGCGTAAATAAGAGCAATCAGCAATGCCATGGCCACAGCAAGGGCAGCATTCTTGCGATTTTCCTTACGAAGCACACTCAGTTCTTTCTCTGGGAAACAAACAAAAGACTTGCCTGTCAAGGTTCATGTTGCAGCTACACCTCATTTCAAAACTCTCTTATAAGCACAAAGCTACCCTGGCTACAGGCAAAAATTTTGGGAGTGGTATGCAAAGCTGCCAGTTATAGGATGTGCTATATGGAAGTAACTACCCAAACTAGCAGGAACCCTTTCATTTGCTCTCATCCTGACACGTGTGGTAGCTGTGCTTGGGAATAGTTCAGGGCCAGGCCAGTTACTGCTGGCAAATGACATTGCTGTAGGCCTCTACTAAGGACAGACTGTGTTGTTAGAATAATTGCTTGTTCCCTAAGAGAAGGAAGGAGACAGGAGGGCAGAGAATTATTTGTACTGTCTTCTAAATGTAACAGCCTGGTAGCTCTTTCTAGTGCTAAAATTTAAATACAACTGTGGCCACCTTCGAATGTTGCAGAATCTGTGTTTCCTTAAACCTCAGAAGGATTAGTGTGGAAAAGGTCTGAACCTGGACACTCTTATTCTGTTGGGGTCTGAAGATTTTTAGAGATAGGTAATCCAGGGTGAAGGAAAGCAACATACGAACCACAGATGCTGAGAGAGGATGACAGTGGCTACTTCAAGTACCAAGTCTTACCAATGTCAATTTCTGTTTGGTTCCCTTTACCAAAGATGAGAACCCCACTCTTGCTAGTTCTGTTGCACAAAGCTCTGCTGGCTGGTACAGGCAAGCACTGAGGGCTCCAGCCTTACACACTGCATGGCCAAACAGCACTATGTGTTTGGCAGGCAAGGTTTGTGTGGACTGTCTCCAGACACAGACTGCTTTGAGTTCATCTGCAGAGACTGCACAGGTTACTGCATCTACAGTTTGCACAAGCAGCCTCCAGCTGTTCCCCAGGTGCTGGTAATCAAGAGAGACTTTTAGCTGTTCTTTCTGCCCCATTCTTCACCTAATACAAGCATTCCCATGCAACTACAGAGCAATCTGCTTGAATCTGCAAGGCCACAAAGGTGACAGGGTCACATAACCTCATGCACAGCAGTGCCAGCTTAAACTGATACTGACAATATTACTGTCAGCAGCTGCAGTTCATGGCCTCAAGTGCATCAACTGGAATAAGGAAAGATTTAATCAGAGGTCATAGCAGTGATGTCACCATTAGGTGAGGCTGTTGCTGCTGTCAGACTGCTCTGCTGATGCCAGCAGGGATGGCTGACTGCTGGCTGGTAAAAGAGTGGCAGCAATTTTCAGTCAGTCTTCTGCTGTCTCTAGTGGTAGGCCCTTAGGGAACAACTTTCAGTCTGTTTAAAGTAACTGTTAGTCTTCTGGAAATAGTCCTCTAACATGAGTTATAATTACAAATTTTCTGGCCATACCCCAGCTTTCAATCCTCTGGACCTAAAAGAATACTTATTCCTCTTTCCCTTGTGTGAGCTCTGCTGCTTGCACAGCTGCAGAGTACTGCCAAGCAGGTAACACACTGATCAATACCAGGAACCTGAAGATGTGCAAAACAGCACCTCCAGTGGAAGTGCTGTCAAATGTGGTATCTCTGACAGACTTTCATTCTGTCTACAGCAGGACTTGCACCAAGGAAAGACCCTGGATCTCTAGAAGTCCAGGTAGCACATCAGTGTGAATTGCTATGCTCTTGTGTTGAGTAGC
Organism: Hylia prasina; assembly: GCA_013397195.1. Classification (NCBI taxonomy): domain Eukaryota; kingdom Metazoa; phylum Chordata; class Aves; order Passeriformes; family Sylviidae; genus Hylia; species Hylia prasina. The sequence continues at coordinate 562,729 of VYXD01005502.1, forward strand.
CTCATAAATTGATGCAGTAAGAACCTTCCCTAAGGAAGGTATACTTTGCTACACTCCTGATGGCACTTGCCTTCTTGCCTTAGCAAGCCTCTACTAGGGAAAAAAAAAAAAAAAGATTGGGGGAGGGATGTTAAAAGCTACTTGAGCCAATCTGTTAGTTATGATTATCCAAAGATTGGTAATTTGGGGTATGTGGAGGGGACATTTTCTCCCCTTCATTAGCTGATGCTTATTTTTTTCCCTATGGAAGTACAGCTCAAGTAGGAGGATGCAGACTCCTATTATAATATGCTGACTACATTTCCATTAGTCTAGCTCCCTTTGGTTGAAACTAAATTCAAAGGCAGAAGTCAGAGGTGGCAGGAGCTTGAAGACAAAGCTAAGCTGCAGTACTGATCCCATCCTGCCCAGAGGGACCATTTTTAATGAAGCTCTTACCATAGTTGTCAGCTTTGGTCATTAGTAAGTTTCGCTCTCTCTCCAGTGACTTTCTGTAATGAGAAGAGGAGTTCATTACCTGCGAGGCACAACACAGCCTATTTCTTTGCTTACATGATGGAAGAGAGACTGTCCCCACTGCTGGGGATATCTGTTCAGAGGATGAGCCCCTCACCCCTCCCTGCTGGAAGGGTGACATTTTAGAAATACCCACTAGTGCAAGAGAAGAGATGCAGCATTTTAAACTGTATTTTCCTTCCCCCAAATGGCTTCCTATGTCTCCTTTCAGGAGAGCAGTGTAGGCAAACAGCTAGAAAGGGCTCTTGGGTCAGTCCCCTACTCAAGTTCCCCCTAGCTGAAGCAGGATGTTCTGACACAGCTATGGGATGGGGCAGGATCCTTATATGCTCTCTGGAGGATCCTGCCCCTCCACCACATCGGGCTTAGTGCTCAAATAGTAATTCTTCTCACCATTTGAAGTTGGGATCCCTTTGTCAGAGGTATCCAATTTACAGAAATTGGTGAACTCAGGGAAACAAGCTGAATCCAAGCCCTGTAGTAACGAGTTAAGCTACCCATCATAGACTGAAGACTCATAATAACAGTAAAAACTAAGTCAGGCCAACCCAGCCCTTGTCTTAAACTGATGATTAATTAATATACAGCTTAAAATATAAACCCAAAATAGAATCCCTGAAAGCAGCATCTGCCATTATGGCAGTGAGGACACGGTCAGTCCTTTCAGACTGTGCACATAAATAAACATGCACTAACAAATTATCTCCTGGTTCAGAGAAGGCAGCAAGTGTAACAGAGTTTGTTGTTCCCCTTGGGGCACGGCAAGAACAACCTGTAGGAGGAAAAAAATCCAAATCTATGTGTACAGATAATTAAGTGTAAGGGAGTGCAAGAAAGCAAGCTACGTCAGGAGCAGCAGGAGAGGAAAGGGCTCTTAAAGAAAACTGGGGAAAGGCAAGGTGGAGAGCAGCCAGGAGGAAGTGAGAAGACAGATTTACCAACATGACTGAGCTGCTACTTAGCAATTTGCCTTGTGAAGAGAGTCAAGGGAAGAAGCTTTGAGAATGAGACATGAAGAAACCATGACAACTTCAAAGTGGAAAAGCAGAGCTCTTCTTTGTGTGCTATGCACTGAATCGATATTTTTGATCACAGTACCTTCCCTCCAGGGTTGTTCAAAGGGTCTGGAACAGGACAATGGAAGTTCTGTTTCTATTTCCATAAAAGCTGTAAAATTCATAGAAGGCCCCAAGAACCCTAATTCATAATTCTTTGCTCTAGGCCCTGTATTTCAGACAGAAACCATCATATATCCCATCCTGTCAAGTTATCACAACTGTAGGTTTGATTGTTGACCACCTAAGTATCAGATAAAGAATACAGACAGTAAACAAGGAAAATTTAGGCCAGAAAAGGATTGTTGAGATGAGGAGCTAAAGAGATGAGGGACAGGAAGAGACAGGACCCTGCCAAAATATGGATGGGGATATAAAAGTCCACTAAAGGAGTGGGGAGGGCAAAGGAGAGTTTAACAAAGAAGTTAAACTGAGCCTGGTAAGTATCAGGGGATGGAGACATCACTGTTGCTATGATCATTTCTAATGGGTTCTACAGGACACTACTGTAGAGCAAACATCAGGATCATCAGGACCACTCCCTGGGCCTATGACTGAGCTTCCTAGGCTTTTTTTGCCAGGAACAGAGCAGAGAATGCTAGTGACTGAAAAAATGTCCTCAAGCAGAGAGATTGGAGAATCAGCTGAGAGACCTAAAATCTCTTGCTTCACACTCAAGAGAAACAGCAGGTTCTGCCTGTATCTGCTACAAAATCCAGGCCAAAGTCCTTGCTTGAGTCCCAGCTCTAGAAGCCAACAGTTGCTGCCTCTAGAGCAGCCACAGATTTCAGGGGAATTGTCCCTCTTACCTTTCCCAAGAAAAGCCAGTGCATCAATGCATCCCTACATCCAGACACAATAGCAACACAGGCACATTTATTTCCCCTCAGCTGCTTTTGCAGCTGGATCCCAGCTTGGTTTGGCCCTCAGTAGCAGTTGCTGCACATCCCCCTGATTGAACCCAGGTGGTTTCAGCAAGGCTTGAACAGCAGTGTGCAAAAAACCTTTGCCAGACTCACAGAGCAAGTTCATAACAGGCCAGGAGCCAGATCTGCAAATGAACTGGCAAGTTTCAGGCACTACTCGTCTGGTTGTGGCACAGGCTGGAGTCAGGCTGTTAATAAGAGACAGCTCTCCATATCACTGCACTTCTCACAGAGGCAAGTTCCCCAAGAAAACTCCAATCTGTGGAAAGAGAGTCTTGTCATGGGGAAATCAAACATTCCCACCCCTTCAAGAGCCCTTGTTTGGTCCTGCAGCAGGATGACAGCTAAGCTGAAGTGCACATACACATGTAAGGAGATGGTCAGCAATACCTTCCTTCGGGGCTGAGCTTCTCCCTGCGTAGTTTAAGATCCACTTCTTCCATGCTCTGCCTGCAGCGTGCCAGCTTCTCCTCCAATCCATCAATCTGAAAAACACCACAGCAGTCATCATCATTACTTCTCCCAGCTTACAAGGACTCAATCCCATTCAGATGGTGGCAGCTCAGCCACTCTTCCTCCCCAGATCAAGGGAAGAACCACAGATGTGTGTAGAGATCATAGCACAGAGAGCTCATCATCTCCCACATCAGCCTGTATTCCAGCCCAGACAACTGTAACATCATAATCCTGGACACAGCCAAAAAGGCCCTGACACTGCCTATTGTGTGGCTGGCCAGCACCCTTTTGATAGGATCTGATCCTGTTCCAGCCTGTTCTAGTTTCTTTGCATGTGGGTCCACAAGCAAAGGTATGATCTAAGGTATCTTTATGCAATTAGAGGATAAAGAGAGACACTGGTCTAAACCAAAATCTGAGGGAGAGGGTCTTGATTGAGCATTGTGAATGGATGCAGAAATCTATAAAGCACCCTCAGCTATCTGGCTGGGTGAAGAGGGAACAAAGGGATACCTCCAGTCCCTTTTACCCAACTAAATGCACAATAGCAGCAGGAGTCTGCACAGTATGCTCAAGAGAGCATTTGCCACTGCCTCCTTCAACCTGTACTAAGTGTTGGCAGCAACATGTTTCCATGCAGAAAAACATTGGTTATCTCCTCGTGTCTCTTCATCAAGTCCCCCAACAGCCACTCCTGTGTCTTCCTGCGGAGGGGAGTAACCACAGCTAAGCACAGGAGGGTTAATTTCCTTGTGTGCAAACAGACTGCCCAGAAGGGAGTCCTACCATGGGCAACAGTTCTGGGCATCATTCCTCTCCTCTGCCTGGCAACTACCACATAGTTGTTTCCTTTCCATCTCCAGGAAAACTTGGTCTTTCAAGCTTGCTTCCAGCAGGGAAACAGTGGGATTAATCAGACAATATGAACAAAACAACCTAGCCTGAAAGAAAACAGCCTCGGTGCACTAAGGTGGCAATGACCTCTCTTTTGAGCTACTTAGTGCAACACTCCTGCTGCACATGCTTCTCCAGGGAAGGCCAAGACTGGCAGCACAGCCTCCCTGTGGTAAGGAGCCTTCACACACCAGACGCTAAGAGGCAGCACAGTCCTGGGTAAAGGTGCAATGAGCTTGGACACCAGCCTCAGAGGCAGCCCAGAGCACAAACACCCTTTCAAACCGTAATAAGGGAAACAAAATCAAAGGTAGTGATCCCTAATTATTGCTGCTTTGGGATCAGCTCTGTTCTGATCAGCTCCTGTTAATGAGCTCATTAACAATCTCACACCTTCTGCTCAGGAAAGGCAGGCAAGCATTATAACTAAGCAGGACGGGAGAGAAGACACTTGGCATAAAGCAGACCATGAAAAGAAGTTTAACCAGTCAAAGTCTGAAAGAAGCACAGCAGAGCTGGGGAGGGGGACACATATAACAAGGCTCAAATAACTCTTTGATTTATCAGATAGCAATTTCAAAGTCCTGGGTTATTAGGCAACTCTGCCACTGCTCAGGATGCCAGACTTCCCAGAGGCACATGCACAGCTTCCTGACCCCAAGGGGAGCACCAAGGCATACTTCCTGATCTCAGAGCTCAGGGAATAGCATTTCGGTGTTTGGCAATGCTTAGGTTTACCTGGATGAAGGTAATTGTCCTCCTCCATTTCCAGCTGTGCCAGTTAAGAATGTTAACTGCAGCTGCTCATCGCCATGTCATCCACTACAACTCAGTCAGCATGATGCATTGTCCCCAGTCTGCTTCAGGGCCAAGAAAGGACTTCACCCAGACCAGCTCCGACCACACTCATCAGCAAGTTAATTTAATAGCAGATTTGGGCATTGGTCCACTCAAATTTAAGAATTACCATCTCCCTCACCAGTTCCTACCATTTGCAAATGGCTGTTTCTGCTCTCTTAGCTGTTGGAAACCCTTAGGCACCCACACAGGAAAAGATACTTCAGCATGTGTCACCTGGCTCCTCCTTAGCCTGTTAAATTATTACAGTGCACCATGGCTTCTCTGGAAATACATTTAAAAATATTGTTAAATAATACCTTAATGAATTATTGAGAGCTTTAGTTAGTCAGCTGCCAACCCCAACACTAAATTATCCATGCTACTGCACTCCAATCCTCTCCTCCATGCCTGCTCCTTCTGCTCAGCTGCCAGTTGCTCTCACTAGTACATTCTCTGCCCATACTTCCCGCATTTCATGAGACTTAACAAGAGTATACTCTGCCCAACTTTGTCAGTGCTTTTACTTTCTGCTGACTAAAAATCTCCAGATTCCACATAATACTTTAAAGTTTCAACTGGTTTTACTGCTCTTAAATCAAAACCCAAGTTTGGGTCCCCTGCTGGAGAGCAATAATTTGCTAATAAAACCACATGCCCCAGAACTGCACCATCAGCTGTGCTGAGCTGGGGGCACAAGGGATAAAAAATAACCAGGAAAAAAAAAGTAAGGAGGAACAGATTGCTGAATGAACAAAATACTTTCAGAATCTTACTACTTCTGGCTAGCCTGGGTTATTAGGCATTGTAAGGAAGGACAAGAGTGAGGATTCACTGATGCTATCCATTCACTGTGCCACAGTTTCCCCACTTATAAACTAAGACAATATAATCTGCCTCCTGAAGGCAGCTCATGTGAGTAAGAAGCCTCAGACACCGACCCAAACTATGGGCAGAGCACTGTCTTGATATGTCAATTCCACACATTTGCTTGGCATTTAGGATCTGCTCCTGCAAGCCAGGAATCTCTCAGCAACTCAGCCATCCAAGTAACTCTTCACTGCAGGACAAAGACAGACAGAAACATAAGCAGAGGGAAAAATCAGAGTAATGCCTGGGAACTACTAATTATTCTCCGGGCTGCTGAGGAAACTCCTTGGGGGGGCATAGTCTGTAAAATTGTAGCACAAGAAAATCTGTAGGGCTTTGCCATAATTCCCCGCTGCAGCTAGCTCTCCAGGAAAGCAATCCTAGCAGCAGATGCTCACCTGGGCTTGCTGTGGATGGAAAGCTTTCTCTCCTACTAAATAATACATGAGGTTAGTTGGGGTACATACCTGGGCACACTGGAAGCCCACAGGAAAACAAAGAGCCAAGCTTGTTTAGCTGAACCACCCTTGCACTTCACACTGCTAGTAGCAATCTCAGCACAGTGCCTCCTAAGTTGCAAAGATGAACCCTTCCTCCTTTTAGCTCTCCTTTCCTTGAAGGAGATCCTCTGGGACAGAGCTGAAATGCAGCAAGCAGGAAGCGCACATGCCAGCCCCTCAGGTTCACACGGGTGATAGCAGGGATGCAGGACTTCCCTCACAGCAACATCTTTAAGTACTTCCAGTTAAAAAGGAGGAGTGAAACATGCTTCACATCCAGGCAGCATATCTGGGCACACAGAGCTGCCCTTCTGAAGCTCCTCAGGCAACACTCCAGAAAGTCAAGTCCCAGCAGCTTTGGATGCACACAGGGATAAAAGACCACATGCCTCCTTTGCTCCACAGGTATGACAAGGCATTCAGCTATTTTTGCTGAATTCTGGCAACACTTGCTCATGATCTGGAAACCCTTTTAAACCAGAGAGACCTGGAATGGATTTCAATCCAGACTTAAATGCTTATTACAAATTCCATTTGTTGGGATCATCTTGGGCAGGGAGCCCAAAATGGCTCACATAAAGACAGAGACAAAGAGAGAAGTGAAAAAGAAGCAGCTTTGCTTATAGAATTGAGCTGGATCCCATTTAATACATTTTGTAGCGAATTAATGAAAGCTTTCTTTCCAGCAGAAAGACTAAAAGCGCTTTTCAAGAACTGGCATCCACCCTCTGCTTTTATGAATTCCCTAATTAAGATACTGGCAAAGAGCCATATCACACACGTCGACATCCAACAGCATTAGGTAATGAGGTTTTCATCTTCTGACCCTCATAAAACAGATCAAAGCCAACTGAAAAGGTGGGGGCAAAGAAAAAAAACCTTCCCTGAGCAGTCTTTGCATGCCTTGTCACCTGCCAGCACACTTGAGCTGTTCTTTCAGACGAATTAATGGTTCCTGCATCCACACATTTGGCTGGATTATGAAAATCAGTCCAGCAGAGACAAATTTTGTTACATATCAAGTGCTAACTTGCTGTTCATGGACACACTTCCATTTTCTCCATGTTCTTGGAATCATTTTGCATGCTGGAAAATCAGTTCACAGACATTCTGCCCACAGCATGCTTGGAAATATTTACCAGACAAGCTATTCACAGCAGAGGATGACCCACCAGCAAAGTCTAAGATGACTCCTGCAGAACAACCCTGTCTGTTGCTAAAGGAGGAGAGGCTGGATCCTGCCCACACCTCCTCCTTCAGCCTTGCAGGGACCATCTCACTGGTCAGCACATCCTGCCTCAGTCCAGACCAGGGGCTTTGCAGGGCCACACACAGACGTGACCACAGAGCACGTGAGCCAGACTTTGGAAAATCTCTGCAAGAACAGCTTTACTGAGTATGAACTGTGTCAGCCTCTTCCCTATTCTTTATGCTCTTTCATAGACACTGATTAGCCACTGCCAGGTCAGAAGCAGCAACACATGTAACAATAATTTCTAGAAACACACTCCTGACATTTTGCTGCTCAGGCACTGCCTTTAGTTTAATGCACTCTTCTGCTTCTCTGATTTTTTTTACCAGTTTTTTTACATACTGAGCCACAAGTATATTTTTAATGGTTACAATATCCTTCGGCAAGAAGTTTCACAGCAGGTCATGGGAAGAACCAGCCCCTCCAGTTTGTTCTGAGCTTGTGAACTCTGGTTTCATTTGATAGCTAACTTTGTATTGACAGTGCATGTTCATTCTTTGTTTAAAGCTACAAATAGCATGCAGAGGATATAGACATATACTGGGTCCCTTGCAGTCATATTTTCCAGCTTAAAAGGACCTGGAATGCTTGGTAGTTTCTTGCATAGAAGTTCTCCATGCCTTTGGTCATCTGTGTCAGTCTCTTCAGTTTAATTCCATTTTCACTATTTTGGTACAAAATGGACCAGTCTTGCCAGCTTCATTTTCCTGATGAGTTTCCTCAAGCAAGTCCTATGCAGCTCAGCATTGTCAATAGGGCTGCCTGTCAGAAGACCAGAGCTATATGAAAGAAGTGGCATGAATTTAAAACACCACAACATTTTGGGGACCCATTTATATCTATTTAAACCAGATCATATCAATTACACCTGCAATTTGTAAGTGCAAGCTAATCTGATAAGTGTCTATATAGAAAATTGCATTCATTTAGCATCATGACTTCAGTTAAACAAGCATGACTCTGCCTAGATGAGGCCTTTCAAAGCTAGTCATGCATCACATCATATTAAGACTCATTTGAAACGTTTTCTTTACAATCATAACAGCTCAGAAGGTAACACTGAACAGAATAAGTTTAAATTATGAATCAAGTATCTTGGTTGTCATGCAAACTGAAACACAGCCCTCTCTTCCTCTGCCTTAAAGGTATTGTTTTTTTCTTCCTCCCTAACCTCTCTTCAGTAGTGTTCTCATCACTGCAAGTGGAAGGAATTTTATCTTGTGGTAGTGTCTTTGCACAGAGATTTTCACCTGTAAGGCACAAAAAAAGAGCAGCTCTACAATCCTTTCAAAACTAGTGTGTTCCATCATGAAAAGTCTCAGAAAACCCCAAAACCTAATCTAAAGCTGCCACAAGTCCTCAAACACTCTGCAAGAATTTGGGTTAGAGTGCCCAGAGCTGTGTTTCTCTAATGAAAGTCTAACCAATGAAACACAGCAGAAAACCATAAACTGAACCCCCATTCCACACAGCAGAATGAGAGGGGATCTCATCAATACATATAAATTTCTTAAAGGCGTGAAGAGGTTGGTGCCAAACTCCTTTCAGTGGTGCCCAGTGACAAGATGAGGAGCAACGCCCATAAATTAAAACACATGAAGTTCCACCTCAATGTGAGGAAAAACTTTTTTACACTGAAGGTGGCAGACAACTGGAACAGCCTGCTCAGGCAGGCTGTGGGATTTCCCTCTCTGGAAACATTCAAAATCTACCTGCTCATGTTCCTGTGTGATCTGCTCCAGGTGATGCTGCCCTGCCAAGGGCGTTGGATGAGATGATATCCAGAGGTCCCCTCCAGCCCTAAGGATTCTGTGACACTCACCTTTATGTGACTAGCTGATGACACATATATGACATACCCAGCCATTTCTCTGGCCTTTCCATTCTGGTTACCGTGGTCTGTTGTGCATGTGCTCACCTGAAAAGACTTCAGGGCAGAGAGGTGACCAGAGAGATTCACTGAATGAATTCTGCCCTATTTCAGCCATCTGTGAGGAACATTCAGGATTTGCTGTCCCCACAGTATCTAAACCCAAAGACTTGAACAGACCTGAGTCCCGACAGCACTGTTCAGTGCAGCAGCCAGAAAGACACTAGGCTTCAGAGCTAAGAGCTACCACAACTCATTTTCTTAACAGAAATACAAAGTTTCAACAGAGCTTAGTAGCAGCCCTCCTGCCACCCTCGATATCACAGAATCACAGAATGGGTAAGGTTTGAAGGGACCACAGTGGGTCATCAGCTCCAACCTCCCTGCTCAAGAAGAGTCATCCTCAAGCACATGGCACAGGTGGAATCTACAGTGAGGGTGAG
>VYXD01005502.1:572504-786263 GCA_013397195.1 Hylia prasina
AGGGTGGGAAGCCAAGGTGGGAGTTCTTGGTCATGCCGGGGCCTGCCTCTCCCCCCTCGGAGACCCCGGCCCCTCGGGTGCCGTCTGAGCAGATCCGAAGTGATCAGTGGTTTTTCCACAGGTGGAGCCAGCACATTCCTGGCCACTCCAGACCAGGTGTTGTAGTGTCAGGGTGGGGGATCATTCTGGAAGAAGGCAACCTCGGAAACAAGGCAAACCCAGAACGGCTGCTTTGCGGCCTGTTGGGATGAATGAGATTTTTTTTTGTACATCAGGAGGAATTTCTTCACTGTCAAAANCCAGCCATTTCTCTGGCCTTTCCATTCTGGTTACCGTGGTCTGTTGTGCATGTGCTCACCTGAAAAGACTTCAGGGCAGAGAGGTGACCAGAGAGATTCACTGAATGAATTCTGCCCTATTTCAGCCATCTGTGAGGAACATTCAGGATTTGCTGTCCCCACAGTATCTAAACCCAAAGACTTGAACAGACCTGAGTCCCGACAGCACTGTTCAGTGCAGCAGCCAGAAAGACACTAGGCTTCAGAGCTAAGAGCTACCACAACTCATTTTCTTAACAGAAATACAAAGTTTCAACAGAGCTTAGTAGCAGCCCTCCTGCCACCCTCGATATCACAGAATCACAGAATGGGTAAGGTTTGAAGGGACCACAGTGGGTCATCAGCTCCAACCTCCCTGCTCAAGAAGAGTCATCCTCAAGCACATGGCACAGGTGGAATCTACAGTGAGGGTGAGGCAAAACCCCCAAGCACAACAATAAAAAGTCAGCTTTAGAAGGTAGGCATACTCTTAAACCCCTTTCTCCTCGCTGTAATTTACAGGCCCCCTCACATGCCGCTGTACCCCTGGGCTCCTCTCAAGAAGCAGCAGCACACCGCTGCCTTCCAGCGCCGCACGCCCACAACGGCCTGGTGGTCACGGCCCGCCGCAGCACCCCACGGGCACGCACACCCTCCGCCCTCACGGCACCGGCTCTCGGGCTCGGCAGGAGCGAGGACACCGCACGCCGCCGCTCGAGGCCGGGAGCGAGGATGTGGCTCAAGCCCCCCGCAGCCCGGCCGCAGCAGCCGCCGCCCCCTCACCTCCCGGGCCACGCTCGGCCCCGCTCGCCGCCTTCCCATGGTCCGGCCCCGCCCGGCCGCGCATGCGCCGGTGCCATGGCGGGGAGGGCGGTGCCGCCCGGCCGTGCCGGTGGGGCCCCGGCCCCGGCCCCGGCCCTNACATCCCTGGACGTGTTTAGGAAAAGATGGTGTGGAACACAGTGTCACGGTCTAGTTGACGTGGAATTTCATCACAGGCTGGACTCAGAGGTCTTTTCCAACCTAATTGATTCCGTTATTGTCTTATTCAGATTGTCCTTGGGGCTTCCTATTTAAATGCTAGTGTTGTGCTAAAGCAGCTGAGGAGAAGCTGTGTGATCTATCTGGAGATAGCACTTTGTGCATGCCAGCCAGTTCAGTGCAAGATGCTAATCATGATGTTACATATGCATGACAACACTTGTTCTGACCAAGAAAGCTTTTTATGAAACACTATCTTGTATTTAAAAAAAAAAAAAAAAAAGGCAAAAAAAGCACAACATCACTGAAATGCATCTATCTTCAGGGTAGGACATGCCTGCTACATGACAGTAGCAGGGCTATTTGCTGGCAAAAAAAGGAAGGCTGGGCAGCAGCAACATTTATTAGACATAAAGACTAAATTTTTATTTTGACTAAATACCCTCTGCTGACTGAAATTTTGCTAGAATGGTGGGAGTGCAGATGCATGTCACACAAGCAGTAATAATACTGATACCTAATTAGTGTGTTTCATTTTTCTTTCAAACACCCCCCCCCCTTCATTTTTACCGCGTGAGATGGTATGTGTTGGTAACAACATCACTCTCGTTTTATGTCTGGAGAAAAATGGGGGACAGCTATACTCTTTTCTGCTTCCCAATGTGGTACTTGACTCTGTGTAACAGAGTCTATACTTCTGAACTCAAAGGAGCCAGAACTCCCATCTCCAAGCTGAGACACTGTGAGATAACTGCTTTCCAAACAGAAGCAGCTAGTCTGAAGGCAGTAAAGAAGCTGAATAGGACCCAGCCAGCAGCCCTGGGGAAGCACAGTGTCAGGGGGAGGGAGAAAATGAAAAAGTGGGAGAGTGTTATTTTTTTCCCTCTTAGACCGAAGACTTGATTAGTGAGTGTAAATACAATCTAAAAATGCATAGAGGTTTGAAGAAACCCATCTGTTATGATTTACAGTGGGCTGAAATAGCCATTAGTTCAACAGAAAGCATTTTCTCCTTCACAAAGGTGAGTATTGATTCAGGGGAGGACTGTCAATTCTCACATACACTTCTCCACAGAGAGACAAACCTACACCATTTTGCGGGCAGATGACTGTGACCTTTGTTGTTACATCTTTTGGGAAGATAGAAGAGGGGAACTGGTTCCTCCCTCACAAGCAAGCCACCATTCTTACCATTGCAAGCAGCAGTTTTCAATTTGTGTATTACACCTCCTGGCACTCCTGAATCCATCAAGCTGGTAACCTCATTATGCCTGTTACCTGATCTTGTGTCTCCTGGTTCTCCCCTCAGCTGACACCTTCTCTTCATCCATCCCTGTTATGTCTTAATTTCCTACATAATGTCATTCATGTCATCTGCATGCTAATGCAAGAAAGAAAAAATTCCTTTTCCTCTACAAATTTATGCTATTTTTCTTCTTGAAACGTGAAGAACAGATCTGGAAGTTTTTCACATGCAGTGACATCAGCTTCTGTGTTTTAGAATATTCACGGACATGAGTATGAATTTGAACTACTCCATATCAAGCAGCTGCTACTGTCAACATGCATATCTAAGCTGGAAATCAAAAGTTTTTTAGCTTTGAGAGCAGTCATATTATGGAATACACCTCCTGCCAGAAAGGTGGGAGGAAAATAATATATTTTAGTAGGAATCTGGAATGGGATGGTCTAACAGAAAGCCTGTAAGAGGAAGGTGCTGGATGTGATGACGTACAGGTGGACACCAAATAACGTATCCAGTAATGAGACTGGATATGGTCCCGGTGAGACCCTGCTCAGTGTCTCTGATTATGCTGTTCCTACTGCATCCTTGCAGCCAAAATGAGTGACAAAGTGGTGTTAGAAACTAAAAATACACAACTGTCAGCCTTGAAGGAACATTCAATAGCCTATGCGCCCAGAGGCAGGATCAGATACATGGATGCCTCCCAAGCAGGTGTTTGCCATTCCTGTGCTTAGCACAGCAGGAATGCTGCTATCTCCTCAGCACCTGTTACACTGCTGATTGACTGGTAGCAGGGAAGGTCTGCCTCCTCTTTGTAACCTAACTGAGCTTATTGCATGTTGAGATATTCTCAGCACACATGGGGAGCAACTGATCAGCATCTTCTAACAACTTTATGTATTTGAGGTTCATTATCATGTGCCCTCTTCTGTTTTCTTCCTGTTAGACTCAGTCCTCCTCTTTCAATCCTATGCATTTTGCACCTCTTACACTGTTTGTTATCTTTGTCCAGTCCAAAGCTAGACTAATCCTATCTAATTTGGGTGTATTGAGAAAGAAAAAAATTATCCCCTTGTCTTATAGTCAGTGTGCCCTACTAATGCCGCCAAGAAGGAAATTTGTCTTTTAATGCAATACTTTCACAATGGCAATTCATATTTGGCTCACAGCTCTGTAACTCCTCAATGTTTTCTCAGTGCTGAAATCTAGATAGGTGTTACCCATCTCTTTACTGGCGCTTTTAATTTCTTACCCTTCTCAGTTCATTATTTTGCACCAGTTTTATGAAATTTTAGCTGGCTGAATGTGAGTTACTTCTCCAATTTGCCAAATCTTTTTTTCCCCTATTGTGCCTTCTGTCTTGCATGATCTTCCAGATTCGAGGCAAACTATGCATTTTATAAATATGCTTTATTTGATTATCCAAGTCACTGGGGAAACCAGTTGGTGGATCTGTTCTTTGTAAGTCCTCCTGACCTGATGACCAACTACTGATAACTAGCTTCAGAGTGCATACCTGTGACAAATATTGTTTCAAAAAGCCATACTACACATCAGGATAGCCTGCATTTCTGGGCTTGATCTCTCTACTATTTCAGTTACTGTGACAAAGAAAGCTAAACAGTTTACATGATTTATTCTTGGCTTTATCTCTGCTGGCTTTTTTGTATTACCTGATTATCTTTAAGTGATAACAAATTGATTATTAATTTTTTCCACATTTATTGAGGAGATAGGAAGGTAATGACTGAGGAATCAGTTTTCAGGAAGGTTTAGGAACACTTGCTGATTTTTATCAGGGCAGTGCTGACTTTGAGGGTAATTTAATAGAACAGACATTAAGTCTTCACTAGTAATTAAGTCTTTACTAGTAAATTAAGCAGCATCAGGAAGTGTTCCTAGAATACAAACTCAGTCATCAGATTTGTGTCAGCATACCCCTGGCATGATTTTATTTGGTCCCATTAGGACTGTCCCAGACAATTTCCAGGCATGATTTGGGAGTTGTAGGCAGAGGACCATTCCCAATGGGCTGTTCAATGAGGTCATGGTTTCAGAGGTGAAGAGAGTTTAAGAATATGGATGTGAGCCATTTGGTGCTAGTTTACAGGATGTATTTTGGACAATGTTCCTGGGCACTCCTGATTTACTACCTTCCTACCTCTTTTTGCATTCTCTATCTGCAAGATTCACTGTGTTTTGTAAGGACAAATGAATCAGTCCTCTGGCAAGTCTGAGAGGAAGCTGAGGCCAGATGTCTCACTTTATTGATGTGAGGCAGTATCTGACCCAATCTTCACAGCAATGAAATAGCTGGGCTAGCACAGAATCAGGGGCCTGACCTCCTATGCTTGGCTATCCCGTGGGGAGCAGCCCTTTGTGTCCCAAGCACATCCTTCCCCAGCTTGTTAGGCAATGTCTCAATGGATTATGAGACAGGAGGGGATCTTCCAGGAACCTTGTGATAACAGGTGTCCCCCTTCATAGTGAGTGTCCTGCTCTAGCCCAATGCTGTGTCTCCTCTCCCCTCCCAGCCCTGCTGTACCACATGCAGCTGGCAACTGGGAGCACAGAAGGAAGGAAATCACTGTGCTGTGTCAATGGAGAAGCCTCTCTGCAGGGAAAAGCAGAGGTGAGAGCAGGCAGGGTGAGCTGGCCTCTATCCATATACTTGCACGTGTGAAGAGATGGAGGGAAGCATCTTGATGCTGAAGGCAGCCAGGAATGGGAAATCCCTGGGACATGATGACTCCTAACACATTGGAATAAGTAGATTTCTCTGGGGCAGAGGGTGTGTGTTGACCTCCTGGGGGAAACAAAAACTAAATGCAAATGAGGCAGACAACAAGCTGAGAGGTGCCTTGAGCTAGAACTGGGCTATGGAGCTTAATGATTCCCCCACTTCCTTCTTGTAGGACCAACATATAAATCCTCTGCCTTCTCTCGCAGCTCTATAAGCAGGGATGAAATTGCCTCTTTGCAATGATTACCAGGGGACAAAAATTCCAGTGCAGACATGTCTGCCCCTACCAGCAAAGATAGTAGAATTAAATGCCACCAGGGAGCAGAAGAGGAACAAAAAGCACTGTCAGATTTCAGATGTCTGAAAGATGCTTCTGTCATGTGGGGTGTTTTTTCCTCTGGGAAGATAAATATTGAGAATCCAATAGACTGCATCTTCAGTTTGTGTGCATCATGTTCTCTGCTTCCACCTTGATGGGCTTCACACAGATTCTGGGAACAGCTTGAGATGATAGAATTAATTAAATGAAATTAATCAAAACAACCTACCGGAGACAAAACTGGCATCAGTGAAATGCAGAGTTGGACCAAGAAGGAATTCTGTAGTTCAGGCTAATGCCTGCCCTCATCAATAGATTCTGTTGGGATGAAAACGTTGTATATGACCATGTCATATACAACTGGTCAAACATGAGGGGCTCTGAGGAGTTGTGTGCCTCATGCAAGATCACGTCTGTCTACGCAGTGCAGTAATTGTGGTGGGAACAGATGGAGTCCTGCTTTTCACAGAGCCAGGCACAGCATAATCACAGATCTTGCTTTGATGCTGAGTGAAGCTGAACTCCAAATCGTGCTGTGTTAGTGAAGAGGAAGCAGGAGGCCTGGAGCAATGGGTTTTAGAGACATGACCTAAGAGGGTTCCATGGGTCCAGTGAATGTGTCCCACTCTGCAGACCAGGAAAAAGAGGTACAGATTTGCCAAAATGGATTACTGAAATTGGAGATTCCCTTCTGCCTTAGTCTCTGCCCATTGCCCCCAGCACATGTCAGCCCAAGTGTTCTTATGCCAGGTACCAGTTTGGAGGCATTCTTTTGGGCCTGTCCCAGTCGTTTGTGTTGTGTGCTTTATGAAAGTATGGCTGTCCTCTCCAAACCACACTGCATCACCTTGAGGATCTAAGAAATTGTGTGGGCATGGTTTCTGTCTATTGAGAAAGGATAAGAGCACAGTTACAAGAAAAAAAAATACCTGTTTGAGTGTGAAGTGGTCAGATATATTGTGGGGGATGGGTCCTTTATAAATATCTGAGAACAGAGAGAGAGACCCAAGCAGCTTTATGAAGTGCTGTGTTATTGGGGCCACAACCCTGTGCCTGAGTTTATTCTGCAGCCAGCAGAGGTGCATCCATCACAGAGACAGGCAGCCTGATGCAGAGGCAGTACAGGGTCCTGCTGATTGCCTGGGAAGTCACGGGCAGCTCTGTATTTCTAAATCAGCTCATGGCTGAGTAGAGCAGCGTGCCCTGCTTTTAACATTTGCCAAGTATCAGGGGAGGGAAAATGTGGCCATCACAGTTTCCTCAGACAAGTTTGCTTCTGATGTGCTTGAGGGGTCTTGAAGAGTCCTTGAGGAGAATCCCCTGGGCTCTCCTGCCAGTTCAAAATTGGGTGACTTGGCTTTATAGTGCTGTTTTGAACTTGGGATTCCTCAGCTGTGTTCAGAACCTGAGCCTTTTCTGGGAGATTTATACCCTTGAAGAGGCTCCAGGGAACCAGAAGGTACTTACTTGGCAAGTAGGGTGCAGAGATTTAGGGTGGCAAGATTGGCCTGGTTATGCAGAGCTCACACACTGCATTTGTGGTCCTGTGCTGGGTGTCTGGTTTTTAGCTCAGTCATCTGGTGCACAGTGTCTCCCCTGTGATAAGGGCAGGCCTCCATTTGCTGCCCTTGTCACCCCACTCTCACCTGCTCTACTTCCTTGCCTGTCAGGAGATAATGGGCCGGTGGCAAATTCTCTTCTGTTCCCATCTTGACTTTTCTATTCAATTTATGTGTGCCATTCCCCCATCTCCTTGTCCCAGGGGCATTAAGATCTCTGGTTTCAGATGACAGTGCTGTAAAAGGCATGAGGAAGTTGAATCACATCTGCTGTTTGTCAAAAGCACCATATTCTCTGCCCAGATCCCATGGGGAACTTGTCCTACAAGGTTCCAGGTGCTGTTAGAGTACTGAAGTGTTCAAGTCTTGCTGACAGAGGCAGGAGAAACCAAATCTGTACCTCTTCCCACATCGTCTCTTCTGCAGGCCTGTCAGGTGGCAGAGAGGCTGCTGAGTGCCCTGGTGGATCCTAAGAGAGCTGTCAGTTGTTATGAGAGAGGACAGCCATGTAAATGTATTCCCTGGCTCATGCTCCTTGCTGTGCAGTCAGACTGAGTCCATCCTCGTATGCAGGGACAGTGAGGGACTTGTCCTCTAATGTCTCCTGTGGTTTTCTGGACAATGAGATGTTTTTTGAAAAGAAGTGCCTAATATTTATGCTAAGCACTGTCCTTCCCAGTGACTCTCCTGCTTCAAAGCCCCTCTTGTTCATCGTGGTGGTCATCAGGCCCCTGTACTCATGGGAGAACATGGGTTGACCCTTTGCTTCTCTTTCTCCCTGGGGTAATGGGAGGGAGGCTTTTAAGGACAGGGGGTGCTTCAGGCTCCCTGAGGATGGAGAAGAAAGGAGTTTGGTCCTACACAAAGATGTCTGCAAATGGGAGGTGACAGCCCTGTGCATCCCTGTGCAAGACAGTATGCTCTTGTCTTGTTCAGGTAGAAAGAGAGTGATTAGATCCTTCCAGGTCTTTGCTGAGCTCCAAGAGAACGTACTGCTCGCTGCCTCTGCTCAAGAGGATAGTAGGGAGTCTGAAAATAGCATTATTTCTCATGCTATCATTTCTGCTTTCTCAAATAACTTACTGGGTGATTGGTGGAGACAAATGCTCCAGAAATGGGAACCTGGCAAGAAATCTGAATGGCCCCGAGCCTGAGATGACCAAAGAGCTGAAATCAGACAGACAGACACATGCACACATCATTAGCCAGTAGCCTGCATGTGAAATCAATTGAAATTTCCTGAGCTGGGATCCAGCTGCTGCCCTAATGAAGACTTCCTCTCCTTCCTGGAAGCAGACAATAAGAAACAATCGTGTGCACCCCCAGCTTCCCCAGCCATTTATGTTATATAAGTAGTCTGAGTCTTGATCAGTGTTTCTTTAATTATCTCTGTGCGCCCACATAAATATACTGTGTGTGTGTTCACACAAAATCCATCTATTTATCCACCCCACAAACCATTTTGCCGGGAGACAGCATGGTCTCCTGAATTTTTTATGGCTCTGCTTAGGTTGGAAACAATCCAAAGGTCAAACACTGTGCTGTATCTCCAGTCACCTTGTCAGTCAGCACTGAGCATGGGTCTCTGATACTTTCTGAATCTCTGTATCGCCCACAGGGCACTAAATTACAGCTATTACACTGCAATTCACTGTACAATTTTATTCTTTGATACACTACCTGCCTTTGTCTGTCTGCATAGCAGTGAGAGCAGTATGCATTATTTACCAGGCTAAGTACACTGCTGCTGCTGCTGAAGGGAAAAAAATAAGAGAACAGGGACAGGCTTGAAGTGTAAAAAGATGGCACAAATACAGCTTCCTGGGAAATGGTTTCACAGTTATGTAAAACTTTCTGAAATTCTGCAGTGCCTTTTGCTCCCTTCACAGAGGTGTCTGTGGCCTGCCAGAGTTCAGAGGTTCTACAGCAGATGGGAAGTCCAGTCTGGCCAGTGCCTTGGCTTCAGGAGGACCCCATGGAAAGTGCTGTGCCTGATGAGGAAGAATAATGAAAAACACATAGTGAGGAGAGCATGGTGCTGCTCCTCTCCTCATGAGATACTCCAGGCCCTTAAGCTGCCCTGTGTTTCTTCTGTTTTGGTCAGAAATCCTTCTGGGCACTAAGAAGCTATTCCTATGTTACTTCAGTTGATATGTTCCAGCCTTTCTTCAACCTAGCTATGGTTTTTATTCCCTCCAGGTTGTCCCTTTGAACCTTGAAGCTACTGGGGTAGGGAACTGGGGAATAAAATCAGTTTCAGAAGATTTCCATTTAGTGCAGAGATCATCAAACAAGTGCTTCCTCTACTTTGACAGCCCCAGAAAAACAGGTTTTGCTGCCCTGCATTGGCTGCTGTGCTCCTTTGGGCTTCATTCCAGGGCAAGAGTCTGTCTGCAGGCAGCTTCTGGAACGTGCCTGGGTGGAGCTGGCTGGGTGATGCTGCCCTTGCTGACCTGCTGAGAGGCAGTTCCAGGCTTCCCTGTAGTGTAAACAGCTGGTGGAGGTGACAAGGCAGAGCCAGCCAAATCCTGGCAGGAAGGCAGGAGTGAGTGGCAGAGCCAAGGCCAGCCCAGAAAGGATGAGCCTGGGGATTAGAAAGTTTGCTGTTTCCACCTGGTGAGAAGAGGTGGGATGTGCATGGTGACCCACTTATTTCTCTTCTTCCCTGCAGATGTTCCCTTCATTTCCCCCTCATCAGCTGGCAGCAACAGCCTGACCAGCTTGCTGTGTCTCTGCTTTAGGCACTACACACAGCAATGGTCAGACATCACCTTATCCATCAGGCTATGAGTACAGTGGCTGCTAATCCTGCAGGGAGAGTGAAAGCAGCTCTGCACAAGCCACCTGAAGGAAGAACTGACTGGAGTCATGCACTCAGACCACCTCCTGGTCTTTTATTTTTTGAGATAAGCTGCAGAGAGAGTAGTTTTAAATCTAGTCTGTGGTCAGGAATTTGCTTACTGTTGGAATGTCTTGAGGCAGATTCGGAGGGGAGAGAGAGCTGGGGTTGTGATAAGTGCAGAGCTGCTTGAAACAGCATCATCCTGTATTGTGGCAGTCACTGTTCTGATTGTTTCCACTGTCCCTAGTGACTGGAGCCTTATTCACTTTCTTTCTCTCTGCTTTCCATCTCACCTGGTCCCATTATTGCTCAGCAATACAAAGTAGATTACAGGTTGCTTTCTCTGTTTGGCCCCCAAAGCAGTCCTTACAGGAGATGTATTTCTGATTGAAATTCTCCCTGTCAATTGCTGCAGGGATGGTTCCTACACAGCATGAAGACACTTCTTGTGAAATTGCTAGCAAGAGACAGCTGTGTTTCCATGAGGCTCAGGCTCCCACTTTCTTCCTTTTCCTGGCAATGCAATACTGTCCCCATTTTAGAGACGCTTTGCACCCCCTTCAGCTTTTGGAGACTCCTGAAGTAGGAGCATCAAAGCAGCCCATGGAGAAATGTCCCCAACCCTCTCCCTTCAACAAGCAAGACTGCAGGCTGGGGCACCCTAGATAGGCATCTTTCTGAAATCAGTGCTGAGAACTGAGTGTTTTCCCTTGCCCTGCTGAGATAAAGCAGTCCTGGGTGAACCCCAAAGACTGAAACACAAAGCTTCAGTTGTCTTCCTGTACCTTGTGGGGAGCTGGGCTCAGGCCACCAGCTGTGGGCTCTGTTGGGCAATGTAGCCCTCCCCTGGGACTGGACAGTTCTGACTATGGGAAGAGGAACTGAACCCACACTTGGATAAGATACAGCTCCTTTGCTGAGAGCCCATTCCAGCCAGCCTCTCAATGTTTGTTCCAGGTGACAGTATATTTTTTAGCCCAGTCAAAGTGTGTTCAGTTATGGGAATTCCTAGGAGACCAGGTGAACCTGTGCATACAGGTTATACACCATCTGAAGTTTGGATGGGATCTTGTCTACAAACTGTGCTGGAGGAATGGCAGGAGCATCCTTTTTGTCGCTGGTTCTGGAGACTGCTCTGGCAGAGCAATGTGGATATAGTCCAAGAGACTTTTTAGCTCAGCCAGGAGGTGGTTCAGGAACAGTTTGATGTGTTCCTGCCTTGTTTCAAAGGTAACACTTCAACCATCAGGATGCTGGTGTGAAAAGGGACTTCCCTTTGCCATGGTGTTTTCCTTCTGGGCACAGCAGAGGCTGTGTGAAGCCAACTAATAACCTTATTACCTTCTCCTCTCAGACTGTCTGTCTGATGAATGTAAAGAAGTGAAACATCAGCACCATTTTCTCCGTCCCATCCTTCATCTGACATTATCTGCTTGTGTCTCAGACCTGAGAAAAGCTTCAAGTGTCCAAAAGCTCATCTGTCTTTTCCAGTTAGAGCAGCTGGGAAACTGATTCTCCAGCCTCACTTATTAGGGGTAAAGCAGCTGTCCTGGTTGGCAGATTCCACTCCCAGGAAAAATATGGCACCTTCATGCTCTCCTGATGTCTCTGAACCTGGGCAGCTTGCATGTCAAGATGAAGCCAAATACAGCTGTGTGTGCTGCTCCAGGTTGTGTCTCACAGCCATTGCCTTGGCTGTGAATGTGGCATTGGCAGGCAGGAGGGAGACCAGGGCATGGGGGAAAGAGGCCACAGCACAAGGTTTGCATTTTCCTTTCTAATTTGGAATTTGAACTGTGTGTGGCCAACGTAGGTGGGATTTGAATGCTTTTTGATAACTTTACAAAAGTTCTCCACTGTTCCTAGATTTCACAACCAGGAAAGAGAAGGAAATTAGCCAAACTACTTACCCCCAATCTCCAGTGTCCACTCCTTAAAATGACATCAAGCATTTTGCTTCAGAGGTACTGTCAGGGTTTGGAAGAGGATGAAGGAGTGCCATGAAGCAGAGTGAGACATCTGTAGGGGAAGCAAGTAGACAGACAAAGCTGTTTTGTGTACCAGCTGCTGCTAAGGCTGACAAAAACGGCTTAGTCACATTTAGCTCTCAGGTAGAGAGGACTTGGGTGTTTTCCACACATGTTCATCCCTGCAGTTTAACTCAAGAAGGGAGTCCTTTCTCTTGGCTGACATGCAGCCCAGCAAACATCACTGACCTCACTTGCACTGGCAGATGCTCTTTCGAAGGCTTTATGGATAAACTGACCTATCTCTTACTGAACATGTTGAGATCTTGTCCTGGAATGCCAGTTTCTGATGTATTAAGATTGATGTAAATTCCTTTAAAGAGGGATCCATGCTGGGACTGAAGATGTTGAAGTACCATGAAAATATGAGGTCCCAGAGCACTCCTGCCACTTTGCTTCTGTGACATGAGTTCCTTCCCATGCGTGGAAATTTGAAGATGGAGGTCATATGGTTCCCTCACTGAAAAAACGTGCTGTTCTCTTGCTTCACATTTTGTTCTCTGAAGCTCTCTGCCAGCAGGAGACCTTTTAGAGGACCAGAGACAAGGAGCCTGCAAAGAGATCCCATTTCTCCTGGAATTTCCCACGTGCATTTCCTACACTTCTCATGGGAGTGTGCTGAAGGCAGCACTTTCCTGTGCAGGCTGTCCTGACTTTGGGCAGCCCTGGCAGCTGACAGCTTTGTTCAAGAGCTCTGTGTCCACTGATAACTCAGTGTGTGGGCAAGAAAGAGACAGTGTGATAGAAAATCCAGCTTTTGGCAGCCCAGCTCCGTGTTGCTGCTTTTCCCTGATTGTCCCGAGGGACTGTGGGGAGTAGTGGAGAATGCAGGTGACCTGATGTCAGGGTGAAAGAGAGGGGTCAACAGTGGCTATGAACCCCTTGGCTCTGTGCTTTCCCGCCACAGGGGCAGAAGATCCCTGTGGAACAGAGGGTGCTGCAGAGCTTAGCTGCAGGAGTCCCTAACAGCCAATGCCAGGTGCCTGGAGGAGCTTAGGATTTGGTCAGGACCTTCTATGTCCTTATCTCTGCTGAGAGAAATGCTTTTCCCCTGGCAGACATATGTTTGGCATATGAAGGCAGCAGGTACACTAGCTAAGACCCATTCCATGAACTGCATTGAGGCAATGCTCCTTCCAACTTCAAAAATGCTCAGCAGGAGACCTGACTTTTAAATTAGCAAGAACAGTGTGTTTATGACTTCTCTGGCAGTCCCTGAGAGGCTGCCTGCCCTGAAAGCAGCAGGGACCCCAGGCTATTATTTGAAAGCCCTGACAATGGCAAAGTGGTAAGAGACACAGTCTGGATGAGCTTGTTGGAGAAACCCTCACAGCAATTCAGTTCAGAGACTGGTATTAGCTAATTTCTGCTTTCCTGTGCCCTTTATTAGGAGCCTGGAAACAGACACCTCACCCCTTTGAAATGTCTCCTGACTCTCTCCCTCAAGTCTCCATCTCCTGTCACCAGCAGCCTGGGCACCTCCAGGGATGTGAATGGAAAAGTTGTGCACGGCAGATCGACAGGCTTGGTAAGAGAGCAGGCACCAGGAGCTGGTAGCAGTTTGGTTCAGAGGCTAATATTCCATATGGGAGTGCTCCAGGAACACAATGTGCACAATATCTGCCATGAAAGAAAAATTTACTCAGCAGGATGGTAGTTGCATTTCACGAGGAGCCAGCCCCCTCATTAATTTTGTGCTGTGTGTAAAATAAAGCTGTTAATGATATTTAGTCCTTCTTTTGCACCTTCCCTTTGAGGAGCTTGAAAGCACTTTGCAGGCACTAATTAGTAATGGATTGCAACTCCTTGGGAAAACACAACAAAATCTTAATCTTTTATATCTGGGGAAACTGAGGAAGAAGGACAATGCATTTCCTACAGGAGCCCAGGAGAGCACAAAGCAGCAGGTAACTACATGGGAGACACAGTGCAGGGGGAGGTCTGTATCTGTGTGTGTGTGCAACAACCAGCCCTGTTTGCTCAGAGCAGGCCAATGTGGGAATACAGGACAGACAGCACAGGGCAATCTGCAGCCATTGCCTGAGACAGCTGTCCCAGGGTTTGCAGGAGCAGCTTGCAGGACCGTAGGAAATCCTGACCCTTGCTGTCTGCCTCTCAGCTTGAACTGCAGTAGCTGTCTGCCTTGCTCTGGCGGAAAGATGGAAGCAGAATTGAGTAAAACTGTTTTGTCTGTTGAAAGACAGGCTGAGCTGAATACCTGCAAGAATGCTTTGGAAGCCTCTCTGCTGAGGGTCAAAGAAGAAAAGAGGAGTGAGAAAGAGAAGATGTCCCCCTGTCACTGGGTGAGTGATGCATCTCCAGAGTTTGTTTGTGCAAGCTTTTCACATCATAAGATCATGACTTGCCAACATGTATCTATTTGCTGGGCCAAACCCAGCACATTCAATAGCATACAAGCATCAGTCAAATTTCCCTTTATCTACCCAGCAAAGACACCAAAATGAGTGCTTTTAATTGGAAGAGTTCTGGGAGAAGGACTTTGCTCTCTCTCCAGGTGACCAGGCACTGCTCTTTAGGTGGGGTTGGGTCTGCTTGAGTTTGACTCAGCCTGTGCTTCAGCCTGAGTGTGAGGGGATGTGTGGGTGGGTCACAGGCAATGACACTTGTGGCCACAATGGAGATTGATCTTTCAGAGCTTTACAGGCACAGCCAGTAATTTTTAGGCCTGGCAAGCCAGTAGCTCATCCCACCTGCATAAAACAGGCTGTGGAACTTCATGCTGGTCCCTTGTATTGTGTCTGGCTGTGGAAACAGTCACACACATTAGCCACTGAAGTCCACTCCCCTCCTCCTCTCCACTAAGCTCTGTTCCTCACTGCCAGCTGAGATGATTTGTGTCCCCTGCAGAAATATTCCCAGCATTTTATTCTTGGTTTTCATGCCTCTGCAGTGGCAGGCTTGGTGTTTCCCTCTGCCCTTTTAATGAGCACTACTTCTGCAGGACCTATTCTCCAGAGATTCTGCTTGGGTATGCTCAAGATGTAGCATAAACCCTGCTGTGAAGGGCAGTGGGATTTTGAACACAGAGGAAGATGGAAAGTTATTTATTTTACTTTTTTGCAGTCTTATCTAAGTTCAGTAAAGGTGACTTTTCATCCAGGGAAAAGGCGAGCTGTCCTCTACTTTATTCAAGTGAGAAGAGATTCTCTTGGAACAGTGTATTTTCTACTTAGAAAAATATTTGTCAATTATTGTTATTAAGGCCTGGTGAATGCATGGCAGCTACTGTGTGAAATGAGTTTGGCAAGCTTATTTCACATCCTAGACTGTAAAGTATAGGTGTCAGAAACCAGGACCTGTCTCTTGCCTGGCTGTGGCCACTGAAGAATCCAACAGCCTTTGGGATCTGGGACCTTAAGAACTGCCAAATCAATTGCAAGGCAAGGCAGAGGGAGAGAAGCAGTCAGTGTTCTTTCTCAGCATCTCTGCAGACAAGTGTCACAGGCTTTCTGGAGGTTTCAGCTGGCTGCCTTTGTCTGGGGCTACAAAGAAAGCAAAGAAGAGGCATTTCAAGGTCTGACAGGCTCAATCTGTAAGCAGTTCACTGACACCATGTCTTTGCTACCGTTTTAGAAAGGTTGACTGGCTATGGGTTAATTGCTGCTGAAAAGCCTCCCCCAGGCAGCTTTTACCCTAATGTAGCAACAGCATGGCTGCAGTATCCTCTGATCCATTAGAGCCTTATCTGGAGTTCTTTATTCATCTTCTAAAATCCCTTTAATTCATGTCTTCCCAGAAGACGATCAACCATCTTCTGACTTCATCCTACTTAGCCATGTATATAATCACCTAAAGTAATTCACAAAAACAGTCCTGATACCTTGCTGCATGGGTAATAAAGATCCACTTTATCCTCCATAGGAAGAACTTTTTTATCTCTTTCTTCCCTTTTCTTTAGACAGATTAATAGTTTCCTGGGTTTATCACAACCCCCATAGGTGCCAGACTATTTCTCATGCCTGGTATAGACTGTACTGTTCTTTGATGCTAAGTTCAGCATCGCTTCCAGTATTTTGGTAGCACTCCATCACAAACAGTTGTTTACTATTTGCTGTGCATTCTGCTCTCAGTTCTTTCCTATTTTTTCCCTCTAGTATCACATAGATTTGATTTATTCCCTGGGGGTGGCTGTGGGATGTGACTTGGCATATCCCTCAAAAATACCTGGGAGCAAGGGCTACTGAGTGCAGCTGTGTGTGGTGCATGAGGATGAGCAAGCATCTGCCACTCACCTGGACCGACAAGGACAAGTTGACTGGTACCTCACCTGGACTCACAGAGCCCTGGATTAGGCACCTTGGCTTTCTGATAGGGAGAGAGAAGGTCACAGCTAACCCAGCCTTCTTTTAGGACTCGTGCATCCACTTCAGCCTCTGCAATCCTCCCTTGAGGGCAGGAAACACTGCCTGAAACACGGCCTCTCTTCTCACCAGCTTTTTATTTATCACTTGTCCAATGCAAGATCCAGGAGCTCATCAAGCTGTGCTGACAACCAGGAGGTTCAAAAGAGGAACCACATGTTCTTTGTACATCATGTAGCTAAGCAGTAGAAGTCTTTGCCACGGGGTGTTGTGTCTGCTTAAACTATATTTATGTTCAGGAGAAAATTGGATAGGTTCCTGGTGGCTGGTTGGGCTTTGGTGGGGCTGAGCCAATTTCAGGATGTCTCTTAGAGTCCTTGACCCAAAGGGGAAATGGGTTGAGCTCCTAGTGATGTGCTTGGGATGAAGCCCAGATCCCAACAGGAGCCATAGGTGGCAATAGGTCATTCCCCAGGCCTTCTCTGGGGAGAAGAAACCGGAGGTGAGCTTGCCATGTCTTGGCTGTGTCTGTACCTGCCGAACTGAGCAAAGGTGTTGCAGGCACAGCAGAGCAGAGTTTCCCCCAGCTGTGTTCTGCACAGTGGCTGGCTCTGGCAGCTCTGAACAGGCCTAGAAAGGGGGAGCAGGCAGCTGGAGAGTTGCCTGGTTGATGAATTGCAATGCTCTTAGCTACTCACGGAGCAATAATTGTGCCTTAAAGGCCCTGCAGGGGTGTTTTAAGCATTTGTGTTTTGTGCTCACACAGGCTGCTTAATTCACATGTTAGTCTTTCAGGTCCAAATGGAGATGGTTTTCACCCACCTGCTTCCTTGCTGTATTGGGCTGCTGAGGCAATCTTAATGAAATCTTTTGCATTCTTGGAATGAAGATGGTCCACAGAGAAAAGAGTTAATGTGATCACCCCTAGGCAGGGGAAGGTGGCTGCAGAATGAAGGGCTAAAAGATTGGTTACAAGTTTTCTTCTTGGGAGAGATGGCGAACCACATTCCTCTGCCACACTTCCTTCTTCTGGGAAGAAGGGATAATGCAACATGCCTCATGGGGAACCATCAGTGCTGATCTCAGTGGCCAGCAGTAAAGTGAAGCTGAGCTCTTCTGAGTGAGGGTAAATACTGAATGCAAAGTGGCACTGAGACAAGGCCAGTCTCCTCTGTAAATCCCTTAAAGAATCACTAGCACCTAAATATTTACTCTCCAGCTTCAGATAGGCGTAGTTATTTTATAGCTTTGGTTTTTCTATGAAAATACTGAAGTTATGGGTGATGTTGAGATGATTAGCTGAAAACCAGCCAACTCTTCTGCCAAGGAGGGATACTTTGGTCAGATCTGCAACAGCTAAAACGATAGCCTCATCTGGAAGAATGCAGAAAGCAGGCTGAATACTCCTTTCTTACAGAGAGATATTAAGCTGCTTATTTGGCCTTGGGAACCAGCAGATGGCTGAACAATGCAGGGATGGAAATGAAAAGCAATTAAAATCCCTTCTACCACACTGCTGGAATTATCATACAAGAGCATCTCTGGTGTCCCTCTGACTGGTTTTTGTTCTCTCTCTCTTCCCAGCACTGAGACTTGTAGAGAAGATGGTAGCCACTGTGGTGGACATCCACAATTTAGAACAGAGAACATGTCCAGGAGACATCTCCCCTGTCCCCTCCTAGTCAAGCAGCAGAGGTTCTCACTGGACCTGGAGGAGTTAAAATCCTTTCCAGAGAGATTTTATTCTGTCAAGTGTAACAGTGAATATTTTCATTATTCACATCAATAGCTTTTTCTCTTCTGAATGCTGCTAAGCCTCTGTCCTCAGTAAAATCGCATGGCAGTGAACTTTACAGGTTAAGTATTCATTGTCTAAAAATAGTTTTTCCTTTTATCAGTTCAAAATTCATCGCCTTTCATTCTAATTGCATGTCCTCTGTTCTGGTATTATTGGGCAGTCTCTATGAGGGAACAATTTACTTCTGCCTGTCCAGGGGTTATTTTCTACCTATTTTTCCCATCCCTTGCATTCATCTTCTTTCTATATTATACCACCTCAATCTTCCCATCTCTCCCTATCAGAAGGCTCTACTGTCTTCTAATCGTTTTTGCTACTCTCTCCGTTTCCTACTGTGTAATTTTGCAGAGGTGCTGTAGACAAAGCCAGAAGATGGGTCTCACCCTTGTGTTTCCCATGCTTCAGTCCCAGAGTCAATTAAGGCTTCTTGGGTGACACAGTGGCAGAGCAGGCAAAGGCCATTATCACAGAATCACAGAATCTTCTGAGTTGGAACTAATCCCAAGTTCCACGAGGATCATCAAGTTCAACTCTTAAGTGAATAGCCCATATGGGGATTGAACCAACAACCTTGGTGTTTTTAGTACCAGGGTCCACCAATGGGTCTCCTCTAAGTCTATAGGGTTTTTCTTCTTTGTGTCTCATTCTTTATGCACCCAAGGGTTGTGTTGACCTTGACAACACACAGCCACACCCTTTGCGGTGCCACATCTGGGAAGGAAAGGTGATTCTTGTCAGCACTGCTTGCTGTGCTCCACTTGTGTCTGTCATTAAGAGTCCTGCATCATCCCAGCTATGGTCCCCCTAACACATCACAAGGCAAAAGGCAGCTCCAAAATGAGTTGGCTTCAAAGTCATGTTGCTGTACTTTGTTGTTGTTGTTGGTTTCCTTTTATCTGGGCTTTTAAAATGCTCAGCAAATGCAACTTCCAACTTCTGTTCCTGTAATCATGTGGTTTGAAAATCTATAGAGGGGTGAGACAAGCTGAGATGCTCAGGAAATGGTATGCCACCAGGAAGTGAGGATTTGAGGCTCCCCCTTTTCCTGTCCTTTGAGTAGTGTAAGATTTATGGAAGAAAGATAGACTGATAACACAGGCTCAACTGGCTTTCCATGGTTTCCTCCAGGACAGGTGAATACAGACACTTTTTCTGTGATCTTGAAGACGTGGCAGAGGTGCTGTTGTGATAGAGCTACACAAAGGGAGGAGGAGAATGCTAAAGCTGTGATCATTTGTTAATTCTATTGCCCATACAGCTGCTGCTATCTCTGAAATCACTCACCAGATTGACCACTGATTGTATTTTAGCAATTCTTTGAACCTGTTTTTGATCTTCAATAGCTGCTTACATCTTGCTTTTGACTGCTTTGCTTTTAAATAGTGCCAGTCAGCTTGAGGAGTGTAGATGGAGGTTTTTTGACAGTCCAAATAAACCACCTCACTTTTCCTTTATCTGCTGTTTTGCTGACATGCACAAAGCATTCTAGAAGTTGTGTGAGGCATGAATACTTTTGCTGAAGCAGTGTTGGTTTGTTCCTGTTATATCACCACTGTCATCTAGGTGTTTTATTCTTTGAGCTTTAATTATCTTTTCAGCTAATTTGCCTAGTTCAGAGTAAAGCTCATTGGTCTGTAATTCCCAGGATCATCACAATTGCCAGTTTTAAAGATAGGTATGTTTTTACTGCCCTCTAATCCTCCTTCAATACAGTAGCTTATTTTAATGAAATATTGTAAGCATTAAAAGACCTGGACAAAGCACTGAAGCTCTGTGCCTTCCTGATCTCTGGATACATTAGGTTATTCTGGCTACTCTGTGAGTCTCTCAGTCCTTTGCAATCCCTTTTCCATTTTTCTCAAAAAGAGTGATGCTGGACTAGCCTCATCCTCTTATGCCCCCGTCCTCCAAATGTGTGCTGTGAGGGATGCTGAGGAGAGATCGCCTTCTTTCCCTGCAGCGTCTTTGCTTGCTTTAGCAAATCTCTCTCAGTCTTTTGCAGCTGACTCCTGGTAATGCCTCCTGCTCCTGGCAGTGCCTTGAACAGAGATTTCCCAGCCATTTTGATCCATGGACTGACATTTGTGGTCCCTCAGTGGTGGTGCAGTAGCTAAGCAGGCTTAAGGCCTCAGGTGGCCCGTGTGCATTCCTTATTCCTCTTTACATCCTCAAAGAGGGCACAAAGGCTGTGGGGGGAAACTGCCTTGTTGCAAATCTCATTTCTTCAGGGCTGGGTTTCTGCTATCACTTCAGTGGTTCTCTGCAACCTTTTGGGGCTAGCATTTCCTCATGTCAGCTCCTCCATGGCAGCAAAACTTGCTTTGGGCTGGTGCCAAGGCAGGACCTGCATTTCAGACAGTGGAAGCAAAGAGAGGATAATCTGCTTTCATCATTTTCTGGGTCTTCAGGCTACCACTGTCTTGTTTCTTGCTTCCTTCAGTAGTGCTGACTTCTCATGAGTTGAGGCGAAGAGCCCCACAGAAGAAAACGTCTTCATGATTTGAAGACTGCAGGGTTTGGTGCCTGACTTGTGAAGGGATGAAGGGCTTGCTGGGGGCCTAAGCCAGGGCAAAGGCTTTGCTGTGAGTGCTTGTGGGATAAGACAGAAGCCTTTCCTCCTGGGGGCTCGAGGTGGTCCATGGTACCTCCGAGGTGCGGGAGGCTAAAGAAGCTTTGCATGGACCACGTCAGGGTTTTTCAGAGTCTGTTGTTTTCCAGCTTCCCTCAGCACCACAAAGGGATGATACACATGCTGAGGCCTTATGAATAACCTCACAGGTGAATAAAGCCTGGAGCAGATCTCTTAGTAAAGCTGGATCCTTTATGAGGCATCAGGGGAGGCAGGTACACTGCTTTTTCTTTCAGTTCCTCCCATGCTGAACTTTTCTTTTCAACTAGCATTGATTTATTTACATAAGAATGACATTTAAGGGCAATCTGTTCACATTTGGTACATAGCAATGTATAACTCATATCTGCACCTTGTTTAATCCTGCTGCTGTAAAGCAAGTCTCTTTATCATCAGCTGGAAAGCTCAGTAAGTGAAATGATACATCTTTGCTCATTAAAAACACAACTCCCTTTCCCTGTGATGAGTATGTAGCATAAAATATTTTAGCATCCCATTTGCTTTTCATTTTCTCATGCTCACTATCTGTCAAATGAGTCTTTTGCCTTTTAATATACTGATTTTGTGTGTGTATGCATCTGCCTTTCAACAGCCTTCTCCATTTCTGTAAAGTGCTATGTCAGAAATCGCAGATCCAGTGGTGGTTTATAGAGAGTGACTCAGGTGACCTCTGGCTGAATTTTCTCCTGGCTTTTCCTGGTAACGTCACACCTAGGGACTTCAGTATATGGGTCTGAGACCTGAGTGTGTGTGTCTGAGGATAAGATCTAAGCATAAACTCAGTCTTGCTGGCACCAGATGAGCTGTGGTGACTAACAGCACATCTAAATCACTCCATGATCATCAGCAGTGTCAAACCTCTGTGTCCAGTGCTGTCTGGTGATGGGGCAAACATGGTTTAATGGTATCATCTGCTTTGTTCCACAGGAGGCAGCCTGCTGATCCACCTTGGATTGTCTAATGATTATCAGTGGGACAGAGAAGACACCAATAGTGCAGTGCCAAGCAGGGACTCAGCAATCCCATTTCAGCCAGAATAAACGGAGTAAAGGCAGCCAGCACAGTCTGGAGGAAAGTGCCACACAGTGAGCTGTATGCTGTGGGCTGCATAGGCAAAGGTAAGATTCAGTTGCTGAAATATGGATGGATGCCTGAGTTGTTTGAGACACCTTGGGGCATCCAGGGTGTTCTCACTAGACACAGAGCCCCCTGAAGAGCAGCTGAAGGAGGCTGGAAATCCACAGTCATTATGCTAGAGTAGTGAATGGCTCAACTGTGTGGGAAACATGTTAACTGGAACTCTTATGCTGGGTTCAGACTGATTTTGAGATGGAAAGTGAGTGGTCATAGGCATTGATGTGACAGAAGGCATTCAGAGAATCTCAGGCTGTCAACTCAGACAATGGTATCTGAACACCTTCACCCTTCTGCATTATGTCAAATTGGTTTGGATGTGGAGAGGAAAAGATTTTTAAAAAATGCACATTAGGGAGCTCTTAAACTTAAAAAAGAGAGTCCTTATCAATGCCAATAGAAACACACATATTTTTAGGCACTGAACAAGCATCAGAATCTGCTTCTTTTCTCAACAGGATTTCTATTTCAGAGGGAGGGAAAAAACCATAAAATAAAGTCATGTTCTGATATCCTCAGCAAAGTGGCAGATACTTCTTTTATACCCATCCACCTAATCCCTACACAGAGTCAGTGTCCTGAGGACATATACTGATGACACAGCTTCTGGAGAGATAGATTATTGCACAGATACTTTATGGACTTGCTTTCTGTGTGTGCATAGAAAATAATCTGGCAGCAACATGTAAAAAACTTGCCTGGGTAGCTAAGGGACAAATGAGGACAGTATGTTTAATTTTATCTGTCGATGCTACATGCTGTCCTCATTTGTTCCTCAGCCAAGCTACTAGCATGTTTTTCTCTTAATTTGATCTACTACTCCTAACCTACTTTATTTCTAGCACAACCTTTCACCACAACAGTTGCCCATCTGCCAGCTGCACAACCATTCTTAATGCAGGGAATAAAATAAAACAAAACATCTCTTTCTGTGCTGGAGTTCCCAAAAACCCTGGACCAAACCTGTGGGTGATGCCTGTAGGGAAAGCAGCCCTGTTGCCACCTGGAAGAGGCTCTGAGCATCTTGGACCCTCTGGGCTTAAGTCACTGGGGGCTGCTGCCATCTCATTCCCACTCTGGCCCTTCTCAATTTACTTTTCAGCTTGAAGCAGCTGTATTACACCATCAGCGTGTTCTCCCTCTTTAGATGACCAGCTGAGAGAGAGCATTAGGTACCAGGCAGTCAGTGATCACATCAGGGTGGAAGCAGACTTCAAATGCTGGATGTGGTCAGTTTGGGTAATTTGCATTTCCAAACTCTGAACGACTTGCATGCAAATGACAAGCATGTGGCATGGAGCTTTGATACATCCTTCAAACTGTGAATAACACCTGATCAGAGATTAGCAAAGTTAGTACCTCTAGTTAATAAGGGTGATAAGTGTTCTCTGGGCATGTACTTGGCCATGTCTGACCTCAGCAATATTTAAAGCTTTTGAGCCTCTTGTGAAGCATGGACAAATTAGCAGAGGTAAATGGAAAAGGTCATACAATGAAACATGAGTTTTGCCCTTGGCAGATCATGACAGAGCAGTCTGATATCTTTTCTTTGAGAAGACTGCTGTTTTTCAGACAAAAGAGATGTGGAAGATCTATTTATGCTTCAAATACAATTTCGATAGGATGCCACTAAGAAACCAGCGGAACTGAAATATTTGGAAATCAGTAGAGCTGACAATTAAGGTAAAAACTATCTCAAGAGGAGATGACAGCAGAGTGTATTTCACAAGAGTGTACTGACCAGGCTTAAGGGTCTAGAGGTGTTTCTTAGGGATGAATCTAAGGACTGATCTAATGTTTTCATGAATAGAAACAGTGGTGCCCTCTGGTAGAATTTGATACTTATGGAAAGACAGGAGAACCAGCAGGGCAGAGGAGGATCAGAATATCATGCAGAAGAAATTAGGTTACTTTCAAGTCCAGAGAAGTTTACAGTCTGTTACTACTAATTGCAGTGTCAGAAAGTATGAGAAACTGCATATGAAAAACTCAGCTATAGGCTGGGGGGTCTATGTCCTTGAAAGAGTCATGATGACAGGCATCCTGGGAGTGCTACTGCATCATATTGGCTGGCAAAAATGAAGACTGGTTTCTCATCTATACCTGAAAGGAAGGTGCAAAGAAAGCAGAGCCAGGTAAGACTAGGCATCAGAAAGCAGTGAGGTTCTGGGATGGTTTCTCAGCTGCTGTAATGGGGAGAAAAAGCTCCAGTGGACTCCAAGAAGGATTTTGTCAACATGTAAGAAGAGTATGGTCATTTGCTTGCCAGAGGGGACAGGGGATTTGGCTCAGATACTGCAAGTGAAAGCCTGTTTCTAATCTGCCAGAAAGGGCAAATCCACCTTTTAGCATATTTCACCAAAACTGAAGCTTCAGAGAGGGTCCCTTGGTATCAGCAGGCCAGCGTTATATATTCTTTCACTTCCTTGATTATAATTATTAAGCCCTTGCTGAAAGTTCACCTCTTCTTGTTGGCTTCCTAAATTGGGAAAAAGTACAGGCATCACACACTTAAAATACAATCTTCTATGCTTTTCTAGGTTGTTGTAAGCCTGGTTCTTAGAAAGTCAAATATGTCACTATAATTGGCCTGAGCTGGCTCCCTGATGCTCCCTGCTCCCCACAAGAGATTTGTGCAGTATTTCCTGTTATTGGAGGGTCATCTTTTATAATAATATTCCAAATATATTTAACAGTGCACTCTGGGAAAACTACTCCATTCAGCAGTTTCACATTTCTGGGACACCTGCTAAGAAATGTAGCTGTTTAAGGGCATGAACAGTGAGCTCAAGGCCCTCATTCTGCACATTGGGTCAGGAAATGTTTGTGTTCCCACTTTGAATTTTCCTGCTCAGTCATGGTGGCTCACACCCTTCATGGGTTGCTCTACATCCTACCTCTGCTCTTCTGGAGTTGTCACTAGTCTGCTGGGGGCTAGGGTCGCAGGAAGAGAGGTGAAGGCACAGACATCAGTCTGTGCCACTCATCTGCTATGGAAGCTGGGGGAGAGGAGGGTCAGGGCCATCTCTGTGAGCTGACTCCCAGCTGTGGTCTCTGATGTGCCTCCCTCTCCTTGCTGTGCCTCTGTATATGCCTGACATGAACCTTGGTGTTTGCCTCGCAGTGCAGGGCCGCCTGAGCACCAGCCAGCCTGCAGTACTCAGTACTCAGAGCACTGGGGAGACAAGGTTTCCTCAAGAAAAGCTGATTCCAGACAGGTCTGCACATACACACCCCTGCCTCTGCTATGAACTATAGGTCAGCCCACTTCCTAGTGCTAGAAATTTCTAAACACAGGAAGAAGAGAGAGGAAATTCAGGTGCCTTCATCCAGGCAAGCATGTGATGAATGTGTCCTAGTGCCCAGCCTTGCACTCAGGTGCTGGTCAGTGATAACATCTTATTTTGGGCTAATGGATTTTCTGTTGCATAGACTTAACTGCAAGCCATAGGGAGCAACACAACACTGATGGATCTGGCATTGGATAAGGATAATTACTTTTTTTTCTTTTTTTTTTTCTGTTGGAATGTATGTGTGTGTTTTACTGACAGTTTCAGCTGTAAAAGAACAGCAGAAAGATGTTTGTGCTACAAGACCATAATCTGTGACATGTTGGGGATCTGTGCCTCTCTACTTCCTTCATCATAGATAACAGTAATGTCACAGTAATCTCCAGAGCCAAACAGAAACACCACCACAAAAGCTGCTGCAGCCCAGAGTAATGATGCCATTGCTCTCATAACTATTACTCAGAGAGATTCTCCTTCCTGTGAATATGCTGTGTGCATTGAGGCTTTCCCAGCTGCAGTACATGTTCTGGTCAGCTGGTGAGGCAGGCTTAGAGAGGCTGAGAAGATGGCTTTTGGTTCAGCTTTCTAGTACTGCTGGGGACACACAGAAACTGAAAAAAGAGAAAGGATCTGGCTTGCATTGCTCCTGACCCTAATGGCATTTTTTACTGTGGTCAAAGTCCCACCTAGTCAGAGATGCTGCAAGATGGAGACCTCTTTGTAGCCAATGCTCAGAGCTTTTCCCAGCCTAGCCTTGCTCTGGGAACCCTGTCAAAGCTCAAGTGAAGCAGAGGGGGCTGGGAGCTACCACTCTTTCCTGTGCACCACAAGAATGTAAAGGAAGCAACCCAAGAGCCTGACAGTGTTTGCTTTCTGGAAAAAGCTGAAGCTTTTGAGGTCTGTTGTTCTTGGGATAATTTTTGTTCCCTGAGCAAGGTCTGACAGCCACATTTGTTGTGCCAGACCCCCAGTCAGAAAAAAAACCAGGATAATGGGTCCACTAGCAAATGCTTTATTTACCTCTTGTTTCCCCCCCACTGTTTCCAATTTGCAGAGCTCACTCCTGCCTGTGTTGCTGACTGACTTGTTCAAAGTGCTACCCTAATGCAAGCGACAGTGACAGGTAGAAGGTCACCCAGCACAGCCTCCAGCAATCTGTAGGTTCCTCTTCAGTGGGGTGTAACTTGACAGACCTGGTCCAAGAAGCCTGTGGAGGCAGCATGGCACCCAGCATGTGGGTGAGGGGGGTATCACTCTCGGGGTGCTCCTCAGAAGATGGGTGCACAACAGGGCCATGTACTCAGCATTTCTCTGCAAGCTGTCTGAATCCTTGGCTGCTGCATAGGAGCACACAAAAGCTCTCCTGGTGAGAAAGACTGTGGAAACAGCCTATGATGCTGCTGCATCTCCCAGCTTAGCTCGGAAGGGGCTTAACTGAAGAACAAAAGTTCACCCATGTGCCCTGAGGCTCACTGGTGCTCACTAGAGCAACACAGGAGCAATGCCTGAGCTTCTCATTTGCAGGTGAATCATGCTTCAATGGATTGAGTCTGGAATTTGCCTGTGCCTCACTGAGCTGTAGCCCAAAGCCACTCCTGGCTTGTCCCCTATGTACACTGTAAACTCCAGCCTGGGCTGAGACATTGCCTCAGCACAGGCAACAGGCTGCTATTATATGCTGGATCAATGGAGCCCATATTTCTACGAGGGATGTCCCAAGCTTGGTACCTCCCACAGGCACTGCAGGTGTTTTAAGCCTGAACTACCAGCAGCGCCATGAGCAAAACCACATGGTTCACAGAGCCCTAAGAGTTCATGACCCTCACAAATCTCTTAACTGCTTTTCTCACAGCATGTAATATAGGCTGATTGGAATGGGAGAAACCTTCTCAGGGGTATGTGATACCTTCAGGTTTCTTTCTGTTTCCCTTGGAAGAGTGCAGCACCAACCAGTGCCAAGAACTGGTCACGCTGAGCCCACCAGCTTCTCTTTTTTTAGGGAGGCAGGCTGAGCTACTGCTTCTTAGGATTCAGGAGACTGTAGAGAATATTTCAAGACTCATTGCACCAAAGCCTCCCTTGCTTCAGAGCTTTGATACACAAAATATGGAAACAAATCCAAGCTTCGCCTTTTCTAATTACTGCTCAGTGCTTGAGATGTGTCTCTCACATTTCTGTCTGCCATGGGAAGGTGGTGATGTGGAAAGCTGATGTATATTTAAAGAGTGCTGGTTTGGCTCCCTGTTGCTGCTGGCTCTGCTTCTCTGAGAGCCTGCAGTACACCCTGAATTTCTGTAGATGTTGCTGCATGCCTACGGTCTCCCAGCAAAGCTTTCCACAGTGGGAAGCCTTCAAGTCCGGAGTGTGTGGAGGGAGCTGCACTTCCAGAGAGGCCTTCTCTTTCCTCCCTGGGCTCCAGAAAATAAAGATAAGGGTGTGGAGGCTGTTCTCAGATGGCTGACATTGAGCCTTGAGGAACCAGCTAGCTAGGATGGATTGGGATGGGTGCTGAAAGGTAACTGTGGCTGAACCTGGTGGAGTTAAAGGTTTACTGAAAATCATTGCTGATCTGCTTTGCATTGCCTGTGCCACTGGGCTCCTCAGCACTGGCTGTACAGTGGTGGGTAGGGCCTGGTCTAGAAACATGGCTGTTCCTAATGTCATCCTTCCATCCTGGGGAGTCACAAGGTTTGCAGGTATCACATTTCCCAGTACGTGTCCCAGAGCATCCCACAGTTCTGAGCCTGGCCTTTCTGTGCATTGCATGTACCCGCCCTCTTGGGTTATGGGAATCCCCAGCTCCAAAACACCAGGTCTTGGAGCAGGAGGAATCACTGTAACTTCAGACTGCCATGGTCTCTGCAAAGTCATGTGCAGAGTTTCCAGTTGAAGCTCTTAATGTGCAAGCCCATGTGCTCCCCGCTGCCCTGGGGATATTAGCTGAAGCCACACTAAAGATTGATGTGACTACTCTTGATTGAAGATGGGTAGGCAGGAATCAGCTGGGTCCCAGGAACCAGGAGTAAATCCCAGCAGATGGGAAATGCTCCTTTGTGACAGATGCAAGACCTTAGAAGCAAGGAGCCTTCAAAGATGATTACCCTGAGATGTGATCTGTGCCAGGCACACACAGAGTGACTGGAAATACTCACTACCCTCAGTGTGACATGTCATGGGGTAATGGAGGCTGTGGAGCTCTGCATCCTTTTCCTGTGCCAGTCTCAAGTATGTCCACCCTTGTTTTATTAATGCAAGTCTCTAATTTGCAAACACAGGAGAAACTTCTCATGGGAGAAATTACTTTGCTTTAAAAAAGCAGACACAGAAACATGGTAATGGGTTTAAAGAAACAGCCCTGACTGAAAACCACAGAGAGAACTGAGATATTCATGTCAGGTTCTGCAGGGGCTGATCTGCAGTACATGGCTTGTCATGAGATTTTGGCATGTTTATTTGTAGGTGTTGTTTGCTTTCAATGATTATGTCCTGAAATGAAAGGTACGGTGTTTTGGGGAAGCTGACAAGTCACTTGTCACTTGTCACTGTCCTGGAGTGGGGACAGAGCTGTGAGCCCAGAGAACAGAGGCCAATGGTACTGAGAATAATCAAGCAATTGCAATAGGGATGCTGTTCTAAAGCTATGGCTCTGTCCTAAAATGGTGGTAGCCAAAGGTCTTAGCAGTAAATGAAGTACCTGGCAAAGGTTGGGATGCAGGGGTTAGCCCTCCTTATCCTTACCTCTATATGTCAAAACAGCCAACCCTGGTTTCTGGAGAGGAAGTATCAATATGTTGAAGGGAGTGCATATAGTTACAAGGCCCAAGGAGTGGGCAGAACCACCTGCAGCAATTAGGGCATGGAAGAAATGCATCCTTCTGCCTCCCTTCTCTGAATCCTCTGCTCTTTGCCCGTGGCATAAGTCATGGATGTTGTGAAGAGTACAGCAGCAACCATGGGGCTGTCAGACTGGGCTGCCAGAGCACAACCTGGCTGGTTTGATAAACTTGCCACTTTTTGTGGTTTGACCTTAGCTGAAAACTAAGCACCACACAGTTGCTTGCTCACTCTTGGGCCCTCAGTGGAATGAGGAGAGAATTGGATAAGTTCATGCATTGAGGTACAGGCTGTTTAATACGACAGAAAAAGAAGGGAAAAATAATTGGAATATACAAAACAAGTGATGCACAATGCAATTCCTTACCACTGATATCCTGCCAGTACCTGAGCAGTGGCCCCTGGCCAGCTTTCCTCCTAGTTTA
Organism: Hylia prasina; assembly: GCA_013397195.1. Lineage (NCBI taxonomy): Eukaryota > Metazoa > Chordata > Aves > Passeriformes > Sylviidae > Hylia > Hylia prasina. Next base: position 601,971 of record VYXD01005502.1, read on the forward strand.
TATCCTGAACATGATGTCATAAGGTGGAGCATCCTTTGGAGAGTGGGAGTCAGCGGTCCTGGCTGTGTCCTCTCCCAGCTATTGTGCCTCCCAATCTCCTTACTGGTGGGGTGAGGTGAGAAGTTGAAAAGCCCTTTACTCTGTGTAAACACTGCTTAGCAACATCTAAAACATTAGTGTGTTATCAACATTATTCTCATCCCAAATCCAAAGCACAGCACTGTACAGCTACTAGGAAGAAAACTATGTCTATCCCAGCCGAAACCTGAAAACACTTCTGGCTCAACTCAAATCCTGGGGCATTTGTTTGTCCTGCCTGCCCCAGGCTTGCAAGGCTGTGTGATTCCTGTGGAGACTGAATGCAGGAGCAACCAACAGAGCAGAACTGATGGCTGCTGCGAAGGAGGCACAACAAGGTGTTCATGCCCTACATTTGTATGGGTCCACATGCCATTGAGGTGTGCAGGACCCAGATAAATGGCTGTCCAGCTTGGCATCTCACCAGCTGGTCATATGTGCTTGGGATAAGTGTGAGAAAGAGACAAGTGTGCAGTACAGCGTCTCCAAAATACTCCCTCAGACCCCAGAGATCTGAATTCAGAGATTCTCTGATAAGAGCTGTTTGGTTAAGCCACTGATAGGTTTGTCTTCCTTGACTTTGGTCCACTGCCATTTGTACCCATGCTGAGCATCCCTAACATCCTGTGGCATCCTGTCCCACAGCCTAAGAAAGCACTGCATGAAGAACCACCATTTCTTATTGGCTTCAGACCAGCCCCTTGCCTCTGACGCTCCCCCTAGTTCTGGTGACAGAAGGTACAGAAAATATCTCTGCCTTTGGCAGATGCACTGAAAGCTGCTTGGCTTACCCTAGATCCTGGCAAGTCTAAGGGCCAGCTTACACTACATTCAGCTTGCAAGCTGTAGATTGCCCATCATTTTTAGGATTTTCAGTTTTGTGGACTCAGATGTCACCCTACATCTTCATCTTCAGCAAGGAAAGGGAGACCTCATCAGATATATCTGCTGCCATGAAATTCCAGGGTCAAGGCACAGGCTGCTCAAGAGGTCCTTGCTCTGCAGGTAGAGCTTGAAGGAGGAGAGAGTGAGACCAAACCTGTTCTGAGCTCCTGGTATTGCAGCCCCCTTGCTCCTGTTGGCTCTCTGTCTGACTGGCACTTGGTGAGCAGATAGGATCCCACTCTGGCTATGCCACTCATGGGGCTTGAATACCTTGCCCCAGACAAAGTATGATGCAGAGATAAGCCTGTTCTCATTGGCATGTGTATCAGGGGAGAGAGAAGGCAGTGAGCTGATGGGACTGAGCCACTTTCTGAAGGGCTGTGGCTGGGTGGAAGGCATCCTTGCCCTGTTCACCAAGCAGCAGTAGCAGTAGAAGTAGCAACAGCAGCAGTAGCAGTCGCAGTAGCAGCAGCTCATCTCTCCCGGGGTCTCTTGTCCTTTCAGCATTAGCACTGCACACAAAGGGAGGATGCTTTGCATGCCATCAGAAGTGAGCCTAACCTTTGATCAGCACAATCGGCCCTTTCATTGCTTTCAGCTGCCTTGCTCCTCTCTGTACTCCCTGAAGGGCTGGAAGCAGACCTTAGGGCAACTGGGAGCCTGGGCATGGGGAGTCCTTGGCCTGGAGAGCTGCTGCCCTGGTTATTTGAAGCAGTTACTCGTCTCCTTTCAGACAGGCAGTTCTTTCTGCCAAGAGCTGCAGCACTGAAACAGTGACACAGTGTCTTGGGTTATGGAAGCAAAAAAATATTGTATTCTATTTTCATCACTGAAATTGGGGAAATGTTTTTTCTTTATCTCTTGTTACTCTGGAGGGAGGGGGGCGGATGCCTTTCTGATAATGGCTCAGCTGTTAAAACCGGGTGGGGTACTGTTTCTTATCCCTTTCACCACCCATCCTCCCTCCAGGGGGATATCTTCTGCTAATGGGCCATTAAGGCTCACCAATGACATGACACATTTACATCATCCCATTGTGAGATGCTCCACCCACTGGCTGGGGGCTCCAGGGTCCCTACCTAGATAAAAACTGAGACTCAGAACCCCAGACAATCCTGCTTTCCACTGGACTCCAGAGGAAGATCAGACTCATCTCAGCATCACTGGACCCTTCTTCAACGGGATCATCTATACTCCAATAGATCATGTTTCTCCAGGAGGACTGCTTCCAAACACCCTGACCAACAGGGTGTCAGGTTTTGTCCCTGACTCTGTCAGGGTTTTCTGGGTTTCTTGTTTGTTTGTTGTTTACTTGTCTTTTTTGTACTATTACATTTGTACTTTTAACATTCCTAGTAAAAGAACTGTTATTCCTGTATCTTTGCCTGAAAGCCCTTAATTGTAAAATTATAATAATTCAAAGGGAGGGGGGTTTACATTCTCCATTCTAAGGAAACTCCAGTTTTCCCTAGCAGATACCTGTCTCCTAAACCAAGACACACAGCTACTCTAGAGCTGGAGTCATTGCCTGTTGTCACCTGCACCTCCCTGTGCTGGCACCCAGAAGGGCAACAGGTGCTCAGCAGCCCTGCCAAACCTGATGCTTTGACCTGGCTACCAAGATCTGGCACCCCCTCTTTGGGAATGGAGCTCTGATGTGCCATTTCACTCTTCAGGGATAGGGAACAGTGATCCAACTCTGCTCCCTGGCCAGTCTGTAATGTGACAGCTTGGCTCAGGAAGCACTGGTGGTCAGGACAATTGATCATTCACCCCTTCTTTCCTCTTCCCTGTGTCTCAGGTTCTCCATTCACAGTCTTCTGTCATTCATTTCCCTGCTTTGACATGTTTTAGAAGTTTGCCCTCAGTTTAGATAGTCCCCCAGATATACCCCAGAATACCAGAATATATATATATAACTGTGTTTTTTTTTTTTTAAAGAATACCATAGAACCTCTAAATCCTAAATGGAAATCTGCTTTGTCAAAGGCCAGCCCTGCCTCCTTCAGTTTCTTTGTGCTCCTGAGCAATTTGCTCCTACATGTTAAGAAGCACTTAGTAAATGACTAAAAGCCTCAGAAAAGGAATAACCTAAGGATTTAATAAACTGCAAACAAAATTATATAAAAAGATTTCCCAGGCAGTTGAGTTTTCAGTGATTAAGAAAATACAATTTCCTGTAATTAAATCTTAACAAGAAATGTTATTAAAAACACTCTGTCCCGACTTTTGTAATAATTGCCCATTCCCCCAGAACAGTAAACAGAATTAGAGTCTGCAACACACACTGTAATCCATGTGTCATTTTGATCAAATTTACCTTAATAACTTTATCTGGAGAGAAAAGTTGAATCACAGTGTCTGAAATGGAAACCCCTGCACAGCAAATGCAGTATGTGGCTACTTCTGGGGCTGGGGCAGCAGCCAGACTCGGTGGGTAATGCTGCCAGAATGGTCCTGTGCTTGTATGGGCTCCCTCCACAGCTGCTGTGGCACCCTAAACACAGGGGATAAACAGGCTTGGTGCTTCTCTCCATGTTGTGGGACATGTATCCTGCCTGTGGCTCTAGCCCTCAACATCTCCATCCCAAAATTCCTTGGCACCCCACAATCCACCATGGCACCCCAAACCTCTCTCCTGGGAAGCTCTGCTCTGCAAGGGTCATTTGACCACACCTGTGGTTTCAGTCCCTTCCCACAATGTCTCTTGTGCCTCATAAAGCACTTCTGGTGCTTTTTTTTCACATGGTGTTTGACAACACCACTGCCACCTGCATTTTAGAGCTGCCCTGGGGCTTTGTGCCAACATGTCTCTGTCCCCACTTCCTTGGGTCTGGCTGCCAGGGGGCTCTGGCTGTGTGGCTGCTGCAGCCTTGCTCATGCTGCTTGACTCCCCTCTCCTTGCCAGTGGCTACAGCTCACTGTGCCATTTCTGCCCTTGTCCCCTTACAGCAGTGGCTCCTTCTTCCTTTCTTCCAGCCCTTGGCTATTCTGCTTTCCGGCTCCCCAGCACTCTCCCGTCACCATCTGGCCCTGGCTGCTGTCAGAAGGGAGGTTTTTCTCCCTGCCCAATAACTCCCCAGTGTAGCAGACAAGGTGTCATGCATTTCCCCTTTGATTTCCTCCAAAACCTTCTCCAAATGCCAGGTTTGGGAATAAAAGTTGAGTGGAGCACAGCGTGGGGAGCACTGGCACATCTTTCCGAGGCAGCAGAGACTAACCAGGGGCTCTGTCAGCTGGCTGACAATTTCCAGCCTAACCTGAAATCAGGCTGGCAGCAGCTGGGCAACCCACTCACCTGGGGGGGGTAATTTTTTACGCCAGTAATTGCCTGTCATGTGCCAGGCTGTTGCCATTCACCCTGCAGCAAAGCCTGGGAAACAGATGAGGAACTTGCTTGCAAGAGGATAAAGGTTTCTCATGTGTGCCAAGGGTGGCCATGGTAGGGATGGGGCAGCACCTGCATATGCTGGGCAGGGTTGTCCTGGCTGCTCCTGCTCTGCATCTTACAGCACTGGGGAAAAATACAGTCCCTGCTCTGAGGAGTTTAAGGCAATGTGAAAGGGGCCTTGTGAAAGGCTTCTGCAGAGAGCTGCTAGCAGATTTTTTTAGAAAGGGCAGAAAGACTTGGAAAGTGATAGTCTGGTACCAAGGGGAGGGGTGTGGGCTTGGATTCAGACTAGCCTAGCTTCAGGTACTGCTCCCAACCAAGGAAGAGGCTGGCTTCTCTTGGAAACATTGTGCAGATGTGCTACAGGGCTGAACAGCCTCTGCCAACAGTAGCAGAACATAGCATTGGGCAAAACCTGGATCCAGCATCTGCAGGGACTTCTAACATTTCAGGGGTTGCTTACATCACTAGGTGGAGGTGAGTGCAGAAGCTGGGGAGGTTTGGGGGGAGCAGAGAAGCTTTTGAACTACAATTCCATTTTTTTTGTTGAGCGACAAGTACCTAGACATGCTGTACAGCTTTGTTCAGTAGGACATTGCATTTTTCCACCCAGCTTCATTGTCCCTTTGAGCAGTAGTTTAAGAACCTGCTGTCTTTGTTCCCTTCTAGTGAGCCAGCTCCCCAGCTAGATGCACCCCAGCCATTCTGCCTCTTATGAGAGCCTGTAAACCTGTGGAGCCTCTCCTTGTTGCATTGCAGGAGATATAGGCTAACCCAAGCAGAGAGGATTCAGCTTCTCAAAGAGAATCTGAAGCATGAACTATGAACCCTTCCAGGGTCTCTGCTTGCAAGGAAGCGTGGGTTCAAACCAGAAAGATCTAATGAACTGGTGGCACTGTCCCTGACCCAGTCAGTAGGTTCCTGACTGTGAGAAGACAGCTCCTGCCAAGGTGTTGCTGGCCAGCCAGCATGGCAAATAGGCAGAAGAAAAAGGGTTGAATTAATGCCTCTCTCTCTCTCTCTCTCTTGTTCTCTCTTTCTCTCCTGACCTACTGATCTACCTATTTTTCATTCCAACCTTCCTTCTTCTACAGTTACACCAACCCATCCATCTCTCACTAATAGAGAAATGCCACATTACACTGTTTGATGGTAACATCTCCCTCTCTGAGTAGTGTTTCTGTAGGAACAATCATTACAGTATCATGCCATCAGCTACCTGCAAAAGACAAGCCTTGGAAAAGACTCTGTGAAGTATGGTGATAAACCCTTTTCCAGCTCTGAAAACCTCCAGACAAATACACAACAGATCCTGTCTTTTTAAGCAAAGGTTCCTTGCAGAAACTAAGTTATTTGCTATATGGGATGCAGTGGTCCTGCTAGCCTGAAAAGATGCACTCTCCCATGGGACTGAGTCTTGCATTATTTCAGGGAGGTGGCAGGGCAGAGTCCACATACTCCATCAATGAATTTTGCTGGCCAATTTCTTATCTTTCAGAGTCTAAAATGCCTGCTGCTGTCAGAGTGTTTGAACAAACTGCCAAATCCTCGCTCTGTGTCACTCTGCTGGCATCTGTTGCTTGTTCTGGCAATAAACCAGTTTATACTGTCATGATCCAACCCAACGGTTCTCCTGAGTCAGTGCAGGATGGCTCGGGAAGGCAGTTTCCTTTTCATAAGGTTTTTATTAAAAACAACATTGGAGAGTAGAGTTTCTGTGCTGAGATGGTGGAAGCAGCTGGGGGATTGGTTTTTTTTCCAGCACACCATGCAGCAAGTATTTTATGTGCATTCTTCCTGTGGAGGATGGCCTTGATTCTCCTTTCTCTTCTGCAGGTGTAAAAGAGGAGTCTTTTTAATGGAGTTACCCTGCTGTGAAGCAGGTGTAAGTGAGAGGAAAATCATGCCCCCTCTAAAAAGAATTGGCAAAGTTGAAGTCTTTGGGAGCATGTTGGCGATTGCTGCTTCAGTAGGAACTTGAGGAATATTCTCTGTCAACCCAGACAGTAGGGCTGCTGGCAGTAGAAACCAAATTTAAATAAAAACTTCCTCGGCTATTCAGTGAACAGTGAGGCTAGGGCAGGGCTAGGCTTAAAATACAAGGGCAGCCCCTGTGGGAATCCACTTACCTCTGAGGGCAGGATTCAGTGCAACCAAGCAACTCTGATGAGAAACCAGGGATCCTGAGGCTGGTTTGAGCACCAAGTGGAATTTGAAAACAGGCAGCTCTGAACCTTCCAGCAAAGGAGAAATTATTTCAAAAGAATCAGTGTCACGAGTGACTCAGACACGGTGCTTTGAATTGGAGCGTCTTGTGGCATCTCAGCACCTGAAATCTGCTGGGAGTTGAGTTGTTTTCATGCTTGATGTGTCCACAGCAGAGCCTTTAACTGTGAGCCCTCAGAAATACAGAGAAATGCAGCAGAGTCTTGCCTGGAAGTTGGGGTCCAGAGGACTGAGAAAAGACTTTGTTCAGAGCAAAGTCAGTTTGTGGTTCTCTCATTACCTGTTAGAATTCCAGCTCAGGGGGATGATATGCTCTTCGTATTTCACCTTGTACCTCTATTTTTGGAAGTCTGGCCTCATTGCCTGCTGGGAAGAAAAGTGATTGGAAGCTATCTAGCTCGAGCCACCGGAGTACTAGGCTTTATGTGTAGTAAAGGAAGGAGAAGGTGTCCAGCTGGGCCACAGGAAGTGTTCCACAAACCCCCTGGATGCATTATGAAAGCTGGAATGGTAACACTGAGACATCAGGTAGCATTTGTGAGGAAAGCAGCTACTATACCTTGTGCACATTGTGCCTTTTGCTAGAGAAGCCTAATGGTCACCAGCTTCTCTGGGCTCAAACCCCCAGCCCATCTGCCATTATTAAAAAGGACAGTGAACATTTAGAAACTGACCCTAAATTCTTGTCCATCTAGTGGTCCCGCTCCTGGAGACCCAGCGCTGGCAGATGTAGTCAGACCAGAGCTCTGCTGATACAAAGCTGTGACATCAGAGGCATTTATCCATCAGGAAATTGTCAACACTGATTTCAGCAGTGAGTTTAACACCACCTCTGTGGTCCTGCCCAGCAGTGTACAGGCTTCCCACCTCACATCTTTCCCCTGGCCCTGCAAACAGCTGGTGCCCAAGCTCATTTCTCTTACTTCAGTGTCCATTGCTCTTCCTTCTTGGCAACACAGTCCCCTCCTGCCTCCACCTCCTCTAGGGAGGGAACAGCATGATGTGATTAAAAGCAGAATGCTGTAAGGAAAGGTGGCTTTTCTTTAATAGCAGATACAAACAAGAAAACCTACAGAGATGGTGTGGCTGGCTCAGTTTCTTTAAGGTTTTGAGCTTTTGGCTGATGACAGGTGTTGAGTTAAATCACTTTGGTCATGTTTTATAGTCATTAAAAAAACACCCCAAAGATAAAAAGCGAGAGACCATAAGCCATTTTCAGGATTTCCCCTTCCTTGGTGTTACTGCAAAATTTTAATTCTCTCGCTCTGCACTTTGCACTGATCTTTGGATGTTAAGACTAAGACTTTAAGCTAAGGATCGTGCTCTAATTTGGCATCACTGTTGCATAGTATTACAGCTCCCTTGGCACTTTTTGCAAACGTTGAATTCTTCTCCTAAATGCTGCACTGGCTGTTGGGACAGCAGAGCTCTCTGCTTTGGCCATGGCTCTTTTGAACATCATTCACTGCACCCACCCCTGCCCTAGGAGACTGAGCAATCAAAGTGACATTCTTCAAAGTCAGCCTGCCCTGCAGATGTATGCATGCAATTAGTAACCTTCCCACACACCTGCATTTTTGGTATCAACCCTTCCTTCCCTTTGAAAACACCTCAAGAATGAACCCCTGTGATCTTTATAATCCACCTGAGGCCCAGAGAATGGTAGAGTCAAAAGAAATGTGAAAATAGTCTGGTTTTTTCCTAAGTGGACCCAATGCAGTGAGGATCTGTGGGGGTTTGAGGATGAGGAATTTCTCACCAGAGGATGTTAAGCTCCAAAAGTTTATATGGGTCTGAAAGCGACTGGACCCAGAGGCAGCTCCCAATGAATACCTGTGCTCCTTCTTGGTCTTGACACCTCTTCCTTCTGGCTGATGGGTAGGCTGGGCTGATGCCCACCTTGCAGACACAAAACTGCTGCATGTACCCATCTCCTGTGTCTCTGCCCATCTGAGGGACAACTAGCTCCTGCAGAAGGACAAGATGAGCAGGCAGGTGCACAAATACATAAAGTTGGTGCAAGTCAAAGTTACAGCACTTTCTGGAAGCCACAGACAGACCTTAAAGCAAAAATGTGCCTGTCTGCTTCCATTCATCTGAATTTTGCCTGGCTGATTTTTGAAGGCCCTGAAAGGACTCTCAGTTTGTACTGTGTTATGCATGTTCAATAATGCATTTCCTGCTCACAATGTTTAAATGGTTATCTTCATTGTTATTTATTAAAACATTTTCAAGAATGTCTGGACATTCATGACTCTGCATCTCAAATGATTCATTAAAACACCCACTTTCCCTGTTGGAAACTCCACTCTTGCATTATGTTTTGATTTCCACCACTGAGTGAGTGAAAGGCTCATGTCAGATGGAATAAAATCTTTATCTCACTGCACATCCACAGGACAGAGGTGTCTGTGCAGTTTCTTGCAGATGGAGGTGAGCACAGACCTTCAGTTCTCCCCTCTAGGTTACAGTGAGTCAGCCCTCCCCTCCTCTTAACCCCTGCTAGCAAGATGCTGAGCTGCACCTGCCCTGCCTGTCTCTTCAGCATGGCTTAGGAATTTAAGTGTCATGCCTTGATAAACCGTCTACAGGGCTTCTGGATAAGACCTGGCTGGTGCCAAGCTCAGAACACAGGCAGACAAAGCTGGCTGGCAGAGCCTGCACTGCTACCTGCAATAATCATGATGGAAAGCCCCTGGAAGTGTGAAGATGGTATTTGCAAGCCCAGGGAAAGCGTGCTGTCTTCAGTCATCTGTCCCCTCTCTCTGGCACTTGGAGAGAGCATCTGGAGTACCAGGTCCAGTTTGGGGCTCCCTGGGAAGAGATACCAACAAAGAGGAATGAGCCAAGAAGAGGGACATATTCAGGGCTGGAGCACCTGGCATGTGAGGAGAGTCTGGAGATTTGGGGCTCTTTGCTGTCTTCTGCTATGTAAAGAGCCATTGCAAATAGGATGCCAAGTTGTTCTCAGAGATCCATAGAAAAGGATGAGGGATAAAAATAGCTCCCAGGAAAATTTTGATCAGATATAAAGGGAAAACAATCTTCCCCGGGAGAGTGGTCCCAGCATTGAAGGAGGTACCTGAAGAGTCTGTGGGATCTTTGTCCTGAAGATACTCACAGAAGTCTGGAGTAGATGACTTCAGAGGTCTCCACCCTGAATTCTTATCTTTTTGACTTATTGGTGGCAACATGTTATAGCTCTTCTCATAACAGTCCTCTCTTGATCTCCCGACAGCCTGTTTCTAAAGCTATACTTTTTTTGCCTCCTGTCAGCCTTACACAAAACACCCTTACACACCCTTACACAAAATGTCAAAGACATTTCTTCTTTCCCAGTGTCCAGACTTGCTGGCAGACCTCCCTACCTAAGTTTTGATCTCCCAGACTCCACCTTGTCCTCTTGCAGGTAAGACCACCCTCACCTCAGCCAGGTGTCCCAGAAGGAGCTTAGCAGGTCTGGGAATCAGGTCACAATTTTCCCTAAAATCTTTGGAGGAACAGCAGTGCCACTGGTTTTCGGTTTGTTCCCTCTATCCTCCAATTCAAGAGCAAGCACCATCAAATTAAGCTAGTGGGAGCTGGGCTTGAAAGAAGCAAAAAAGCATCTCTTCCCAAAAGAGATAATTACTCTGCCTGACTCTGCTGAAGGAGGTTATGATAAAATTTCCACTAAATCCAAAAGAGGAAAGCCCACAGATAATTACTAAGCATGACAAAACTGCCTCTGTTCAGCAAGTCTCTGTGTTGAAACTGTGTGGAAAAGGAAAGGGATTAGGAGCAAGTTTTAGTATATACTTGTCCTGCTCTGCCCTGGCCCCTGGTCCCTGACTGGATTTTGGAATCCTGTGGGATACCACACAGATGTTCTTGTAGGGGGGATGGCGTTTTCCTCACTGCAAAACTCACGCTGTTGCAAAATGGCAAATAAAAACCTGCTGTCTTTTGTCATGCAATTAGCTAAGACAACGAGCAGCCTGGGCTTCTGTGTTTCTTGGGTGAGTGTCCTGCTTCCACCAGCATCTGTGCAGTCTCTGGCTCTTAACCTGGTCTACTGAGCTTTTCAGGGATGCAACACTTGACCATAGCTGCGCAAATAAGCACTGCTTTTGCTTGCTACAGGAACAGCAGCATTAAAAAAACCCAACAAAACAAACCCTCATCTGGGGGTCATTGGGAAATTCATTATTTTTCCCTTTCCTGCTGAAATGAAAAGCAGAAAAATCATCTTGTGTTGAGTAAATTACTCAGTTTGAAAGCAAATGTTCTGCTTAGGGATATACAAAAAAAAGGTCTAATGGGCTATTAGAAATCTGTAAAAATAAATGGCTATTTCAGGAAGCTAAACCAGCTAATTCAGAAAATGTTGAATTGGAGCCTTTGAACTTCTCAGTTTTCTTCCTCTAAGCTGAAATAATTCACTGTTTTTGCAGCTGTGCATGACTTGGTTTGTTCAATGCAAAGCAGAATCTTTCAGTGAGAAACAGTGACCCTGAAAGTTGTCTCCTCCTCCTCAGGACCACCCCTAAAATGTCCTCCTGCTCCTGCCACACTGGTTTTCAATTCCTGCAGCTTCCAAGTGTCCTTGCCACTAATCAGCTCTCTGGCACATCCCTGAGACACTGCTTCCCTGGTGAAGGTCCTCTAAAAAATAAGCTGTTACAGTGTTGTCTGCCTCATTTCAGCCTTATCCTCCTCAAGGGTCTTTATAATTTTTTTTCCTGAAGTGACTGGGTGGCTTTAGGTGTGCTTTCAGCTGGACAGCACACAGCATTTACCATGGTCCCTGCTTTTCTGCTTTATATGGGAGGTGCAAAAAAGGCAAAAGCAGCAAAGGATGCAAAACTTCTGTGGAGACCTGTGTTGTTTAGGAGGGTGTTAGCGGGTACATCATCTGGCTGAAGGTCCTAGGATGCCATGATGTTTATGCAGACCTCCAGTGTAGATCCCCATAGCCCAGGTTCAGCTGCTTTAAGAGGGGACAAACTGGATGCATTTGTTTTTAATCTTGCAGTGCTAGGTGGATATGGATCAGTGGGGTGCATGGAGCTGTGGATTTGGAGGTTCACTCAACAGAGGAATATTTCAAACACAGGCAGAACTTCTAGGTATGTCCATGCCATCGTGGTAGCTCAGGGTTTAATTCTGTGTGCCAGCCCAAACTCCCTGGTTGTACCTTATCCTTGAAGCCTGTCCCTGGTCAGCATGGACACAGCCAGCTGGAGCCCATGAGGTGGTGAAGGTGGGCCCTGCCTGGCAGGCATGGGGAAGTGGGCTGGGGCAGAGTGAGATTTTGCATGCTCTACTGTGGATGGATTGTATGTCCTCAGGAAAGTGATTTCCTCCATTCCCCATCCGTTTGAGCAGCACAGGGAAGGTAACCCATTTCCAGGGGGCTGTGAGGCTGAATTCACCAGTGTCCATGAGGAGCTCAGAGGTGGCTGTGGGGCAGGCTATGGGGAGGCCATGGTGGTGATCAGTCACTTGTAAATGCCCCCATGGTCACAGGGATTCAGGCACTTGCTAAATCCTGTTCCAGGCAAGCAGAATCCCTTCCTTCAGCTGCTCTTCCTTCTCAGCCCCCTCTCACTTCCCAGAGATGAATGCAAAATTAACACATTTCTCACACACCGTCTGAAAAAACAGAGTGATCAGCTTAGAACAGGTTGTATTTGCAAATATCTGAGCCCAAAACAACACAAACAAGCAGTCTCATGACAACTGCATGTTTGCTTTGCATCTGAAGACTTTCACTGGGGTGGAACATGCCTCTTGCTTTGCTTTTCACTGTCTTCTGGCAAATGATGGAATACATTTCCACACTCAAGTCTCCAGTTAATCAGGCAAAAGCTTTTTAAGGGGCAACAAATAGAATCTCAGCCAGTGACCCATGCCCACTGCTGGCTGCCCCACCACCCTTGCCTGCTGCAGGGTGCTTCCCAGGGTGGTTTTCTCTAGGCAGCTGGGATGTCCTTGGTGCTGTGATCCTCAGGAGAAGATGTTTTCGTCCACAGTGGACTCCCGATCTGAACTGGGAGAAGCTGGGAGTAGATGCATTTCCAGGCTGGGAGACACTTCCTCCTCTGCAGTAAAAAGCAGAACCTGATTGTACCCACATTTCCCATCAACAAACAGAAAATGTGGTGGTCCTGGAGGCAAATGCCCCACCTCTGTGAAGACATACACTGTGAGAGGAGCAAGCTCCTCTCCCAGCACAGCGCCCCTGGTGCATCTAGTCACACTCTCCAGAGATTCTGGTGGCAGTGAGGAGCAGTCTGAGCTGCCATGGTCCTCAGAGCCCCCAGCTGATGTTCTCAAGGGGCTCTGCTTCCTAAGGTATGTTGTGGTGGGATTTGTTTTGCTGTGGTGTGGGTCACTCCCATGGGATTAAGGTCTGGAGAGGTATCTGCAGTGGAAGAGACTCTCTGTATGGAGACCTTGGAACACCTGTGTGAGGAAAGGCAGTGACTTAGGAGGGGAGGAGACCTGTGGGATAGATGGGACAGTCTGTCAGACTCCATTCCCTGCTGTCACTGACCCATGCAGAGACCTGACACTGGAAGTGTCACTCTCAGGGCGTTGTTTGTACAGACAGGCGTGGATGGAAGTGCAGAGACATGTTTATTTTTAATCTAAGTCTTCAGAGGCAACTTCCTTCACTATGCTTCTTTCTCAGTTCTTCTCTCATCCCATCCTTCCTTGTGTCACTGTCATAGGCTCACAAGGATGATGGATGAAAGGCCTTAAAAGCAGCTGGTTTCACATTTCATCACTGTCACATAACTTGCTTTCCTCTTTGCCTGAAATCACTCCTGCTGCCAGAAATGCCCTTGGCATCCCAAGGTGCCCAGCCAGGGATGGCCTGCTGGAGTCAGGTGTCTGTAGTTTTGCAGAGCCCCTGGATGCCTTGAGAGGAAGGATTCATCACAGCCCTCTGCTCCTGACAGCTGGAGACAATGGCATTACTTTGATCGTGGGAAGGGATGATTTGAGGTTGGCAGAGTTGTCCAGGCAGAGGTTACTGAATAGCTCTGATGAGAGAGGGAAGGGAGCTGGGATGGGAAACCCTTGTGGTCCAGGGACGTGTGGGAATGCCTTTGGGACTCTGTGCTTGTATAGTTCTGCCCACAGGGAGGTGTGCTTTAGGTGCAGTGAGAGTGACAGTGACTCCTTTGGGGATCAACACTGAGTGTCTGGGGTGGCACCAAAGAGGGTTCCTGTCATAGGCAGGAGCAGCCTTGGTGTGGGGGACAGAGGAAAGCAAGTCCCAGAAGGACTGCAGTGCTAATGCCCTGATGCCCATGGATAACCACACGGCATCTCCAGGTCACCTCTCCCAGCCTGGGCATGGCCAGACCTCAACCTACATCCCCTGTGCTGGCAGGCTCAGGTCCAAACCATGCCTCCCATGATCCTCAGGATGGATCTGGGCAGGGACTAGGTAGAAAATATTTGTACGGTTGCTTCTCAAATTTCCTCCATTTGCAGTGCAAGCAGGTGAAAACCTGGGTTGCAATCCCCCCTTGCAGGCAGCTGTGATTGAATGCCTAAGGAGAGGAGGGGAGGGAGGGAGGACAAGAAAAGAAAGGATTGAATAAAAAAGCCCTGAAGTAAAATAAGAATCAGTGTGAAGCGAGAGAAGACATTGTAAATCAAATTCTGCAAAAAGAGGCAGAGAGCAAACACTTCAGCCAGGTCTAAGCCACCACCAGTTATTTATTCAGATAACATATTATTAGTGAGGAGAGACACTCACATCTGATATATATCTCCCAGTCCCAGAGAAATATGAAAAGGCAGCTGGCTCTGCTCCTATCACAACCATTCCAGATGTTTTCAGGTGGTGTCAGATGTGCTGCTTGGCATGACAAAGCAAAGGGGGGAAAAAGCAGAGAGAAAGAAGGGAAAAGAAATGTCATCCTCTTTTTTAAAAAACACAGAAGGAAAATAAATCATGGCTTCACATATTAAATGTTTCCCCTGGCAGCTCCTGGTGTAGTTGTCATTAACAGCTGAAACAGCAAGGGAGATAGCAGAACACAAGGCTTCTATTTACCATTGTTAATCAAGCACTAATTGGTAGTTTAGACATTCTAAAATTATTGTGGGGAACATTTCAAAAGTGTCAAAAACCCAAGATCCATTCTCTGAAGTGTCACCCAAATCTGATTCCCACATCTGAGTCATTAAAATACTTTTGAAAATTTTTACCTAGGCAGTCACAGCTGACACTGGAGCATAAATTCTGGTGCCAGGCATTGCAGCACCAAGCAGTGGCCGAGCCCCGAAGGTTTTGATGAAAGTGCAGGAGGAAACTCAGTCACCCTGTTTTACATCTGAGGGATTAAGTTATGCAGAGATTAAGGGTGGCATCTATATTGCTTTACTGGCTAGTCCTGGAAACCACCCAGGCTGGTGTGTGTGCGCAATCCAGCAGTGCCACCCCCCTGCCCTTGCAGCACACCCCTTGTGTGGCACTTGCTGATGCCTGCTGGCACCTCCAGGCTCCTGCCAGGCTTCAGACACTAATTTTGTGCTTTGGTGATTAACCATCTCTGCTGTGGACCTGTAGGAACTCTCAGGTGATGAGCAGGGAAGGTGTTGAGTGAGGTAATGCTTTACCTGTGGGGATCTGCTTGTCTGTGGTTAACGCTGTCTCTGGGAAAGGAGGCTGGGAGCTGTTACAAGACCACACTTTTTTGCCTTTGGTCATGAGAAAGGAGTAAGCTGCAAATGGAGCATCAAAGATAAACACAAGCACTATTGAGGAGAGGCAAACATGGAGCTGGGACGCAGCCGGAGACAGTTACCATAGTTACTCCCCATCCCTGCAAAGGGGGAGGCTGAGGCAGCTGCCCACTGCTTTGGCACACAGAGCAGAGGTGTCTCACAGAGCCCAGGGGTGCTGCTGGCAGTGGGAGTCAGCTGAGGGGGACATCAGTCTGCTTGTCCTTAGCTTAACCCCTTACTTGTGCTGACCTACAGCTAGCAGCCTTGGGGTGGTGAGCCACAGCTGGGCATGCAGGACCAGGGCAGGGATTTGCTAAAAGATGGGCAAAGCTGCAAGAATGCAAAGAGCATTGAGAGGTTGGCTGCAGACTTAGCTGGGATGCTTGTGTAGATATAGGCCTGGAAAACTGATGGGGAAAGAGAGCTTTCCTTGAGATTCCTGATTTGGGATCAGGTCAGGATTTGCAGGATAATTGACATCTCCCAGTCTGGTTGGGGGATTGAGTTTAGATCTCTTTAGGGCAATTAGACGAGGTGCATGCAGGATGATTGTGCAGATGGATGGTTGAGATGCACGGAGATGATTATGCCCTAACTCAAGCCCTAACTCAAGCTATGCTTTGGGCTGTCAATGGAATGACATGACATGGAGAACACTGCTTGTATTCAGTGTGAGCTTGAACCCCAGAAAAGCCAGCTAGAAGCCTGTCATGCCACTAGGTGACTACAGAGAAAGAATAATAATTTTTCCCCATCAAGAAAAAGCCTTTTAATCACACCAGCTGATGTGCAGTGACACATCATTAGCCACTAGCTGGCTTTTCCTCATAGAAAGAGTAAAGAGAGAGAAGCACATGCAAGAGATATGCAGCCTACAAAATGAACCACAGGGCCCTGGAAGGTGCCTGTTCAGCTCCAGCCTACCAATGGCCATCCACAGCATGTCAGCTGGGGCTTGTCTCCTGATGGATAGCCCCAGCATCAGCCAGACTTGCTTATTCTGGCTGCCAGCAGTCCCACTGCTGCTGCTTCCCTTGGGTGCGGGGCTCATCTTGGAGCGGGATGTGCTCAGCGCTTCGGTGCAGCAGAGATGTGTTTCAAAGCCAGAAGTCTGCAGATACAGAAAGCTGATGCAGAGGTGGCAAGAGAAGTTGTCAATGGAAGGTGGTGCCAGGCTGCCCTGTCCCCTGGGAAGAGGTCAGCATGGCACACAGGCTTCCCAAGGCTCAGCCCACTTTGGAGGATGTAGCTGGGAGCTGGATATTGGCTGGTTGGGACTGTAACCATGGCAGCAGCAGCTTCTGCATCGCAACATGGCTTGGGGACCCAAAAAAAACCCCAAAACAAAAAACCCACCAAACAATAAACAGAAAAGCAATTAGAAAGTCTAATAATTATGTAAGCTTGGTGGCAGATCAGGTTTGCTGAATGCCTTTACCTAAGCAGGGCTCGCCCTGGGCAGCAGCTGAAGATGTGATTTCTAGAGGAAGCCAAGCATGTGCTCTGGGAAATCAGGTTGTGAGTGTTCAGCTGGAGCCAGGGACGGGGCTCTGCTGGCTTCTCTGCTCCTGCAAGCTCTCATTACACTAACGGGGAGCATCGTGGGCAGAGACATAGGTACCAGCACCCTTGCTGTGCACTTAATAAAGTGCCTGAAGCTCCTCTACGTATTTTTATTAAAAAAGTGTCAGTGCCTTAGTGAAAGGCAGGAGGGAATGACTAAATTGCTGTTAAGTGACATGTTCAGACACCAAATCAAGCAGAGCACTACATTTTAAAATTAGTTTTTGACAGTCTTTTCCCCAGCATCTCACCAGGCTGCAGCTTCTGGGAAGAAGTGTCCAGTCCTTCTCCTGTCCCCAAAGCAGTCCCCTTGGCTGGGACCTGCAATACCAGTTTCTCCTTTTGTGGAGGTGAGATGACCACACTGCCTTATGGACCCTGTGCTCCTGGAGTCTTAGGTACCTGGTGAGAGCTGGGACAAGTGTGGTGGGAGCATCAACACGTGCTGGAGCTCCTCTGGGCTTCCCTAGCCCACGTGGGTGCACGAGCGGCTGTGCGAGTATCCTGTGACTGCCTCACGCCATCATGGACCTCATGCCAGGGTGATGGGCTCTCTCTGGGACTCTGTCTCCCAGGAACTGGCTGTGATGACTATGCCAGACTCCTGCTTGACCTAAGTGACTTGATGATGAGCCAAAGTTTCATGGCTCCTCAGTATGAGACTCTCCCGCTGCCAAAAACAACTCTTGGTCCATGCTTCCATTCCAGCTGCCTATCCCCTGGCCCAGCCACATTTTGCCATGTCCCTGCTCTCCTGTATGGCAGCAGAGGCTGGGATGATGGATAAGGTATTGCTAGGGAGGATATAGGTGTGTTGGACTCCCAGCAGTGGTGTAAGCAGAGTGAAGTGTGTGTGGAGAAGCAGAGTTCATGTCGCTCAGCACTGGAGGAACACCCCCATATCACCCTCTCCCCAGCAGAGGGGTGAGGGATTCAGCCCAAAATTCCTGAGCTCAGTTTGCTTCAGCTTGTCTGGAATTTTCATTTAGGGAAAAAAAATGGCTTTGCAAGTTAGGAATCAGGATTAGGAGCATCATTAACTGTTACAGAGAAGACAGCAGTGACAGAGTGGGGAAGGGTAGAGGCATGGAGAAAAGTTCAGAGAGAAGCTGTGGACTTGTGCAAAGCACTGGATGTCTTCAGGGTCACTCTGTCCCTCCTTTCCCAGCCCAGCATGCTTCAGGGATTCTGTTGATGTCTGTGAAAAGTAAGAGTTGGGAGCAAGGGGCTGTGCTGCTTTAGGATATGCGTGCCAGGTAATGTTCTGGTGGATACCAAGGAAAAGCTGATGTAAATCCAGGGATATGCTAATGCAAACTCAGGGATAGGCATGTACTTGCCCAGCCAGGAGCCAACATGCACATCCCCAGCTCCTATATCTCAGCATATGCACAGCCATGGCACCTCTCCTGCAGTGAGACAGCAGGGCAAGGGGCCCATGCAAGCTTCATAGCACACATGCCTTCATCTCTGGCAAGCAGTCTTTGAGCTTAAGCCTCCTGAAAGCATCATGAGATTTCTCCCTGAGATTCTCTCAGAGCTCTTGGGCTGCATTTCTGGGCGCAGGCAGCTCATTTGTAAAACTTAAAAACTCACCTGCAGTGCACCTCCAGAAAGCCTCTTGGGTCAGAGATGTGAAGACAGTCCATGGAGGGAACGGAGGGGGCAAGCTGTCATCTTCGATGGGCAGGGCGTTTCAAGTAAGGAAGAGTTTCCTGTCTGACACCCGCTTGTTTCTCCGATCCATCGCTTCTGTTATGGACTATTAAAAATTAACCGAATCATGTTCGTCATTAACATGCGCTGCCTTTGTTCTCCCGGCTCCTAGTACCCATTTGTAGGGCTTTTGTTATGTATTTTTCAGCACTTTGTCTCTTTAATTGCTCACTTCTCTCTGATGTGCTGGGCTGTGGTTTGCAAGTCAGCTGGAGGGAACAGAGGGGCATTTTTATTGCTCCAGACTGGATGTCAGTGAAAGGAAAGGCTCGGCCAGCCCCAGCTATAGCAGCTTCAGCTGCTATAGACCCTGCAGTCTCTGGCGCCTATGCACCAGATGCTCCTTGCTTCCAGGCAGACAGACAGCTCTGGAGTCTTTAATCCATTACCGGGAGGAGGGAAGGAGGCTTTTCTGACGCTTAGGCTGCTTTTGCTCCTTTTTACCCCTTTCCTCCCAGACACAGTCCTACTGCTTTTCTCACTCTCTGTTCTCAAATGATGTAGCTGTTTTTGGCACCCTGAAGTGCAGTGTGGGGCTGGCTGCAGTTCTGTGGTGCTGGGTGCCCTGGGCTCTGCTGCTGGCTGCACTACCAGCAGCATGGCTGTGGAGATACTTCCAGCCAGGACCAGGCTGGAGGTATCCCGATAGCTCTTTCCTGATATTAGTCTCTTCTGAACTTAAGTGCTGCCTTCACTGGAGTTTAGTTGGGCCAGGCAGGCCCTCAACAGCTTGTATGATCTGAATCCCCATAAAAAATGGATGCAGCATGGTAATCCCACTGGGCTGAGACTGAGCAAATGGCAGCAAGGAGGTGTGAACAGCTGCCCCACTCTTGAGGATGTTGTGTGATCATCACTGTTGCTAAAGGGAGGTGGGCATGCAAGGCCATGGTGATCGTGGGTCCTGAGATTCCTCCTCTTGCTGAGGGCTCCAGAGAGAAGGGGTGAAACCAGAGAGCGAGCTCAGCAGTAGGCACACAGCCTGCTCTTTTCAGGAAAGCTTTCTCCTTTGCTGACCTGGGAGGAAGCCAGGAGAAGAGGTTATGGGATAGGGTACTATTGCTGAGTCTCCTGGGGCACCCCGTCACTTGAAGCTACCAGTCATCCTGGCAGTCAGCTGGAGAGCACGAAGAGATGGGTCAGCTCCTTGATGCTCATGCAGAGTGAGTCAGTCCTCTGCCCACAGCTCCCCAGTGGGATGCTGAGCAGAGCTGACAGGCAAAAGCAAAACATCTGCTTCAAACCCTTGTTCTTTTTAAGCTCAGAAATTCTCAAGCCAAGAGCTCACCTCTTGGAACAGAAGTGCCCAAGGGAGAGGTACCAGGACCTGGGGTCGCTGGTTCAGGAACAAGGGTCTGTTTGGCACTGAATTCTGCACATTTGCAACTTGGCAGGGGAAGAAAGACTTAGTTTCCCTTTGGGTATGGACAATTAAGACTAAGACCGGGACTCACCACTTTGATCAACAACAACAAAAAACCCTAAACAGCATGTCTGCAGTTCAACAAACCAGGAAAGGCAAAGATAATAAGTTTCTTGTGCCCTGAACCTCTGCGAAACACCCTGAATGGAGGAAGATCTTTGGTCTCAACTAGCCTGGTTGGTCTCCTAATGTTTCTTATCAGAAATGTTGTAGATTCCCAAAGAACTGATGTGTAAAAACACATCAGAAGGACTCAAGTCCTTCTGAAAATGATGTAAATATTTTCCTTGGCTTCATCAGTCTTTGAATCAGGACTGGACTCATGGTCTCTGCATGGCCACTGTGATTAAAACACCCAGCTGCAGGGGTGCTGGTAGGAAGTGTTAGAAGGGGAAAGGCTGGTGCCAGCATTCCCTCTAAGAGCTTTAATGCCCAACATGTTGAAATTTAATAATTAAGAAGATATTCAATTTTTCTTTTCCTTTTTTTTTTTTTTAAATAGTCTAACAGCATTAACTAAGCCATTCAATAATTAATTGATAAAGTTGAACTGCACACGCCAGCACCCGAGCTGAGGATGTAGGCTCCATCTTTGCAGACAAATGAAGTGAGAAGTAATTGCTTGATGAAGAAAAGGAAGATATTAACATAAGATTTGTCAGGTCCCTCATGGGAATTCATCATAGTGGGTCTGGGGCTTCAAATGGGATTTGTGCTGCTAATTAATCACTAATTAACACTCTAAATTGGCCCAAACATGAGGGAGGGGGGGAGCTGAGGCGATTCTAGACTAGAAGAGGAGGGAGAAAAATCTTTTTTTTTGTATGGGGGATGATTCAGAGGGACTAAGGAGGAGACAAATATGGACTGCACAGGCTGGACAACATATACACATGTGTGTTTGCCATTGGGAGGTGTCTAGCAACACTGACATCCACAGGGATGATCCCAATGTCTGGATGGAGACTCAGTTCTGAGGAAAGGAGTTCCAGTTCCACTCCTGGCTGAATCCAGTCTCCTTTCTCATCATTCTCAGGATATCTCTGCTGCTGCAGATGTTACATCTTGTCTGTCTGGGTGAGATTAGCAATTCAGCCTGACTCTGGTGCTCTGCTGCCCGAGCCTTGCTCCATGTACAGCCTGTAGAAAGAACAAGGTGCCACAGCGAGGGGAGGCACTTCTCCAATGCAGGCTCAAAGTGGCTCTGAAGTGCTGCTGTAATACAGAAAATTACAAATCCTCCCAGCAGCCTCCTGCAAATGGCAGCTCTACCTACAATGAAACGTGACACCTCAAAGTTGCAGCAATAATTTAAGTCTGCCTCACCGGGCTGTCTCTCTGTCCCCATATGTGTCTTATGTGACTTGAGTGTCTCCTAATTACTTGTTACCATGTGGGACAGCTCCACAGGGAGAGACAGTGAAGGCTCAGCCAGCGTGCCCAAACCTGGCAGCTGAGTAATAACTAAACTTGGGGTGCACTGTTCCCCTCCATGCACTCTGATTCTCTAACTGTTAGAAGAGTGTCACCTTTCCTGTGATTTTTTTTCTTTTTTTTTTTTCCTTTATGAGAAAACTCAAAAGCCTATTTCAACTTGATAAAAACACTAAAACCTTGAAAAGTGTTCCTAAGAGTACAACTTTCTCCTTCCCATCTCCAAGTTTATTCCCAGGACAACAGATCAGTAGCATTTAGAGCTACAAAGGATCACTGGTTTAATCAATAGATTAAAGAAGATCACAACTGTTAGTGCCCGACTTTGATTTTTACACCGCCACTACATTTTATGTGGCTGCCTCCCCTTTTGTGGCATTTTATAGCACTCAGGATACCTCTGTGTTACTCCAGTCCAATTTATGCCCTACTTTTATCCTATTCATCTATTCCTTTGCTATCCTTCATCTCCTCAGATCTTCCGTGGAACAGGACATGGATCCATGTTCTGCTGTGTTTCCATCACTCACAGGTTGTGCCAGATGGGAAGCAGTCCCATGAGAGGCTGGAAGTGTTTGTGTGGCATTTCCAAGGCAATGCAAGGGCAGTCTCTGTACTGCCTGCTTTTCACTTCAGGACCAGCAACTCCTAATTTGGGTTCGAGGCTGACCAGGGACATATGATTTGTCTCCTCAGACACTACAGCAGACCTGAGCTAAGCCTCTTCCCCTTGAAGGTGATGATGTGGACAGAGGGCCAGCCAGGCTCAGAGCACCTGAGCATGCTGCCAGAGTCCTCTGAGATGGGAGTGCTGGGAACGGGGTCACTTCCAGTGAAGAAAAGGTATTTCTTTCCCCTCCCCTTTTCACTGTTTACAGCAGCTGAGCTACTTACTGCTGCCCCACCCTACATGTTTTTAATCTTTGCCTTGCCCATGGTGACAACTCTGAAGCACTCTTACCAAGGACAAAGTCAGAGCTTCAGGCAAAACATGCTGCTGTCAGCTGCTGCTGCAGGAAGGGCAGCGGCCAAAAGTGCCTCTGTGCCTCATGTTTGTGAAGAAAAATAAATGGATATAAAGAACAAACTTGTTTCCTCAGAAAGTCAGCTAGGAAGGTCCCCTGAACTTGTAATCTTTTTGCTGCCTGCATGTGACTAGATATGTGAGTGGATGGATTGAGATGCTGCAGCAGGACAAGCTACATACAGAAATGAAGTCACTGACAAATTACAGTGTTTCTTTGGTGGGGTTTATTCCAGAGACCTTGCTGCAGCTTCTAGGGAGGGAGTTATTCTTGAGGGAATGCAGCAAGTTTTTTAAAGTCTCAGGAGAGAAAACCTTCCATAAAAATGCTATATTGGCTTCCAGCCAAAACCCCTCTAAGGAGTGTCTCAGTACTTTTGAGCTTTGGGTCACCCATGGATAGTCTGCACAAACATACCCCTTTCTTGTGTCACATACCCTGAAAAGGAAAATTTATGTGTCAGCTGTTTGTATGACTTTTGGAAATTTTGAAAGATAGAAAAACAGGCAACTTCATTGAAGAGAGCTGTAAGTCCATTCTCTGACTTCTTGGTACAAGTACCCGGATGAGTTTTCTCTAGTTCTGCTACACATGAATGGCAATTTCTATCCCAACCTTAAATTAATTGGCATTGCAGCTCTCTACTCCATTATGTTTACAGATGGGAAAATGAAAAATCCTCAAATGAGGTCTCCAGCTCTGTGTTTCTGTCTCTGAAGGATCAGTCTTCATGACATCCCCTTGGACATTGCTGATCTAGTAGAAAGCCCCCAAAAGATTTTGTTTTCTGCTGACCATCAAAGCTTCTTCTTCATCAGATTTTCTCTGTGTTTCAGGGTGAGTTGGGAATCTTAACAGCATTTGAGCACCATCTGTAAGTCCAAACAGCTGTGTCATCTGATAAAGCACTTCTTGTTAGTCTTCTGTCTTAGCTACAGAATGACTTCTGCGTTGTTTGCTCTAGTGGTGATGTGAGTTATACCCTGTTTCCCATGCATGAATAATCAGACACTGATTTGAGGGGGGCTCCTGCAAACATGCAGCTTTTGTGACAATCCACAGGATTCTATGAGGTTAACACCTCACTTGTACCTTGATGAGGACACTGAGGCCCTTTTTCCAGCAAACACCAGGGAAACCTGGATGATTGTCAGATATCACTGCTATAAATTCAGGAAAACATTGTCTCTCCCTAAAGCTGATCTGGGATGCACAAATCAGTACTGATCCAAGGGTAACCTCATGGGAGACTAGAAATATCTTTTACTGGATCCCCAGTAAAATAATCCTGTGGCTTCTGGATTCTCCTGGAAGCTTTCCTGTCCCAGAGCCAGCCAAGGACTTAACTGAAGGTGTGAGCATTGCTTCAGTGTGTATACATGCTCCAGAGGATAGTGCAGGCTTCCTTCTTCAGTGAGAACAGCAAGTAGATGCAACCTTGGAGAAAAGATCAACTCCATTTATTTCCACAACAGGATTTTTAAGACAGAGAGCCAGAGAATAGGTTCTGCTCTGTGAAACCGCTTTGGAATTGTGTCTTGTCACAGTAATGAAGGCGGGTGCAAGCTGGGAAGAAATGCTCAGATAAAATGGCTCTGCTTTTGGTACTTGCTGGGTATATGGCAACTGGTGGGGAAAAGATTGACGCAACTGTGGATATTCCTGTCCCTTCAGGTGGGATTTCTGCTCTTTGCCATGTGCTGTGTCCTGCATCATTTGAGCGAAATGTATGAGGGTGAAGGTCTATGATGCCTGGAAGGCAGAAGATTTCCAGAGAATACTTGGACCAAACACAATTCAGCCAGACTGGGGCCTGTGCACTAGAAAAGACTCCAAATTAGGAGGTGGGGCTGTGCTGTCTAACCAGGATGCTGTTCCCATGTCTTTTACACCCTGGAATGTTTCCCATGTCTCACAGACAAGAGTCCCAAGACATATCCCAAAGTGTTATAAATCCTGAACCTTTTTCACTTTAAATGGTACAAATCAGATTTCCACTTTCCTAGCAACATGGAGGCTATAGAGTCCTGGTTGTATTATTGCTTTACTGTGCCAAGAACGCTGCATCAAACCTATTACTTTTACATTCCTGCCTTCTGAAAAAGAGATGCAGGTAGCAGTAGAGTGTACCTGGAAAACACATCTGCAATGTTAGTTTAGGCTTGTGGCTCCCTGGAAAGTCCTAGTGAACTGCAAGCAATAGCAATGCATCAGAGCATTGCAAGGAAAAGCAATACATTAGCTCCGTACGAGCGATTGTTTCTCTGCAATAGCCAGCTCAAGTGGCTCTAATGGCTTTCCACTGACTTTGTGCTGAAAGAATGACTCTTGGCTCCAACAACAGAGATGTATCTGTGGCCAAGGGAGGTTCCCTTGTACCAGAGGCTGCTATGAGCTCTGTGAGGGACACTCCAACATTTCCAAGCCACAGAATCTGCAATCAAAATGACCCTAAAGTACCCACTTCAGTGACATTGAAAGGAAGCCTCACAGCTTCATAAATCAAGCTGTGGTGAGGAAAGGAAGTGGAGGTTCTGCAGTCTGAGCCTGGAGGGTATAAAAAAATGGAAGGACCATCTTGAACCATAATGCTTGGAGTCAATTTTATCAAATTTTTAGGAGTTAGCAACAGTATCCTGACTGTGTCTGATAGAGGATGGATGCCCTGCTCCAGTCCAGGACAGGCAGATCTACAGCTGAGCAAATAGAACTGAACATGCACTACATATCAGGCAACTCAGCCTCTTTTCCTCCTGGGGGGAATGCCAGCCATCTGCCATTTCACTACATCCTGTTAGCACACAAAATAATGCGAGTGGCTTGCAGACTACACTTTTCCTGCCATGCCACGGGAACGTCGTGTGTGGCGCTGAGGGACCCGCCCTTAGACACACCCAAATCTCCTTGGTCCGTCACCTATTTTCCTTCAGCGGAGCATTGGTTCCCTGTCCAAAAGGAGCTAAGGTGGCGTGGGATAGGGATGTGATGTAGGGAAGGGGTTACCCTGCTCTCAGCCATCAGTGAGTGTGCTGCTAGCGGCGGCAGGGCTGTAGCTCTCCTCCTTGTAAAGACTCAGCCGTTCCTTCGTTCAGGCAGATGTAAAAGGAAATCCAATGCCGTTTACAATCTTCCAGCCCATTACCGAACGGGTTCATAAAGCAGCGAACAAAGGCTAATCAATATGCTGAGTGCCGGGCAGAGAGAGCCGGAAAGCATTCCCTAACCAGGGGGACGCTGCCGGCCTTATAAATAAGGAGGGTGTCTCTGTTGGGGAGTGGGCCCAGGGAGCAATTTGGCACCTTTCATCTCCAGTCGCCTCTAAATGTCTCTCGCCAGTAATGAGCCCGGCGCTCCCTTTCCTCCACAGCGCGGAGCGGAGCGAGGAGGAAGAGGCAGGCGGAGCTGCCGCTAATGGTGACTTGCCACAGGGATCAATAGTTGGGAAGCAAATTAACTAGGATCCCGTGGGAAGGGATTTGTTGATATGCGGGGCGACATCGGATCGCATGGCTGTGCCTTTTCGGAAATACCAGCCTGTAATGAACCCCCGAGGGAGGAGGAGGGAGGGGACCTTCCTGCCACTCTGGAATGCTGTCTTTCCTCACCTCATCCTTCCATTAGCATACACGCCGCTTTGATTTTTTTTCCCCCTAACGAGTTCTCTCGCTGCCTCTCTCCTTCTGCGAAGTGCTGCTCTCTCCAAAAAAACTTCCTTCACAGATGCCGCTGGAAATAGGGTAGGATCTTCGGAGCCCAGGGAGGGTGAGCTAGGCAGCTTTGCATTAGGATGTATCTGTAGCCCTTTCTGAGAGGCTTGCAGCCTTCCTGCTCTGGAGATGTGGCATGTGCCTGAAAGAAAAGCCCTAGTCTATTTAACTTGCCTCACTGTCGTGGCACTGTGCTGTGAGGTGGGGAGGTGGGCAAGAGAAGGCTCAGCCAGGTGTTGCTCACCCCTTCAGTCTCTGGGCCTGGGAAGCGAGGGACTGCTTCTCCAGGCAATGATGCTGGCAAACCAGGCTCCTTTTCCAGCCAAGCCTGGCAGCTTGGTCAGTCTTTGATTCCTGTGTGAGCACTCCCAGAGATGGAGATCTCGGGCCCCTCTGCCAGCAGCCAGCACAGGAGTCTGGAAGAGGAGACTTCCCAGCCACCTGCTCCACAGAGCAACCTCACGGCTGTGAGACTGTGATGAGGCTGGGATTAAGGAGCAAGTGTCTCCAGGAGCTGATGCAGCCTGTCCAGACTGCTGGACAGGCTGCATCATTTAGTTTGGAAAAGAGAATAATTTCGTTTGGAAAAGACCT
Organism: Hylia prasina; assembly: GCA_013397195.1. Taxonomy (NCBI): domain Eukaryota; kingdom Metazoa; phylum Chordata; class Aves; order Passeriformes; family Sylviidae; genus Hylia; species Hylia prasina. The sequence continues at coordinate 628,743 of VYXD01005502.1, forward strand.
TTAAGACCTTTAAGATCACCAAGTCCAACAATTAACACAGCACTGCCAAGTCCACTGCTAAACCCATGTCCACAAGTGCTCCGGCTACAACATTAGGGGAGGGCTTGTAGAAGGCTTCTCCTGCCTTTCCTCCTCGCCTGCACGTGGGTAGCCCGGCACTGTGGGTGTTAGTCTTGGCATTCTGCACCTCAGCTGGAGCCAGAAGAGCAGGCAGGAGGAAAGGTAAGGCTCAGATCTCTGCTGGACCAGGTCTGGCTGGAAAAGGGCAGGAGCTGCAAGTTGTGGCACCTGCTGGAGATGGTTCTAACAGGAAATCTGTGCACAAGTAGTGCTTTTAAGAATTAGAACAGTTTTCATGATCTTCATGCTCATATTAGGCAGGCCTGGCAGAAGGGTGGGTGGATAGGAAGGGCAGTAGCAGGGGAAAACAGTAGGCTAAGAAAAGCAAGTCCTGAGCACACACAGAATGCAGAATGATCCTGCTGGAATATCAGTCACACCTGCAGAGAAGATCCATTTCTAGTATCTATCATTCACAGCAGATTTCAAGGCACAGCATAGAAAGGGATCAGTTGTTTGCTGGGACAGCCAGGAATTGGATTTCCCAGGGCAGTCAGCCAAGAGGAGGGAGCCTTGAACTCCTGGAAGCCACTACCAGCTTCTTTGCAAGACAAACTCTGTGGCTGAACAATGCTGAACATTCCTCCTGGAGCTGACCAAGGAGACCCTCAAAGTTCTGAAGCTCGCTCAAAGCAGAAATCATGAGAGGGGCCTAAGTCCAGTGAGTTTTCTAGAGGACATCCAAGTTCCCGTGGACATCTGGGGAGTGGGTGGGCTGGAGATGTATTCCTAGGCACACAGAGGTGCATGGCCCATGCCTCTGGTTCTCAGCACCCTTGGAGGTGGCAGCAGGACAGAGGCCATCAGTGTGTTCTACGGCAGGCAGTGTGAGCAGCATTCTGGCAGCTACTGCGGGGGTGATCTCCTGGCTGTGCTGCTGCTGCTGCTCTGGCAGGGAGAGTTCCCACTGTGCTGGTGGCCCCTCCTCACTGCCTGACAGCTTGTGCCCCGGGGGGCTCATTTGGTGCAGATCCAGCAGCGAGTTCAAATCTCATTTAATTTTGCCCACATGCACGAAAGAGAAATTCCTGTTGTTCCTGCTGCTAGCTGCTTGAATGGCTGCCCAAACAAACAGGCAAGATAAAGTGACCCTGGGCATCTCTGCTAAACCATGGCCAAGGCTCGACAGAGCAAATGAATCTGCAGACAGAGAACAGAAAAGAGCATGAATTTGCTCTGCCTTGGCTGTCCTCCCCACCAAACACGGCTGGCACCCAAAGGAGTGGAGTCTCCTGGGCACCTTTCCTGCTGCAGGTCTGGGAGGGCAGGAACAGCTTCCTGGGGTGGGGAGGAGTAAAGGGAGTCCTCATTTGGGAAACCAGAGCACTGAGTGGTCAGCATCTCCCTTACGAGATCAAGAACAGAATTCCTTTGGGAGGTATCCTTTGTCTAGCCACTGGGAGTTGTGTGTTCAGAGCTTGCTCATCTGCCCCACTTCTCTCTCCTTATGCCTGAAGAGTCCAGTGTCTCTGGGCACACTTAGGAAGGTGTGCCTGGGGCCATGCTATTAACAACATGAAAATAAACCTTCCGTCACTCCTTCTGTCTCCCCCTCACTGCCTTCTGCACCCTGCTTTCTCATACTTCCATCTTTTCCTCCTGATCTCTACCTGCCTTCCTTATCCTCCTTCTTGTCTCTTCCTGTCTCTCCCTTCTGTTTGATCTCATCCTCCCGCTGCAGTGGAGCTGTGCCTTTCAAGCAGCCTAATGAAGGGACTTGCTGAAGGAGCCATTAGTTGGAAGAAAAGCGGAGGCCTGTGGTGGAGGGCGGGGAGGGAAGAGCTGGTCTGTATAAAACAGCTCTTCTCCACTGCCAGGTTAGAGTGACCCCCCCTGCCAGGCATCACTCAGCCAGGCTGTGATAACCACTTCTGAAGAGTTCAGGCATTCCCATCTCCATTCCCTAATGAAGACAGAGACTCACAGAGCCCCAGCTACATCACGACCCCCTCCCTTCAACCCACTGCGTGAAGCATGAGTGTCTGCTGGAGTTTCTGCTCCCCTAGAGGATGCCAGCTCTCCCCAGGAGGTGAGAGGAAGGTGCCTAACATGAGAAGAGACCGAAGAGAAATCTAGAGGTGACAGCAGAGGCTGGCAAGCTCCTGACTCTTTTAGGCTGTTAAGAAACAGGTCAGAATGACTGTATTGTCCCAACAACAACACATCGCCTTGTTGACATACCAGGGGCTGGGGTGTGAAGCTCTCTTGCCTATTGGTCACTGTTAGCAGTGACAAAAAATGGTCTGTGCATAGGAATGGAAAATAAGATTGGGTTGGACATTCTGCCTCTCTCTCCTAAAGCCCTTTGAGGTTAAAATGATGTCTGGATTTAGGGACAACTTCTCTTGGGACTGCTTGGCAGGATTTTCTGAGTATTACTGTTCTTTCTCTAACAGTGAAGCCTGGCTGTTTCCCCAGCACCATCTGAGCAGTTTCCCTGCACAGAGCTCTGCCCCAGTGAAGAGCCAGTGTGTGCCTGCAGGACTGCTTGCTCTTCCTGTGGCATCTGTGGTCACGGGGTGCCTTTGCTTGGGCAGAGAGAGAGTGCCTGCAGGATGGGTGGAGTTCTGTGTTCAGAGCTTGTGCACTGCAGCCAGTAAAATACTGGGATGCTATGGATGTAATTTTGTGTAAGCAAATGCTCAAGATTCCAAAAAAGGCAGCTTTGTATCACTCTCCATCTGTTAAGTGCTTTGAGATCATTGAATGCAACATTTGATATAAATGCAAAATAATTATTATTTTTAAAAAAATATTAATTTCCTTCCATTATACTCAAACGCACCAAGGAGTACATTCCCATTGCCAGGCATTTGCACACGATCTCTAGAGAGTGGCTTGTCTGATGTGTTTATTCAGTGTAAATAAGTTAAATGCTGGGGAATGAATGGTTCTACTAATTGAATTTATTCTTGTAAATTTAATATGTCATTCTCGCCAAATGTGCCATCAAAAATGTGCATTTTTTTGTTCATCTGCATGGTCATCATTGAAATTCAGAGAACACATTTGAAATCCTGCTGCGTGGTTGGAGGAAATGGTCTTTCCAGCAACCCATGGAAATACTGTGTGGGATTTCAATGTTTGTATATCCAGAATGATGGCAATTGTAATGCTGAAATGTGCTCACTGTGAGAGAAAGTAGTTTCTCAGCTTTTCTTACTCCTTGCGTATTTATTCCTTTAGGCTTAGAGTCCCTCCTGTGCTCGGTCTCTGCCCCAGAGAGGATTTTTAAGCAGAGAGGAAAGGGACAAGGAAAAGCTATGGGTTTGTGTGCTTTGCACACATTGTTAGAATTATATCTGGGTATAACTCAGCATCAGTCAGGGATCTTTTGCTCTAATTCTCCTGCTTTGTAGTTCTCATGGAGAACTGACTGCAACGAAAGAGCTGTTTGTGAGGACACAGTTGATTTGGAAGACCTGAGTGTAGGAGTTTATTTTTGAATGTGAGTGCTGAGAGGGTCTGTTACGTTTCTTTAAGCTCTTCATCCCAATCTTGCACTGCAGAAGGTCATGTATCTGCTGCAAACTCAGTATCACACTTCTGAGCCTGTTGCGTGGCAGTTCAATAAGATGGTTCAGAGGTGGAGGAAGCTCCTGCTAGCCCAGCCACAGGAAGGAAAATAAAGCAAAGCAGAGGATGTCATTATGCTACTGCCACGTGCTGAGTAGGGTATACAGCTCTGGCTTCTCTAACTCAAATGCTTTTTATATAATAGAGCTAAAAACAGCTCAGAGCAGCAAAGATGACCAAAGGTGGGAAGTGACCTGGGTGTGAAAAATTATTAAGTGGGCTAGGACTCCCCTGTCTGGAGGAGTCTGGTGAGTGGAGTGGAATTGTGAGTACCACGGAGAAGGAGAACAAAGAGCAATTGTCTGTCCCAGCAACAGGACTGGGCTGGGAGTAGGAAGAAACAGTCAGGAGGCATTTCAGAGGATGTGACTCCATGACCAAGGCGTTGATGAGCAGTGAAATGCCTGGCAGCAGGCATCTGGAGCACCCCAAATGTGAGTGGACAACTCTGTGATGAAGAATCCAGGAAGTGTTAAAGACAGGAATGACACATGTGATTCAGTATATCTGGAAGCCAAAGGTGGCTGGAAGAGGAATCTGGGTAAAACCTGTGGCATGCTTGCCCTGCACTCACCTGCTGCTCTTTGGAGGCAGGCTGTCATGTGAGATGGGTCTCTGGTATTACTCAATATGGTCATTACTGCACTTCTGTGTCCATTGCTCCAAAAACACCCCGTGGTAGTCAGCTCAGCTCTAAGACCACTCAACTTCAGAAAGTTATGTGACTATTAAATGCTTTATCTTCATGCCATTAAGTATCATTAGGTCCCTACTATGGGTTTAGCAGAACCCCAATGAGCCAAGAGGGAGAAATAATTGCAGCCCATATGCCTGAAATCATTCATCCCACTAAGGACTGCAATTCAGCTTATAAGCTGTAATCACATCAATTAACCTTTGTTCCACTGAACATTAGGAGGGACATAGAATTACAGTTTTTGTAATTAACCTCCTAAATAGGGGTGTATCCAAAACAGAGAGATCCCTATGCCTCCAAGGCCTGGGCAAAGGCAGGGAGAGGGAGAGATGAGGATTACTGAACAAAAGGAAAGAGGGATTAAAATGCCTACTGAGCTCTGCTGTTTCCTTGCAAAGGGAATGGCTGCTCTGAGCCCTCGGATCTTGTGAGCCTCCCAGACAGGTGGCAGTTTTGCACCACGGGCCTTGGATCCAATGCCAGAGAATGAGAGGTTTGGGATCAGGAGTGGGGGAAAGAGGAAGCTCCCAGAGCCTAAGTAAGGGTGAATAAAGGAAGGTCCCACCCCAGAGAGGCAGCTCGTGTGGTATCTCAGCCCCCCTGGGATCAAGTGCCGAGCTGAGGATGCATGGGATGCTTGAGACCTAGTCTCTGCTGCTCAGTCAGAGGGTCAGACAGCAGAACTGGCCTCAGCAGGGAAAAAACATGGTGCAGCCAGTTAAAAGAAAAAATGAAGAAGATTCACTGAACAGTAATGGGAAAGTAATTGAGCTAAACTGAAATGTAATTGGAAAATAATCATGGTGAGCAGCAGTTTAACACATTTTATTGTAATCTGAACAGAAGGTATTCTATGAGTTTGTGTTCAGCCCCATCTTGGGGCTTGTGGTCTGTCTATGATGCAGACAAAAAACTTTTCCTGTGGCTTGGAATTGAAGCCAGAAACAGACTCTACTCCCTCATCCTCACTGCCACCTCTGTCTCCACATTCAGCATTGGGGCAGAGCAGGAGGAAGAACCTGGTTTCTCCAGCAGTGTGGGAAAAGGATGGTGATACCACCCACAGCAGACTGTGGCAGCTGCTGGCCAAGGTGGGGACAGTGCTGGGAGACCCCTCCTATTGCCTACTCCATCTTAGTCAAGAGTATTTTCCATCCATGCTTCATGTGTACTGTTCTGCTCCAAAGCTGCTTATACAAAGTGTTCAATAAATACCCCCGAAAAGTGGAGGAGATGAACAAAGTAATGTGAAGAATAATGAAATGTCCCTCAGCCTCTGGGGAAGCAATATTGACCAGCTGTGGAGAAAGCTCATAATGAGCCCACTTTACACAGAGAGAACAATAATAGCCTTCCTTTCTGTAGCCCCTGCTTGCCATCCCTGTAAATTGTGTTTGCTCAAGAAAACGATTTGTGCAGGAGAGGAGCCAGGCAGCAAATGCAAAGTGGAAGGGATGGTGTGGAGGGAAGGAGAAAGGTTGCAGGGGGAGTCATGGCTTGGATACAGCTCTGCACAGTCAGTCCCTAGATCTACAAGGGGTAAAATACGCCTCTGGACCCTGCTGGCCCAGGATCCTGGGGGAAGAACACTTTGGGAGTGTGGGAGCCAGAGCTGGCAACAGGGAGTGGATCCTGTGCTCAGTGACTGTGACCCTCATCCCAGTTGTGGTTTTCCCTTGCTTCACCCAGGTCTCTCTGTCCAGACCTCTGTTCTTTATGCAGCTGGTGTGATCTCTGCACACTCTGTCCTGACAGTCACCTCAGGTCCTGAGCAATGCCCCTGCTCCCAGCCCCTCTTCTGCTGCATCCGTCTGGATGGAATGAGGGAATTTGCATGCTGGACTCACTGGCCACTCTCCTCTGGTCCCTTTACCCACCGCTGTCTCCTGTGGGGATCTCCCAAGCTGTGGCAGGGCATCCAGCTGAGATTTTGTGTCTGGGCAAATGATCAGCCCCACCACTCTGGGGTGTAACCCAGAGTGCCCGGGGACAGGGCTGCAGGGTCCCACCCACTGTGGCTCTTGTTTTCTAGCCCATGACCTGGGGTTCCTGGTGGCTTCTCCAGCACCACAACATCTCTTGTTTCAGCAGTCATGGAGATTTCTAGAGAGCACCAGCTGCTCACCTGGTTTTAACTGTGCTATCTGTTCAGTGCAGCATCTTGTCTACATTAACCTTGATCGCATCATCCCTTCCATTCCTCATTTCCATTCCTTGTCCCCTTGTTATCTGGGGTGGCAACAGGTCTGTCACTTTGCCTTTCTGTTCTTCTTATTAATTTCTGTGCCTTTTACTGTCAGAGCTTCCTTTTCCCACTCCCTCCTTGAGCAGTATGCCAGTTGGGAGAACATCTCATTAGACTGCAATTCCCTTTGCCTTGGTTCAGTGTACAAAGTGCCAGAACATGTCAAATTGAGCTGGGACTGTTGCCCAGACAGCAAGGTCACTGCAATCCAAGGAGTTCCTAAGCCTGTGTGTAGATGAGGCAGTCCACATTCACACAGTGCAAAAGGCAGCTCTGCAAACTTCAGAGCTGAGTCCATAAACAGGTGCCTTCAAGCACCCCCACACTCTGTCCTTTCTTTGGCACTTTTGGTTTCGTTGTCATTATTATTGTACTATTTATTTCCTCTGTAATGTCCAGAGGAGAGACTCCTTCCTGTTTCCGTGGCAGGTGAGAAAAAGGTGCAGGAGAAATCCCCAAATGGCTGAGACCTGGGATAAGACAGGAACCTGGTGAGGGCATCTGGTGATATAAGACTTGAGTGTGTGGTAGATCACAGGTACATGGTGATCTTCTTCCCTGCTGCACTCTGATGTGGCCCATTGTATGACCAAACCAGACTGGGATTTTCAACACCTTGTATTGTTCTCCATGGACTCGCCCCAGCCTTTGCCACAAGGGGTTTCTTGTCCCGTGAGCTGTGGACAATCCCACACTGGCACCCCGATGGTGTGTCCATCATCCTCTGCCAGGCAACAGAGGGGTTAGGCTTCACTGCGCCCTGAGGAAAAGTCTCTGGAAGCTGTCAGCCTAAAGCAAATTGGAAGAGCCCCCCTACTGTGTTCAATCTGTTGATTAAAGCAGTAGCTGATCTTATTGTCATTCCTAGCAGATCAGCTTGAGTTTTCCAAGGCTGCCGCTGAGCCCATTGTTAGTTTGGCTGGTTGCGATGATCTGAATTTATCCTAAGGGGTTTTGTTTTTTCCTTCTTAAAATTTTGTCTGCTTGGAAAATAACTTCTTTTTCATTTTGTGTTCATTGGGATTTCATGTGGCAGAACCTGCCAACCTGGCAAAAAACCTTTGATCATGAGTTGCTGAGAGCTGCTGAAGCAAATCAAACTAAACCAAGCTATGTGAAATCCAAAAAAAAATCTAAGCTATGGCCAAATTAGACCAGATTCAAAAAGACCCATCAGACCAGCCTCAGCCAGCAAACCAGACACCTACCTTAACTTGACCAAACCTAACTGAAGTTGTATTTGAGTTAGGGGGAATAGAAAGGGCATTTTCTTTGCTGCTTCTACTGACTCCAGGAAAAGCTCTGCTCTGCTTTTCCACGATAAGTGGGCCTTCTGCTCGGGTGCAGAGCTCCCTAAGGTGAGAGAGTTGTTTGGAGAACTTGCCACAATGCCACAGCATTTCAGCAGGAATGTCTTTTCTATCCATAGTAAAAGCCAAATGAAAGCAGAGAATCATCCTTACCCAGAATATACTTCCTTAGGAATCTCTGGAAAGAACCATGGGAAATGGTACCGTTGTTATCACAGCACTGACTGACTTTTCTGGGTGACACCAGATGCTAAACTGGATTTCTTCCTGCCTGGAGGTGACAGGCAGCTGTGTTCTAAATGAAGGGATTAGGAAGTTTTGTGCCTATCCTTATGCCTGTGTCACATGATCACAGTCAGTAGTACCAACTCATGGCCTTACTGCTGTCCCCTCAACAAGGTATGCAATAGCAATCCTGATCAGGAACAGTAATTGTTAAATGGAACAGCTCTTTGGAGACCAGGTATTTACCAGGCTGTCACTGTCCATTGAAGTTCCTTATGATTTTTTCTCATAAAAACAAGGAAACAAACAACCCAGAAGAAATAATTTTCTGCCATCCCAACATTTAGGATAAAATGTTTTTATTTAGACCTTCTCTTCTTCCCCATGCCTCAGGTTGAGCTCATTACTTTCCCCAGCTAATTAGCATGCAGCCTGCCGGTTCCACGGCATCAGCTAAATATAAACCATCCTTTTATTTTTTCTTTTTGTTTGAGGGCTGTTGACAGAGCTTTTTGTTCACTTGAAAGGTAGAGGATTAGCCATGTGAGGTTCATTCTTCATGTCTGTCTCCTGTCATCTCATTAGCCAGGCACACATCCAAGGCAATGCACTGGGCAAGGTGTCAGACAGGAAAATGTCACAGCTGGACTCAAGGGAGTGAGAGCCTGGGCTCTCATTTGGCCACAGTCTAGTGCTGAGGACAGGATCTTAGCTCTCATCACTCCTGGCTTTTCTTGCCTGCCTCTTGGCTGCTACAGGCAACTTACCTCTCCTCAATCTGCTTTGTCTGCTCCACACTGTTTTTCTGGAACAATCCTGTTTGGTGAGAAGAGTGGCTGAGGTCTATGAGTAGAAGAGTTGGAGGGGGATTGATCCCAGACATGATCCTTTTGGTTTAACCAGCTGGTACCTGTAAAATTCTATGAGTTTTGCTAAGAAATTAGCCTCCAGCATATATGGGGCAATGATATGTGTGCTCTCCATGTCCTTTCATGCTTCTACCAACTGAGCTGGCCCCATACCTCTCTTGTCTGCCAGTTTGTAATGTTTTAGGAGTGATGACATTCCAGACTGAGGAAGAGTGAACACAGTTTCTGATGTTAATTTCTCATCATTTGGTGCCCCCTGTGTCCTTTTCATGCCCATTAGGAGGACAGGGTGACATTAAGGGAGCTGCAGACCGCATTTCAAAGCCTAAGGGATCCCGTCTTGGCTGAACTGTAGCTGACATTTCACCCACCCTGGGCTTTAAATTGCAGCAAAGACCCTCTGGGCATGATACACAACTGTTTTATAGTGCACTGAAACAGCATTTTCCAGCTGGGATAATAAAGGAGGAGATTCTTTTTTCCAATGGCTCCTGTTGGAACACATTATGAAATCCTTTGTGAGAGGCTTTAAAAAGTGCCTTTAAAATTAATTCAAATGGAGTGAGACTTGGCAGAGTTTGAAGTGGAAGAAAAATGTGGGAGATGGAGAATCTCCAAACCAAGGGAAATAATTCTGGGAGCATGGAGAAATCTTGTCAGCAGGATTAGATCTCTTTCCTCCTCCCAAACAGTGAAGCAGGTGGCGAGACTCAGATTTCCCTCCCTGAAGGTGACACACAGTTGTCCAGTTTATCACTGAGTCACAGGTTCGGTCACACATTTGCTACCCTGCAACAACAAACAGCTTGGTGTGGACCCTCAGAATGTGCTTAAAGTGGTAGAGCAAGGGCTGATGTGTTAGAGCCTTTCTGGGGTCTCACAGTTCTGCTGGGGAGCCTGGTGAAAGTAGGTACTTTTTGATAAAGGCTTGCTTTCTGACTCAGATTAAAGGGTTTCTACAAGGAGTAAGGGATGAAATTTGAAGATAGGGATGAGTGTGGGAATCTGTATGGTAAGGTCTCTCCTACATATTGAAGTCTTCTTCAGAGAAAAGAGATAAAAATTAGTCCATGGCTGAAGCATAAGAGAGCTGGAGCTTTCTTTGGCCTTGGGAGAGGGAGGGAGGAAGGGAATAGTGTTTAGGGATCTCCACAGTCTGCCAGTGGAGCCTTCTGGTGCAGTACAGGTCTTGTGTCATTGCTGTGATTTCCAAAAGCAGCATGATGGCACTCCAAACAAAAAGAGAGGCTAGAAATCCTGTGGCTTGATCACTACTCTGGCTCTGGTATCTTTTCCTTACATCCAGACTCATTGCTACACTAGAACCACTAGTTTCAAAACCTTGATTCCTCTGTGCCTGCTCCAAAGTTGATCCATATGTTAACTGTGCAAGCTGGGGTTTTCAAAGCTGAAAATATGCCTTGGGCTGTTTTAATGTTTCATCTAAATTGGGTCATTCATTTCTGAAGAGAAGATTAGGGAAAAAACAAATACCACTGCTCTGACCACACTGAGCAAAATTCTGACAGATGGGTAGTTGGGAAGTGCCAGCCTACATGTTGGAGACAGGAATCAATGGTTGTAAAATTCCACTCAACCTAACTAGAACTGCCCCAGTGAAAAGCCATGCATCTTTGCAAACTCCATGGCCCATCTATTTTCTGCAGAGACTATTTTCTGTATCTGGACTGCTCTGTCCTCAGAAGCACCTGTGTTTGCTGAGCTTGCTCTGCCTTCCTGCTCCTGCAGCCCAATTTGACAGCACTTGTGGAGGGTGATTTTTCTGGTGCAGCTGTTACTCTGTTTTATCATGGTGAAGTTTGCAGTCCACAAAGCATCCTACAGCACTACTGCTGAAAGCTGTTCTCCCACTTCCCCTTTTTCTAGAGCAGTATTCCCTGGGATGCAGGTGAGGTGAGGCNTTCCCACTTCCCCATTTTCTAGAGCAGTATTCCTGCTCTAGAGCAGTATTCCTGGGATGCAGGTGAGGTGAGGCTGGAGGAGGCTCCCCCTCCAGGGCTGCCCTAGCTACTGCTCATGATGAATATTAGGAACCACTAAATGAGAGAAATGCAAAATGCAGGAGAATGATCTCATGCTGCCCACCCCAAGAGATTTCTTTCTTCTTCTGTCATTCTGCTCCTTGCTGTCAGGGAAAGGTGGCATAAGGTAAGACATTCATTGAGAGCAATTCATTTCTCCTGTCCTGAATAATGAGCCTGATTTGTGCTGTTCCTTATTATAAACAGATGGATTCATACTTCAAACATATAAAATCCCATGTAAACCCTGAAAAATTAGACTTCAAGATATTTGCAAATCTAGCATCCCAAATTAATGATAATTTTGAATGATTTTGGCTTTTTTTCTGTCCTCAGTTCATCAGGTGTGAAGATAATAAAGCCACCAGATTCAACAGGGGAAGCGCTGATGAATAATTCATTAATACCTGTGGCACTCAAATGCTGTCATGAGGAGAACTTGGGAAAGGCTTTGAGGAAGATCTTGACTCTGCTGAAGGCTGTGAATGAGCTGGAGCCAGAAAGGCAGAGGCAAAACTGGGGGGATTGGAGCAATGGGAGTCACTGTGAGCAAAGAAAAATGGCTCTCATTGTGGTCCCTCAGTCTGGAAACCTTCTCCCTGGTTCCTCTGAGGGGAGAAGACAGGGGGACACTTGTCTGGGGGTGTTTGGTGATGAGACTGGAAGTGCTGAGGAACTACCATGCCCTGATACTTGGGAATGGGATCCCCAGATGGGATAAGAGAGTCATCTCCATTACAGCATTCCATCGTGCAGTTTCCACGTATAAAGAAGCACCAAGCTGAAGAGAAGGGACAAATGGCTGTCCTTGTGGGAATGTGGTGTTAGAAGAGGAACTCCATCAAGCTGTGGCTCTGCTCTGAGTGCCAAGCTACAAGGCAGGACAATGTCACCTGACTTACCTGTCTCAATGCTGCTGGCCTTCATGACTCCTGCTCCCTGTCCACTGTGCAGCCAGGTGTTACACTGGGAGCAGGCAGCTTGTGCCATCAGCCCAAATGCAACTAACCTGTAAGGGAAGGAAGAACAGGTGTTAAATATTAAATAGTGCATAGCCATTAAGCACTTCTGAAAAATTTTGGCTTTGATATACTAACTCCTGTAACTGCTAATCAGTGGATGATCTCCCAAGTGGTAGTTTGCGTCAGCGGAGTGGATTAAATGCTTGTGCACACAGTGCAAGGGAAAACCATCCTCAGAGCTCTGTTCCTCAGATGGGCTTCCTCCTGCTGTTTCTGACCTCACGCAGACAGTTTCCTCAACCCCCCAAACTCTGTGTCTTTTCCCTTAGTGCCTCGAGATGCTAAGTTATTGAAGGATTTAATTTCAAATATTGGCACTACAAAAAGGTAGGAGTTTTCTGAGACGTGGCTCACATATTAAAAAAAAAAATAGGGTTTTTTGGCTATAATGAGGTGGTTCTCCAGTTGCTGGGCAATTTAAAGCATCTGACTTACTTCTCATGGCACAGTGGTAGTATGAACTCCCTTTATGGCACAGAAGTTCATACCTTATCAAAACAATCAAAGTGATCTAAGTGATGAGAATAAGCCATCTGGAGGATTGGTGGAGGTAATACACATCCCCAGGTGTCAGAAACCCTGGTCACTCCAACTTCTTCCATGGTGTTTCACCAGAACATCAGGACATGGATCTGCAAGGGTCTCTTGACTGTCTTGGCTCCAGGTGAACAGCCTGGGTCAAGTCAAGCAGTGAGATACCACTTTGCACCAAGTCAGAAGTTACCTGCTTGGGATAGAAATACACTTTGCAATAACCTGAGCTTGAGCTAATATTTGATCAAGAAGTGCCCCAGCAATGGTGTTTTCCACTGGAAGGTTCCAGTTTATTGAAATCCAGAGTGTGTAGGAATAAGAGTTGACTTCAGTGATGGGAAAAAAATATGTGTAAGAACATACATGTGTAGGGAAGGAAAAGTTTCTAGACTGTCAAAACCACAATGAAATATTTGTGGCTTTCAATTTGCAGCAGCTTTCCATTCTTGAAATGTTAGTTCATTCATACATGGAAGAAGAAGAAGGCAAAAAAAAGGCTTGAAAGCTGTAAAGGTTGAAGAGGCTGCATGAATAGAGGTCTGTGGCCTTGGAGCTGTTGGAGAGGCACTCTTGCCACACAAAAGCCAGGCTGTCTGTCAGGACAACAATATCTCCCATCTCCTCAGAGGACTGCCTGGGCAGGCTCTCAGACCTGGCGTGGTGGCCAGCAGCTGGCTGAGAGTACCCTGTCCAAAGGGCCATTTGGCAGTAAAAGGACATGTTGCCACAGGACAAAGGGAAAGACACTGTGACTCCCTCTCCCTGCTGCTTTCCCCTCCCAAGCCACAGCTGGATCCATCTCTCTCCCTCTCAGGCTGAGGGGAGGGAAGGAGAGAGGGGAAGATCTGCCAGCAAGGAGGGCTGGGTGATAGCAGTCTGTTTGTAACCCTCGATAAATGCCAGAGTGCAGCCAGCGTGAAATGAAGAAATATTGCTTCTGGTAAATATTTATTTTATATCAGAAATTAGCATACCAAATGTAATTAAAAACAAATTTATGTGCACGTCCCTCCCCCCCCCAGTCTGTCAAATTACAGCTTAGAATAACTAGTCATAAAGAATGTGGCCTAATTAGCAAGCATCCCAGCCTACTGCTGCTGTTTGATAATTACCCTACAATGAGCTTCTGAAATAAGGATTTCATTCCTCCTCTCTGCCCTCTTTCAGACGAAACCAGCACCTTTCTATTGGTGAATACCTGAGTGCCTGCATGCCAGAGCCAGCCTCGAAATCCCTCGCTTTGCTGAGCTGGGGGCAGGTGAGTGACACCTGTCAGCAGAGGCACCCCTGTCATGTGCGGCAGCTTTTGCAAGGCAGGCACTGGGGTGTCACCTACGCTTAACTCCTTGTCCAGGCACCCGGGGGCTTGTCTGAGAAGTCTGATGGGATGGGAGGGCTTGGAGGAAGGGAGACTGAAGACAGGCATCGGGAAGAGCAATTAGAAAGGTCTCAAGACAAACAGGAAAGCAGTTAATCCCGATCTGGCGTGTGGCTGCTTAATTGCTTATCCCGGGGCTGCTCAGGGAGTGCCTGCGTGCGGCGAGCCTGCTGCCTCCGTTCACCAAGGCATGCATGAGATAAAAACCAGTTTTAAAAAGGGCTTGCAAGTCTTAAATCCCCCAGAAATGACCCATTAGCGGCAAGGNTTACTTTGAAATTCTGTTTTCTATTTTCTGCTTTAAGGGGAAAAAAAAAAAAAGAAAAAAAAAAAGAACCAGATGGTGCCTTGTGGAAGACAGCCTTGTTGCTACAGTAAAACCAAGGCTGCCTTACCCAGCCCTGCACAGGCTGAGCCCGTGGAGAGGGGCTGCCGGCTCCTGAGGACCCGAGGTTTGGGAACTTGTGTAGCTCATTTTCTCCTCCTGAGATTTTTTACTCCCAGTGGTCCCTGCATCTTGTGCTTATGTGCACCCCTGTCTCATTCCTTGCAGATCCATTCTCCCTCCACAAGCATCCAGGGGCAGGGTGGGTGGGGACAGTCCCTGGGGCAGGTCCTCAGGAGACTGCCTGCCTCAGCCTGCTTGTCTCTGAGCCCCTTGCTCCCCTTCTCCCTAGGGCAGAGGGCATGGTGCTTTTAGGACCTGCTTTATCTGACTTAGTTTAAACACTGACCTTAGTATGAGATAAATGATGTCATGGAAGAGTTTCTTTTCCTCACCTGACCAAGCAGAGACCACAGGGTTACTTGCTGAGAGAAGAACGACAGTGAAATGAATCCTGTTCTGAGATCTTGTTTTCCCACAAATAGAGCCTAACCAAGACAAAGCAGAGGAGAGGGGCAGATAGTATTAAAGAACAACAGAATTAACTCTAATGGGAAGCATTTCCCAAGAGGCTTTTTGAAAGACGCTTTTCATCAGCACACGAGAAGCATTGGCTTTGTCTGCCTTTGTCTGGGATGCTTTACCGAGAGGAATGAGGACACGAAGAGATGAGGTTTTGGAGTGAACCACAGCTGAAAGGGTCACACTGGAGCTGAGTTCTCTGGAAATTCAGAACATTCATTGCTGATGTTTTTGATAGCTTGGTTGAAAGGAGGAGGTGTAAGGGAACCAGAGGCTTTAGGGAGAAACCTTGTGCGTGTCTGGGATGGCCCTAGGGACTTCTCTTCAAGACACCCACATCTCTAAGGGCAGAAGAACAGCATTGTCTTACTCGCTGTTTCCATCCCAAGTGGGACCAGAGACTTTGGATCCCCTCTTGGGTCACTGGCTGGTGGGGCACTTTGCGTGTGAGGAACACAAAAAGCGCCGGGCTGGACTGCTGCTGGGCTGAGACATGCTGGTAGCATGAGGGAGGACAGGAACAGAGGGAAAGGGACCTGGATGGCTTAGGAAAGCCTTCCTGAGACTCTGCAGTACCCTCTGTCCCTGTTCTGACAGCGCTCCCAACTTTATGGAGACCTCCTCCTCCTGTTCCTGAAGAGGGCAGAGAGGATCTCCATGCTGACACTGCAAATGCAGCAGCCCCAGGCACTGGTTTCCTAATTGCTGTGCATGGCAGGGTCCTCTTGGGGATCCAGCAAGGAGGGTTATTGAAGATGGAGCAGGCTGGCATTTCATTTAAGTCATTAGAGAATTCCTCAGGGAGCTGGAGGGAAGACAAAGTGAGAGGTATGGTGGGGGAGAGAGAGGGAGAGGCAGGAAAAGAGGAGAAAAAGAAGGAATGAAGGAAGGTGTGGGCAAAACAGGATGGAGATATGGTGAAGTATCTTGAAAGTTGAAAAAGAAGAAGGAAGAATAGAGAGAAAGAAGTGTGGGCAAGGGAGGTGTGGGGGGCTGTGATGGAGGAAGAATTCCCCCATGTCAGAGGATGAGAAAAAAAGACTTGGTACTTACCAAAGCAAGGAGCAGCAGCATTGCAAGCCTTTTCCCTAGTGTGTGCTCAGGTCCTGTGGCCACCTGCTTCTTCCACCCCTCTTCTACCCTGCTCTCTGTGTCGCCTTCCCAGTATTTCTCTTTTTAGCACTCTGCAGCCATCTCCCTCCCCTGAATTGGGCTGCATCAGGCAGATTTTTAACCTTAGCGGTTTTTATTTTAATTTTTAATAACAGTGAGAACAGCATGGTCTCATTCACTCACTCTTTATTTTCCTTCTTTCTTTATTTTCTCTTTACCCCCTTTCCCCCTCTTTTCCTTTCTTTCCCTTCTCATTTTTCTTCCTTTCTTTCTTCCTTCTGTTTTCTTTCCTTCTCTCCCCCTCTGCCTTTCTATGTCTCTCCCTGCTTTTGAACTTCTAAAGTCTTTTCCATCCCCTGTTTCCCTACCCTCAAAGGAGAGAAGCAGGCACTGCTTGCAGAGCAAGGAAAGGAGCTGACCAGCAGTGGAGTGAGCTTAGCATTGCAGTCTCTACTCTCATGAACTTCTAATTGGAAATAATTAGCTTGTTTTCTTTGGAAATATTTTCTCATTAAAAAAAACCCCACAACTCTTTCCTGTACACATTTTTTGGAGAGTAGCAGATTGTTTTTTCTATCAAACATTATGCTTTGTAGATAGAGAAAAATCACAAGTTTGTGTAACAAATATCTACCCTCTTGTCTTCCTCTATTTCCACATAGGGAAAAATTACATGCCTGAAAAAGTAAAGTATTTTCATGCATTATTTTTAAGAAAGTAATATCTTTTATTTGTGGTTGTAAAACAAAAGATAAAAAAATATAGTTTTAATGAATTCTGCTGGCATTCTGAATAGACAAAGCAAAATAACCTCACTGTAGCTATTTCACTATTGTTGTTTAGCAGGGGAAACTGAGACATGACCAACTTCATGGGCTGACTCAAAGGCAGGCTGTGAGTCTGTAGGAAAGTGAAACATCATTCCTGGCTTGCAGGCAGTGCCACACTTGAAATGACTTCCCTGCTGGCCATGAATCCCGTGCATCTCAGCAGCTCAACATCTCTGTGAAGCCCAGGAGGTAGAGGGAACCACAGTTTTGCTTGCCCTGAGGGCAGGGGAATTGGAGAGGGGCTGGAATAAACTAGGCAGCTGTGCCTAGTTGCCTTACAGTTACTTCCTCCCAGGCTAAATTGCACTGTGCTTTTTCCCCACCACACACATTTGACCTCACCTGCTCCAGCTGCATCCCACCCCAGTGCCAGCTGCACCCTTGCCCTCAGGGCAGTGGGCACACTGGTTGAGAGCTGTCCAACAGGGATGTTTCTGCAAAGGAGGAGGCCAGGGAGGAAAGGGAAGAAGATTTAATTGCTGAAGCTCAGTGTGTTTTCCAGAGCTTGCAACACAGACTTTTTCAAATATGGAATGCGTCAAACCTAATTGCTCTCCAGGCTGGCCTGCTCCTTAATTAGAAAGTGTTTTAAAGCCCCATGTCAACTTGCTGCTGATAAAGCTGCTTTGCAGTAGGAAATGAGATCCAGCTGCCCCAGCACCTTGCAGCACTGCTAGGACCAAGACAGGAGTGCAGGATGCCCAGTCCTCTTCCTGCAAAGAAATCCCACAAGGCTGCGGTGCTGTGGGGTGGAAGGGTGGCCTCTGCTTCTGGTCAACTCATCTTCCCTCAGCCTGTTTCCAAACAGAACTGTCCCAGAGAATATGTGTGCTTCCCTGGGAAAGAAATTCTCCTACTAGAAATCCCAGTTCAGTGAGGACATGAGTGGTTGTCTTGGGTTCATTCTTGAGGCTGGACCACAGGAGAGCATCAAGGGGCAAGCAGGGGAGTTGCTCCCAGGCTTTCCCTGGCATGGAGATGCCACTGCATCAGCCCTCATGTCCGAGCTGGTCCAAGCTGTAGCAGATCCATGGGAGCAAGAGGAAGCAAATAATAGTTTCCAGCACAGTTCCTTCCTTCTGAATGTGTCCCCCTCCTCTGCCTTTCCCCGGTCTGCCATTGTCATTTCCCAGTTGGCCGGCTCCACAAACATCTTAATTTCATGCCTGCTTGTCAGGGCTGCTTTGTGAAACATCTGAATGACATTAGCACAGTTAAAGAGTGTGACAGACTGAGGAGCAGCAGCCTCCTGTGATCTCCTATTTCCAGATGGTTAAGTGACAAATCTCACTTCTGATATCTTAACTAGAGAGGTGCAGGAGGAAAACATCTCCAGGGAACACCAACACCCCACCCCCAGCTCTGAGCTTTTGCTGGGACCAGGCAGTGGTTAATCCAGACAGAAGGAGACATGCAGCAGATGCCATGTTCTTCAAGGTCCCTGGAAATATTTCCCCATCCCTGGAAATATTTTCCCCCCTCTCTGACTTGTTGCTGTCTCATATCAATTACATGCACAGCCATAAACAGCTCATCCATACCCAGTGCTTTTCCCTGCAAGTGTCTTTCACCCAGAGACTCTTCTCACTAGGGTGATACTTTATCACATGGCTTTCAGAGGGTATTTGCAGTGTCATAGGAATGCTCCAAGCCCCAGGCCATTGCAGGAGGTTTGGGAAATGAAACTGCATTCATGGTATTGTGAAAGACAAACATTGCTGGGGCTGAGTTTACAGTCAAAACTCGTGTGTAAGGATAATGTAGTGGAGGCTCATGAAACCCCTGGCTCGGGGCCTGTAACCTGCTTGCATCTTAACTGCTTTGCTGGTTGCAGCTTTACTTTCCAGTGTAACTTCTTCTGGATCATATCTGGTTCCTGGACCTCCCATTAGTGTAAGAGTCTCCTACTACCATCACCTCTGGGAGTGACAGAAATGTACTGTATGACTAGTGCTGACGGGTTCAAACTCTGCTAGCAAGAAAAGCTAGAAATTTCTGAGTCAGCACAACAATCGTGTGTGTGTGTTTATGGGTTGCTGTTCAAACTCTTGAAATGCAGCTGACCACAGCCTGAAGCACAGCAGCTGATTGGAAGGACAGGGCAGGAGATAGCAGGGCAGGAAGTGAAGTAAAATACTGTAAAACTTAGCGATCAACAGCTGGAGTTTTGTGCCTCCTCAGTATGTGCCGCTGCAGTATAGCAGTGTTAACAACGCTTCCTTTAGTCCATGCGATGTAATGTAAATTCCCACGCTGGCTCAGGATCTGGATCCCGGGATGACGCTGTTCTTTCTTATGCTGTAGCAGCAAATACATTCTGGGTCTGCAGGCCACAAAAAATTCAACACACAAGGTCAATATTGAGAGTCTATGTCCTCCTATGCTCCCAGTTCTGTTCCCATTGCTATAGTTACAGCACCTGTGTGTTTGCTTCATAAATGCCCTTGCCTCCCCTAATTCCTGCCACCTCCAGCCTCTATTCCCAAGCTCAGACACCTCAGGGGCAGAAACTCAGAGAGCCTTTGCTGCCAGCTCACCTGGCTTGCTTGTGTCAATAACCTGGGCAGGGAGCTGAGCAGCTTTACTAGCCCCCAAACAGGGAAAAGTGTCCATTTTTCCTGCCCTGATTCAGTCTCTCATCCCTGAAGAGAGGGTTCCCTGCCTCCTGGAGCGAGAAGCTGAAGTCATTAGCAATTGATCTGGGCAGTGGGAATGAAAGACAACAGCTGATCAGAAAATAAAACCAGAGACTCTGGGGAGAGGAACTAAATCTGGCTGTTACTGATCTTACATAAAATAGCAGCAACCTGGTAGTTAGATAATTGCTTTTGTAAAATGCTTGGATTTCAATGTAATGCCGAAGGTTTCCCGGAGATGCCACATGAATAAATTTGGAGTCGGTGCAGGTACTGCTTTTGTCTCGATCAGACGTTGGCTTTTGGTGGCAGGTGACTCACAGTTGCAACCAATGCTCTGTTCTGCACTTGCACTCTGCTGCTGCAGTCTGGAGGCAGGTCTGACTTGCAGACTCCTGCGAAGTGCTCACAGGAGGCATCCATCAGCATCCTGGTCTCTGCCTGCCTTCCTCCAGTTATGATGGAGCACGTCTGTTACTTCAGAAATATCCTTTGAGCCTCTTAGAAATAGAAATACATGGGAATTAGTATATGCTGTTGAAACCCTATCTTCTGCCCTCTGCAGATGGGAGGCAGAAATGGGGTTGGATCCAGGCAGGATTACTCTGGATGGCTGAAACGATCCCCAGTCTGGTCCCAGAAGAATGATAGGCAGAAAAGTGAATGCAGAGGGAACAGATGTCTGAAACCTGTCCAGTGGAGAAATATTTCAAGTTAGACACTCAAAGAAGAAATAAAATGTTCAAGGGCCCAAGAAAGGTGACCTGGCCTGGTTTAGTTTACCTGAGTGGTTCTGGGAGTGAGGAATCCCCTACCCCAGCCTTGGCTGGGACATGGTGTTGCTCATTATCTCCAGCCCCTGCTTCCATCCCCAGGGATCCTGGAGGAAAGTGACAAGCAGAACAAAATGGAACCTGTGGGACTCAGGAAGACATCAGCAAAGTCCCCAGCCATGAGTAAACTGTGCATTTCTCAGCGCTTTTAATCTCCTTATTATGGTAATGGGCTGATAACTGATTGTGTAGTTAAAATGGAATTTGGCACCAGGGCTGCCGTTTCTCTGACTTCAGAGAGATTCTGCAGTAAACAACCTGGTAAAGAGCTATAAGAGCTGATGTTCTGCTTCAAACCTGTGCTAATGGGAATATGAAGAAGTGCAAGAGAATAAAGGGAAGCTGAATTTATGTGGATAGAGGCATCAAATGGCCCTGGATAAATAAAGCATTTCTTGGCCTAGAAAGGGGATGGTAAGAGAGGTCACCCTGTGGGCGGAGATGAAAAGGCATGGGAAAAACGGGAGCCCTGCAAATAAAGAACTCTGGGGCCACTGCCTTCAGTGTACAGCATCTGCACCATCCTGCTGCCATGGCTGCACACGTAGCCTCAGCAGGCAGCTGGCCAAACTGACATTGGTGGTCCCATCATCCTCTTACCCCTGTAGGGGCACATCACATTCTTCTGATGTGGCTCCCCTCTGTTAGTTTCAGCTGCTCGCCAAGTCTTTTTACCACATTTCTTTCCTTTTTCTTTTTTTTTGTTTTATTAATTCATAGATGATGATTTTGTGTTATCTTCTGTATTGCCTGCTATGAGGTCCAGCATGAGCCAGCATTTTGGCTGAGCATTTGCCTTCCATGGATTTCCTTTGAATTTTTTAAACATTTCAAAACTTAACTCTATTGCTTTACGTGATCTGAGAGCCTTGCTCCCATCCTATCCTATCCTATCCTATCCTATCCTATCCTATCCTATCCTATCCTATCCTATCCTATCCTATCCTATCCTATCCTATCCTATCCTATCCTATCCTGTCCTGTCCTGTCCTGTCCTGTCCTGTCCTGTCCTGTCCTGTCCTGTCCTGTCCTGTCCTTACTGCATATCCCACTGTTCACTGTAAGATTTTCCCAGCAATGTACAGACTTATGTCCGTGGCCTGTGGTTTGTTCTTGTATATTCACTCCTGCCATTGATTTGTTATCAAGCTGTGTTTCTACTAAGGAGGAAAGGGATCTTTATCATGGTCCTAGCAATTAAGTTGCAGAGGATAAGAAACACCAAAGGGTTTCACAGGGCTGTGAACCTCTTTGTCTCCATCCCTGGACAATTCTTCCACAGAAAAAGAAGGTGAAGAACCGCTCACCCTTCTGAGAGAGGTGACAGCTGATAAGGCAAACTGCAAACCCCTCTGAACTGCTGGGCTTCCAGTACTTTTCTAGTTCCTCAATTCTGAGGAATTTCAGGTTGATGACCTGATGGCTGCGGGGAAAATCCTTGAGCAGTCCTGCTGGGTTTACCCCAATGAAGATCTGTAGCCGTGCTTTACCAATTACTTTGCCCACTCCATTCTCCCTTTGAAAAACAGAAAGGAAGAAACATTATGAGGATCTGCTTTTATTTTTTTTCTAAACTCACGGTCAAGTACATTTGTGGGGGGACAAAAGACCCATTGAATTTCAAGGTCTTGGGCAGCAGCTATTTCCTCCATTAAGCAAGCAGGCATGGGGAAATGAGGGAATGTGTATTGATTGATTTTACCAAGGTCCATTATAGGTTTTGTGGATTGAGATATCAATCTGACTTTGACATGAGGCAAAAAGGAAGCTGGATTCCTGAGACAATGCTGTAATGAGAAGGCACAGCTTGGGTATTTTGTGGGCTCAGCAAGAGGGGACAAACAGCATCCCCAGGTGCCAAAACTGAGGCTGTGCTCAGATGCTGCAGGTAGTCATGTAGTGCTCACAAACAGCCCCCCAGCCCATCCTCTTCCACCTAGAGAGCCATGGCTGGTGTAGCCATGGGATGCATGAAGCCTCAGATTCCACCGTGAGCACACAGGGATGGGATTGCCCTGGCTCCCCAGGCACCCTCTGCCCCATGTGCTAGCACTGAGAATGACAACACGGCTCCTTCACAGGAGAAGCTTGGGGGCTGCACTCAACCTGTCCCTGAGTACTGGATGGTGCTTGAAAAAACAGCAGTACCTGTGGAGGAGTCCACTGGAACCTACAGCCTGAAAGGTGCTTCCTAGGGAAAATACTGGTGGTCTGGTGTTATTAGCTGAGAATGCCATATGGAGGCTTTTATCCAGCTGCATGTAGCATCTGCATGTAATGAGAGCAGGATCTGCAGGCCTGCAGAAACTCCTTGCTGGCCTTGCTCTGCAAGTGGGAAGCAAGCAGGTCTGAGGGTATTATACTGTGATGCCCAACAGGGTTCATGGGGTAGTGGATGTCTCACATTCACCTTTATTCTTGGTATGTGTAGAATAAGGAGAATTCAATGTGTAAATAAGAGCGAGTTCAGCTCCTTTAGGCAAAGCACCATGGCAAATCAAGCTGGGCTGATGCACACAGCACATGCTAAGCTGTGGAACTCCTTGACACAAGAAATTAATGGTGAGTATAACTTAACCAAGCCTGATGACACACGTAGAGAGGCAAACCAGCATGTGTAGTAATACAGTCTTTTGATCGACAGCATAAGATGGAGATTTTTTTCTAGCTGTTATGTCTGGGGGTTTTCCCAGCTTTTTTTTCAGCCTGTAGAACACATACATCTTTGCTATGTGCATGCTATATGCATGCTTCTGTTTGCACTATTTTTTTTTTAGCAAGGGATTAGGGAGGTAACAAATGGTTTTAATCTGCAGGATGCTGCTTGGCTGATGTACCCTGAATCAGAAATGCAGCTCACAGAAGTCCATGAGATTTCTTTTCTTCCCAGAGCTGTCAGTAAATCCAACAACACTATCCTACAGGTCAAGCCCCTTAACCAGCCTGGCTGTTGTTAGGGAGAATTTGTGACCTTCTTCAGTTCTGACAGTCAAAAGCATACCCTTCTGCTGGGAGAATCTCCTTGTCCTTTTTTGTCTACTTCCCTCATCCCAAACTCTTGAACTTGTCAGACATTGTCCATCAGCTTGGAACAAACAGACGCTCTTTGCTGCCCGCTCGGCTGCCTCCTTCATATCCCTGTCACTGTGGTTGCACACCAGATCCAAGGCCTTGTTCCCTGGTGTGAGCTGGGCTCTTGTCTTTTCCTTCCCCTCCACTGCACATCATTTGTGTCCTTGTCACCTCTCTGATGCCATGATGCCTTCTCCCTGGCCTCTGCTCATTAGATGCCACTTCCAGCTGTTGCATTGGTGTCCTTCCCTTGACACAGTCCAAGGAACACCCATTAGCATGAGACCTCCCCTCCTTGCAAGTCACAGTGAAGCAGACTCACTCCTTTTGGGCTTAGTGTATAATTTTAGCATTACTTTTTCTCACAGCTACTCTTCCCACAAGCTCAGAGGTGTCCCTGCCCTGCCAGAGACATTATTCTCTTGGCACCAAGGAGATATTTTGCCATCATAAAAGCCAGGCTTCTCAGAAACAAGCAACCTTTATTAGGTATTAAGGATGCTGTGAGGTAGGGTCATTAGGCTAGGCTGGCATGGAAAAGCTCACACACACAACAGCTGGGGGTCCCTCTCCAGCCCTGCACTGGGCAGCAGAGGGGTCTCCCTTTCCTGCCTGGCACTGCTCTATGACTGTGCCTTCCAAGAAATTCCACACATGCACAGACCTGAACTAATGCCATCTAAGTGCTGCCTCTGGGAGCAGCTCCCTCTTTTTCTTCCCAGTTCCTAAGGTGTAGGTGATCCCTGCAGACTCGCCTAGGAATAACACTAATCAGATTTTTACTCTGTTTTTGTTTTCAGAGAGGTATTTAAGTGCTGGGGGGAGCAGAGTGCAGCAGAGGTCTCCCCTAGCTCCTCTGGGAGAAAGATGTGCTTCCCGAAGCAGGCATTCCCGGGTCATTCTACACCTCTTTGAGTATGGCTTTTCACAGAAACTGCCTCAGTCGTCTCTGAGCTGACTGACACCCTCTGTGAAGTGAGCTGCCTTTTGGTAGCACTGCACTCACAGTGTGACAGGGCTGTGTATTGAGGTTCTTCGTGAAGAAAGGCAGCCTATGAATTATTTAAGCACCTCTAAGCACCTCTGTTTCTGATTAGCTTATGACTAATGCTCATTGCACTAACCCCTGAGATGTAGCACGTTAGAACTAATGCAGAAAATGTAATGGATTTAATTGCTTTCTAGGTAGCAAGGTACACACGGAGATTTTGTGGACTCTTGTGTGTTTGTTTTACTTTTAGTTTTAAATAGGTAGGCTGAAAGAGAGCTCAGAAAGTCTGCTCAGGGATTGGGAGTCCACAGTGGGCCTGAATCATTTTTCAAGGTCAACAGGGAACAACGGGGAGTGAATACCGCAGCAGACAAGGGAATAGGAAAGAAATCTTCTTCTGATTTTACATTAAAGTTTTAAAAACCTTAAGACCAGGAGAAAGGGGGAGAGATTGCCTTGAGATAGCCTAGGGAATGAAGGGTGCATAAGCAACACCAGAAAATTTTACATTGTGTTGAAAAAACACGGAAAATAGTGTTGGTGGAGCTCAGAAACCAGACCCTGATGTTAGAACAAGTTAATAAATGCCTGGCGTGCACTGACCTCTTTGTGGTCTGTGGCTGGAATTGGAGGCCATTTCTCCTGCTGGAGTGGATCTATAACAACCCCAAGTACCCACCTCTTACCAGAGAGTGTGAGCCTTACATAACAGCTCAGCCACTAACTGCTGTCTGTATAGATTGAAGACACCAGCTCAGGACCTGGCAATTCAGAGATTTAACTAGCAGTTTCATGTAGGATTTGGATTCTCAACACTACAGTTTTCCAAAGGATTTCTGTACATATTAGCATACCCCCTTGCCAGGTGGCAGAGCTACCTTTGGGTCACTGGAGACCACAGATATCTTTTTGTCTGCTTCCTTTCTTTCTGTGGGTCAAAAGAGTTGAAACTCTTAGACTGCTCCTTTATTCACATGCACTGCCTGTTAGCTGTGTGTCCCTCTGGATACCTGTGTGCTGGCTTATTAATCACCTGAGTTATATTTGCTAACTAAGGGTCTTGATCACAAAACCCAAGCAGCAACAAAAAAGAGAAAACTTCATTATTCATTGTATTATTTCACAATATCAGAGCCACCTGTGCCATGTTCCCAATGGTGTTAGTTTCCTGCAGACCTTTTCCTCAGCTGAGCTCCCTGTAGGTAAGACAGCTAGAACAAAAGCCACTTTAGAACAAAAGGTTGGGGTCCAGAAGGAACATCAGGATATTCCCTGCTGGGAACGTCCAACTGCTGCAGCCTCCTTCAAAACCTGCATCTAGTTCCAAAACGTTGTGGTTTTTTTTTTTTTTTCCCCTCCATATAGGTCCTGTTTAAGTTTTTTCCATCTAAAGGAGCAGTATTTCTTGGGTTTTTCAGGATTATCTGAGACCCCACTTAGCAGCAAGAAAAAGAAAAAAAAAGAAATATGTTACAACAAAACCAAGTAACAAGGTCTCAGTAGCACAATGTGCCATGCACTGAACTAAAGAGCATTTTCAGTGGGTGCTTCTGTTCTCTTCATCTGGAATAGATAACATTTCTCTTGTCCTTAAAATTGCTTTTCTCCAGTAAGAGGATCCTGGGGTGAATATTTCATGTGGAAACATTTGCACAGCAGACATGCAGAGGGTGAGCAGGAGGGGGCAGATTTTGCCCCTGGTAACAGGAGCAGATCACAAAGATGAGAGCTGTCACACGACTCTTCTACTTGTTGCCTTGTAAAGCAGGAACCAAAGTGGTGTTTTTCAGAACAGACCCAACCAGTGAGTCCCCGTTCACACTTGGGAGCTTCCAGCTTCTACTGGAAGCAAAGGCAGTTTCAAAATGTCTTCCAAGAGCTTCTCACTGGTTCAGTTCGTTTGAGGGATCCCACTGTGCAGTGGCTTGTGTGTGCCTACTTGGTGCAGGTGAGAAAGTCAAGGGAACATCTGATCCACAGCTCATTTTCCTGCCATGGGTGCAGAGGGTGTGGAGCACAGGCTCTCCCATCCCTGCTGCCCCTGTCTCTGAGGAAGCCAGATGTATCACAGCTCTGAATTCCTGTGGGTGCCTGTTGCCAGTCCTACCTCACTCATCATCACTGAGTGGTGAGCTCTTGTTTTCCTGCCAGTTTGCAGAGACTGCATATCTCAGGCTAAGGCAATAGATGTGGAATCTACACATGCTTGCTCCCTTCTCTAACTTTGGGGGGCTCACTAGGTCTTTCTAGCCTTCTGAGTTCACCAGAAGTTCTTACCATAGTCAGGATTTCACCAGATTTTCTAAAATAAGTAGGATTTTGCCTGGTCAGAGTCCCTGTGTGAAGCCTGCAGGGCACATGCAAAGTGCTTAAACAAACAGCAGTGGCTTTCAGCATCTCTGACATGGTATGACATAAAAGGAGGCTTAAATGCAGGATGAGCAGTCTTGTAGTTAAATCCTGAAATGCCAACTGCAGTGATGCCTTGACAATTTTTAGCCCTGATTTTATGACTATACCACAAAGCTTGTGAAATTGCTTTGTGTGCTGTAGTTCCCATTGGGGTATTTATTGTTATTTGCCTGATTTCTGCAAGTGCTGCCTCACAGTCCACCCCAGAGGCAGCTGCACTGCAGCACAAAGGGACCCTGTTACTTTTAGGAGTCCCTTGAGAGGGGACATGCCATAGCAGTGTGTGGATGGCAGCACAAGAGGGGCTGTTGCTGGGGACCAGCTGCTCTCCCTCTCTGCCGTGTGTCTGTTTCTGTTTGCAGCCTGAGTCCAAATACATTTTATTAAATAAAAACGTCTTTAATTCAATGAAACTTCCAAAGCTGGTAGGACTCCAAAAGCAATGTCAGCTCCAGGCACTGCTTTCCTTTTCTGTTTGACTTTTACCCTCTTAAGTCCAAACATCTCTCAGATATTACCTCTTCTGCATTTTCAATTGGCAGGGCTTGCAGGTTTAAAATATGTCTGTGCTCAGTTCAAGGAACACCATGGCCTCAGCACTGCTGCCAGCAGGATGCATGCAGGAGATCATCCTGCTTTAGGAGGAGTTAGCTTAGCTGCATGGGTGTCAGCACAACACCCACCATGCTGTTTGCTTTCCTCACCAGAGAACAGGCCTTGGTCTCTGAGACCAGGAGAAAGGGTGTTTTGTCCTAGCACTTCTGGTGTCCTTATGTTCCCTGCTACTGCTTCAGAGCATTGAAGCTGGGCTGGCCACGGCGGGAGGTACTTCACCTCCAAAGCTACCATCCTAGGAAAAGGATGGATAGAGCAATTATTCAAAACGATGAAAGCACTCAGAGAGGAGATGTACAGTATCTCCCTCAGCAGCATCTTAAAGGCATGGTACCAGTATGTGGAAGTGATTCCCCTTTTCCGACTATTTTCTACTCTGTATTGTTACGATCACTTGCAGGAAGACCATGAGTCTTACTTGTGTATCCCTAGTGTTCCTTTGAGCTTCTTTTCCACAGTGACCTTGCTACAAAACATCCTGCTGAGCCTGTCCTCTCCTTCATCCTGTCAGTGCCAGCTGCTGTGAGAGGGTACCTGTCCCTTTGTTATGCTTTACTACAGCCCACTAAGGAATCTCTCTTCCCAGGGGTCCTGATCCCCACAGTACACATGCTGTGCTGAACTAGCTGAAGCATAGGCAGCTGCACCCACCAGCTGCAAGGGACACGTGGCCTGGTGGTGGCCATATGGGCTGGGACCCCTGTATGAGGACTCTGAGGAGTAACCAGACTCCAGCAGGGCATTTTCTTCACTCCCATGTCAGTCTATGGCTGCCACACAAAACTCCTGGCTGTGCTCTTCCCACAGACCCCCAGCACTGGAGCATTACAGAGTGATGTGCTCTGGCACTGTGCATTAGGTAACCTTGACATACACTTAACTGTTGTTTTCAAACAAAGACAAAGGCAGTCATTAGTGCATAGACATTATCTCATCCATCCTAGCAGAACCCACTCTGGCTTCCCCAGCATTCCTCATGGCAGCCTTTCCATGATGACAAGAGGATGGCTCATCTGTCTGATTCCTCTTCATTGCACTTAACTGCTGCTCCCTGCAGCCAGCACCACAAAAAAAGCCCCTGTTTTCTCCTCACATTACTTTCAGGTTTGGGATAAAAGCAGCGAGAAGCCAGGGACATTTCCCTTCTATACAGTGAGGCTGTTGCCATTGAGAGCCTTCATTTGACTGGTTGAAGCTCAAGAGTGGAGCTTGGGGGATCTGCAATCAGACCCAATTGCTTCTATCACTGCATGCTTTCAGCACTCACCTGGACACAGTCCCCAGCCATTCCCACTAGCATCATTTCTTGCAATGAGAGCACTTTGCTTTTGACAGTTGTCCATCCTATGGTTTTTACAAGACTCTCGCTTAAAGATCACACGATACTGTCACAAATCCCTGGCATCTTTAGTGCTTGTTTCTGGGGATATTCCAATTTCTTGAGCAGGTTTGGGGTCAAATCAGCCTCACTCTATAATCACTGGTTGGGGGTTGTTTTATTTCCCTGAACACAGAGTACCCAGATCCTTCGTGCATCATTTATATTCCCTGCACCCTGGCAAAGCTCTGGCCATTTATCTATTCCGGCCACGTTTTCAGAAATGTTCATTTTCTTTCAGATTCTCCTTATAAAAACAGAGCTGCTCTATCATCTTCAATGACTCTGAGGATAGGTGATTTTATAAATTTTCCACAATCTCAGCAAATGCTTTGTCTGCAGATTTAATAGACACGGTTAAACTATGCAGCAGATTATAAATTTTAGCCACTATTATGGTGAGTAAACTGCCAGAATTTTTTTAGATGCTATGCATTCTTTCATCTCATAGCATAGGGTGAGCAGTTTTCTCCAAAGACACTGGAAAAGCCTGTTTTGCCCAGAGCTGAACGTGTTTAATCCTTTCTCCTTTGCCCTCTGCATGGGTGGATTCCTCACATCACTGTACCTGCCCTGTGCAGGTCCCTGTGCTGTACGAGTGGGTTTTGTAGCTCTTCTCATTCACCAGTAGCCCAGAAACAGGATTGAGCTGAACTGCAAAAATGGATGGGGAGAAAATGGCTCTAAGTTCTGAGGGCTGGTTTGTAACAACAGCTTTGCAAAGAGATGATTTTGTGCACCCATATGGGTGGAAGAAGTGTGCACTCACATTTTGTGCTGCTACCCAGATCTCCCTCTATCATTTCTGGCTTGCAAAGTCACAGCAGAATCTTTGCCAAATCCTGGTTTTCATGGCATGGACCATGTTGTGGTTTAACCCCAGTCAGGAGCCAGGCCCCACTCAGCTGCTCACTCATCCCCCACCAGCAGGGTCAGGGAGAGAATGGGAAAGGTAAAAGTTGGAGAAGTCCTGGATTGACTTAAAGAGAGTTTAATAGGGAAATCAAAACCTGTGAAAACAGGCAAAGCCATACAAGAAATTGATTCACCACTTCCCATGGGCAGGCAGGTGTTCAGTCATCCCCAGGAGAGCAGGGCCCCATCACAGGTGCCAGTGACTTGGGAAGACAAATGCCTTCACTGCAAACATCACCCTCCTTCCTCCTCCTTTCCCCTACTTTATATCCTGAGGAGGATGGCATGTGGGCTGGAATATCCCTCTGGTCAGCTGGGGTCACCGGTCCCAGCTGTGTCTCCTCCCAACATCCCAACACCCAAATTCCTTGCCTCAGCTCTGTGCAAGTCCTGCTCAACGATAACAAAAACATCTCTATGTTATCAGCCCTGTGTTCAGCACAAATCCAAAACATAGCTCCTGGGAAGAAAATGAACTCTACTCTAGCTGACACCAGCATGGGCCAGCTGGTCCCATCTCATCGTGGCTGGGACAGCAGTTGCCATGGCTCAAACACTGCCAGTCTGCAGACAGGCTGCTGACACTTCTCTGCTGGAACAATGACAGCCTGGTGGGCTCTGTGCAGGTCTTTGCCTTAGCTGGACTATGTTTGAAAAAGAGGGTGGCTGCAAACTGAGCAGGTGAGTCATTACAGGTACCTCCTCCTTCCCCAGGCATGGGTTTCTTTGTGAAGGCTGGCTGGCTCATGTGGCTGCTCTGTGAGCCTGGACATCTCTAGCCAGGAGATGGCTTCCCACCTCTTTAGATTTTATAGGCTGGCTGATGAGGATCTGAGGATGTTCAGCCAATTAGCACAACTCCAGAAGAACTTCTGAATCCTCTCACTGTCTCCTAACTCTCTGCCTCCTGCTCCCATTGTTTTCACATGACACTTCCTCTGACAGCTGGATTTTTCTCCTGGTCACCTCTTCTCCTCTTTCTGCTCTCTGCAGCTTGCAGTCAGTCCAGTGGATGGAGGCATTGGGACAGGAACAGGACAGGAGCAGGAGCTGGATGTACAGAGCAGTCTGTGAATGTGAGATCCATAGTCCTCAGAGGGTGAGGCCTAGGATTTATGATATCAAGTTCAGTACCAAGAAACTGGACACAAAATCCCTTCGCTCCTGCATTGTAAGATGGAAGCATTGGGATGTGGTCTTTCAGGCAGAAACAACTGAAGCAAGAGGAAAAGAGCTTTACTGATATTTCTCAGCCCCTGCTCTTCAGACAGAGTTCATGAGGTTACACTGATCATCCCAGTCCCAGAGTTCCTCCTGAGAGCTCTCTGCTCTGGGTTGATGTTGTCTCTGCTGAACCATGCAGGCCCCTGGAGTCCTGGGAGAGATGGATTAAAGCAGACCACACCTGAGCTGTGGGAAGCCCACAGGCCATGATGCAGCTGAGCAGAAAGGCAGCTATTGAATCTGCTGAATGTTTTATAGTGCATTCAAGTACTGAGACCACTATCAAAGCTGGACATTATCCATTTAGAGCCCTGTCTTCAAAACAAATGATAACCCTTTCAGGATGAGCTGCTGACAAGTGAAGAAGAGAGGTTGTATGTCTGATATGGGAAGAGAAACTATACCAAGAAGGCTGAGCACTCTCACTGAGCACCTGAAGGGCAGATGAGATGGAAAATGAGGTTACAGAGCCGGCATCCCTCCAGATCACAGCATCATCCAAAGCAAATTTCCCAGCAAACAATATTTCAATATTTTGTATTAAATTGGAGAATTTTTGAACCCAACACTCCTCAGAAGAGAAGGTTAACTTAGGTTTGGTGTGGTTGATGTTTTTTCCTTTTTTCCCCCTTTTTTTGGTGTTTGTTTGTTTGTTTGTTTTTGGTTTTGTTTTATGTTCGTTTTGGGTTTTTTTTTACTTACAGAGGTCAGTAAGGCCTGAGTTAGTACAAATGGCTTGGGAAGGAAAGGGGAACTAAAAAGGACTGTGTTGGATTGGGAATGTGATGCCATAGGCACTGGCATGCAAGGGAAGGCAACATGGGCCTGAGGAAGCTGAGGAAGGAGCTGTGCTGCTGGGGAATTAATGCTGGGGTGAAGATGTTGTGGGTAAAAAGGAGCTGTAGGTGTGGGGAACAGGTAATGAGGCATAGGAAGATTTGCAGAGATCTGCAGGAAGCAGTGGGGCTCATGAGCTGTGGAAGGGCAAAGAGACAGCAGTGGGATGGCACTTCCTTCTGCAGGAGGTGTATGGAGCAGCATCCACACAACAGAAAAGCTCACTGTGTGCCCAGTCTTGCTCAGACACACACACACAGACAACTGCTGCACAGAAAAACACACAAGCTAGTGTAGAATAGAAGAATGTAGAAATAGAATCCAAGCAGTAAACAAAAGGGGTGAGGGAAGGGAGAACAGGGGGCCATTGTGAGCACAGGAGATGCTGCATTGGACAAGATGAATGTCCCTGTAGGCTCTTATCTCAATCTTGACAGTGGCTGATATCAGATGCTCCAGCGAAAGCTGCAAAAACCATCTTCACAACACATCTGGGCATCTGTGTGATAGCATCCCCACGGGGGCTCCTCCTGCCAAACCCCATTTGCTGATCAGCCTACACATGGAAATCAGAATACTGAGAGCTGTTGTCAGTTTTGCTCTGGCTGATGTTGCAGCCAGAAGGACTTTCACTGATATAGCCTGATAGCCCAGCTGGTTTCCTTCCCCAGTTGCTCTAGTCTGGGTGTGGTATGGGGTGCTCAGCCCCTGTGGCATGCACAGACCTATGAGCTATGTCCCTAATCCCTGTGTTCCTGCAGACAAGCACAGCCCAGGGTGGACTGTATCCTTTCTAGCTTCATCTAATTGCCATGGGTCACCCATTCTTCATCCTGATGTTTTAAACACTTTGTAGCACCGTGTCACCACTCTTTCCCTCTGTGGGGGCCATTCCTGAGCAGGAGTGTGAAGAACAAACCACGGGATCCACATATCACTGTCATGGAAACAATGGAAGGTCCAACAATGTTCCATGGCCCAACTGGAGGGTGTATACCAACATTTCCAGGTGCTTGAGGCATTAAGTCTGCTGCCTTCATTCTGCACGTGGCAGGACTGATGAATAGAGGAAATAAATTTGAGGAAGGATCCCAGAAACACAGGACAAGCATCTGGGATTTACTGACAATTGCTGACCTGGGATTTATTGTTAATTGCTGAGCAAGTTGATGGAGACCAGCATTATCGAGAAAGATCTTTGACAGACCTTAAGATGACATTCTATAAGATACCAGAGTGTCATCTACAGACCTATTGTACCTAGATCTCCTAATGGAAAACCAACACTATCTATTCATACTTAAAGCAGAAGGAGACCAAACAACAAGAGAGAAAAAAACCAAAAAAGGAATAAAAGAGCTTTAAAAGTTTTGTTTGGCTGTAAATGAGAGTTCCTCCTGGCTCTCTGCACATGATGCTCTTCTGGAGAATTTCTCAGCAGCTTGGGTGATCACAAAATCACAGGTGGTGAAACTCTGAACTAATAAATTTTCTAGGCTAAGTGCTCCCCATGGATGTGATTAGATCTGAGCCTGGGACTGCCTTCAGAAAGACCTTCCTTCTCCTCAGCATTGCATGGGAAGTTGCAGCATAAACCACAGGGCTCTCAGCTAGTTCAGTTCCTCTGACAGACTGCTGATAACACTGGGAGGTGTGGGGCTTTGGTTTTGGCCCTCCTGTCCCTTGCATGCACACACACACATACATGTGCACAAGTGCCAGTGGTTTCCAGGTACCTGAATCTGCAATTTCCCCCAGCTGCAGGATTACAGACCCAGCCATCAGAAGTGATTTTGTTCTATTCCCCATGCCCTCCCTGAAATAACTGATTTTGGGGAACACACTGCACCAATTCATGGCTACTCATCGATGTCCCTACTGTAACATCCTTGGCCATGGATCACAGTCCCTCTGGCCTGTTAACTGTGTTTGGGTTCACACCACTACAGCCTCATGCAGGGGCTGCATCTCGCTGTGCCTGCTCCTGGAGGAGCTCCAGGGAGATGAGTGCTTGGCTGCTCACTGCTGCCAGCTCTCTGGATGCCTGTGCACGTCCCCAATCTGCCCTCCATGTCCCGCTGCAGCCCCCAGAGGAGGCGGCTTTCGCTCCCTGACTGCATCGCGGGGTCACGCCTGTGCTGGCTGTGCACTGTCACTGCCTGGCACGTGAGACCAGCTGAGCACAGCAGGTCACTCACGGGAGTTTTAGCACATGCCACTTGGCTGGGTACTCCAGCTGTATTAAAATCCATGGGCAGATAAACCAACGGCTCTCCAGGGACGATCTCTCCATGTGCTAGCCCCTGCCCTCTTCTTTCTCCTGGCCTTTGCAGTGAACTCTCAGGCTCACAGGGAGGTAAGTGAGGACACTTGGAAGCTATGATTCACACTTTTAGGCCGATGCTGCCTGATTTTTTTAAGGCTCAGAATTATTTGCTGCTGGGACACCACGCTCGTACTTTCACATCTGCTTTAGTGCAAGTGTTCATGCAGGAGACAGCACACAAAGCACTGCCTCGGCAAGAGCCTGCTCCCCTGGGTTAACACTGCCCTTCCCCGGGAGCAGTGGCAGCTCTGCACACTGCACTTTTAAGTTCAAGGTGATGGCAATAGGTAATATTTCTTGAACTGCTAATGGCTCCTGGTTTGGTTCATGGGAGCTTGGTGGTTTCTGGTGCTTGGTTTGTAGTGTGCCTTATGAAGAGCAGGGAGCAAAGCCTACTCAGAGACCACACGAATGCTCGCACTTTCTTTCCCTTTAAATTAACACTTTAACAGTGTCAACATGCAGCTTTCCAGTCCACAGAGATCTGGGGACTTTGTCTCTCACTTTAATGTAATTTTTTCTTCAATACTCATTGTTGGTTTGTTGGTTTGTTGGTTTAGGATTTGTGGGATTAGGTTTTTCGTTTGTTTTTCTGTTGGTTTGGTTTGTTTTTTAGAGGTAGCAATGCTTATTTCTAGGCTGCTTCCCAAACAGAAAAAAAACCCCAAACAAACCTTTAATCAGGCTGGGAAAACCCACAAATGATGCAAAGGCAGCTATGTGCTGACAGAGGTTACTGAAACACACTGGACTTCACCACCCCTCCTTACAAGAGCAATGTCTGCCATTAATACAGAGCACAAATTCACAAAGTATTCCTTACATGGTTAAAAGAGTCCCCTCAACATATTCTCCCCTTCATATAGATTATAACTACCCCTCTCTCCCCTCTCCCCCATTTCTCCCCCATGCCCCCAAGGTAAAAGCACTGTTTGGAGCCAGGGTAACCCCACAATGCACACACAGTGCAGTTCCACAGCTCAGCTGCACCAGCCAGCTCTACACTGCTGCTCTCCAAGGTTTGCAGCGGGGCAGGGGTGCCAGGGGAGTGAAGGTTCTATGAAAAGAGTTTGAAACAAAACTTTGGATTTTGAGCTTGGATACTCAGGAAATCAGAAAAGGTAAAGGTGGGAGAAGGGCAGGATTGTGCTTCTGGCAATACAACCATGTAGAAATGTGTTTATCTGACTAGAGTAAGATCATCTCAATGTCACAGAATATGGGTCCATGTCCAAAAAACTTGCCTCCAATGTTGCTGATGCACACGCCAAGGTGGAGGACTGAATGATGGATTTGTAGCTCCCAAATTGCTCATAACAAAGATCCCAGTAGTGATCCATGCAGTGCCTGTTATTCATTCTGTGCATAAACAAAAGAATTCATCCTCTGGGGGACTCTCAGTCTAGTTTCTTTCATTAAGAATAAATGAAGTATTAATAACAAAAAGAAAAATTACAGAACAAAAATTTTTAAAAGTGTTTTTTTGATTGCAACACATTTCTGTAAAGCTCTGCCTGGAATAAGCAGCTTGTAGTGCAATGTATTTCAAATAAATAGAAATAATGCCCTAAATAACAGGGCTAATTAGATGTACTTTCTCTACAAAACCACAATTCTAATGTTCCTGTCTCACTGTAATTAAAGAAGCATTTACCATGCATTGGAACTTTTAATTAGGTCTAAGATCTAATAAACTTGGAGTAAACTAACAAATATTTTCTCTGCCAGTGGGTAGTTTTTAATCAGTGTTTAGAGGTTAAAAATTTCAGATAGCAGACATCAGCCAGTGTCTAAAGATCTTGAAGAGGCATTTGAGCATAACCATTTGAGTAACTGTTGTGCTCACCCTTGCAGTGTTGAGGGAACTAGTTCCAGTCCTTTCCCTTTGGAATTCTCCTTTGTGGGGAGAGTTACTTTAGAAACTGTATTTGCATGAGGTTTTCTAAGCTATAGAGTGGATGTGGGTACCTGCTGGGTGCCAGATATGGGTTCCTTCCCCCTTGCAACAGCTCTCCAGAGAGACCAGCACTCCTGCTGTAGTCAGTGGACGAAAAGTAGGCTCATTCCCCCCCAAACCGTGTTTAAGGGAGGTGAGGCCAGCCCCCTGCTGAAGATGCCTTTATCTCTCCATCAAGACAGAGCACCTTGGTGTCCATGCCAGATTAATTATCTGAATTATAGACATCCAAAGAGAGGTAGGAGGCCTTTCCCTGCCCTGTAGCCCAAGAAAGCCCTGCTAGTACGAGATGGAGTTGTGAGTTTGCTGACATGTCCCTGCACAGAAATCAGAGCATGGCCCACAGGGGAGCTATTGGGGAGAAGAAGACATCTGCTGGTGGCAATGGAGTTGCAGGAATCCACTGGGGACAGCTTGTGCTAGCCATGTAAAGAACTGTGTCTCTCTCCTCAGGAGGAAAGGACAACGTTGAGGGAACTGGGACCTGGATGATGAGGAAGACAGAGGGACTGGGGGCAGAGTTATATCCATGTGCTGTGCCTGTATGGGGTAGGGAAATGTCTCCTGGTGACAAGAGTCTGTGAGTAGGAAGGCTGGCAATCCATCCTAAGCAGTTTGCCATGGCTATGCTGAGGGTCACATGGCAGTAAGACAGAAAACACACTGCAGTGGCCAGACATTCACACAAAGGGACAGCAAAAGTGCACAGAACTGTCTGTGGTTGACAGGTCTGGGTCCAGGGAAGGAGGTCACCCGGGATCATTAGGACAGACTTCCCTGGCAGAGGAGTTGAGTCTGCAATGGAGGAGTGCTTCCATCTGCTTTTCCATGTCAGTTTCAGTGGGAATCAGACAAGTGTAGACCCTTTAGGACTTGAGCTTTCATGAAGTTTCCTGTGCAACAGGACAAACCCTTTTGAATCATAAAACACAAATCCTTTATGCTTTCCTCTGGAAGGTGGGGAATGATGCTAGAGCTCCAAAGCATAATCAGCGTATTGTACCTCTGCAGCATCCTAAGCTGCCTCCAGGAACCAGTCATGCTATCATCCCATGGTGAAATGGCTCAGAAATTTCCACATTCTCTGCAGAAGAAGGGGCAGGGGAGTAGAGTGTAGGAATATATGTTAAAGGACCTACTGAAGAAGCAGAGAAGTCAGGAGGCACATGCACAGGGTAAAGACTGAGAATATGCTCTTGAGAAAGAGTGTGCTATGGAGGATTTGATACAGTGAAGAAAACTGGCAGGATGTGGAAGAGGTAAAGACTTTCAGATTTGATCATGGAATGGGGTTAGGACACTTTGGAGGGGCAGGTTAAGCCCAGGAGCTGCTGAAGAATGGGCACACAAAACAGTGCCTGTGAAGGTAATATTTGCTTCAGTACAACTGACATGTGCCAGTACTTGTGGAACTGAAGGTCATACATTTTATTTTTGCAGTCTCCTGTATCCAGGGAATTACTTAATGTATCCTGAAGTACCGGTAAGTGGAATAAGTATGTGCCATTACCAATAACAATAACAGCCCTGGAATATTTTCTACCCAAAGATCTCAAAGCACTCCTTTTTGTGATTTATTAATTGACTCTTTGTGTCTTCAGGGAAGGAAGGGATTAGAATGACCACCCAGTTTGCAGGTGGTGAAACAGAGGGTAAGTAGCTGAGCTGTGAATAGAGCCATGACTGTTATCTCTCAGCATCAAGTTCCCAAGCCAGCGGTTGGGAAGGAAAAAGTTGCTGCAGCTGCCAGGAAAAGCCTCTGGCATCCCAAGGAGCATGCTGGGGGTACCTGTTGAACCTTCCTGATATGACTGTCATGTGAAGACAGACATTCAGACACCATGAGGGCAGAGCTGAGCAGGCTCAATCCTGTGCCAGGCAGGTGTTCTGGCTCCTGTGGCCTGGATTCCAGCACCTTTGGAGGTGCTCGAGCTGCAGGCCTCTTTGAGAAACAGATTTACATGGGTGAACCCCAACTCTCTCCCCCCTCACTCCTAGGTACCAGGCTGGTTTCTCGCCCACTCACAGTGGGCAACTCACAAGTCAACAACGGTGTTTGGTGTGATCTGAAAGCGTGGAGAGTATTTGGGGTCTGCTACCTCTCTCTGGTTATACCTGATGTTCAGGTAGGCTCTTATGCTGCCAGACCGAAAAAAAGGGGCACAGGTCCTCACAGCTATGGGTGACACAGTGTGTGTGCTCTATATGCTGTACTGTGTACAGTACATACAATTACACAGATTTAAATGGAAATCTGATAGGGAAACCTATCTCTGAGTATAACTTTAAGAAGCCTACTAGGAACTTATCTGGGAGTTACCAGTGTAGTAGACAACTTCCCAAAAGGCAGCTTTCCACAGTTGTGGAGAAGGTTGTCTCCAGATGCAGAGCAGAAGTTTGAAACATTCCCGTTGCAGTGGGAAAAAGCTCAGATCCTAACTGGACAGGATACAGTTAAATTGCTTGGCCACAACCAAAACACTACCCAAAGCCTAGTAGGAGGCTAGTGAAGCCTCTGTGTTGGTGAAGCCTCTGTCTTGCTTCTGTCTCTTACTTCCTGACCCTTTCCATCAATGTGACTGCCTCTTTCTTTATTGGATCTGACTGAAAACACACACACAGACCATCAGAGCCAAGTTCCTGAAGAGGTTTTTCCAGTGGGGCCCAGCAGACCAGCTCCTCTTGGGGGTGGAAGGTGGCCTAACCTCCCTTACACATTCTGGCTCTGTCTCTCAAACTAGTACAAACTAAAG
Source organism: Hylia prasina (assembly GCA_013397195.1). NCBI lineage: Eukaryota > Metazoa > Chordata > Aves > Passeriformes > Sylviidae > Hylia > Hylia prasina. Next base: position 667,560 of record VYXD01005502.1, read on the forward strand.
TGAAAAGCCTGAACATGCCTTCTGCAGCTGAGGAGGGGCTGGGGGAGTAGTGTGGCAGCACTGAGAGTTATTGCTGTGGCATTTATGGAGCATGTTGCTATGAATCGATATCTCAAGATAATTACCTCATTTGCCCGTTTTTCAAATTAGATAACAAGGTTCAACGCTTGACCAGATCATTCTTCATCCATTTGCATTTCCTCCTCTCCCTTGTAGTGAAGGAGAGCCCCTCTCCCATTAATCAGCAGGCTTTGGGGTGAGTGGGGTCACAGCCTGAAAACTAGTGGCTCCTTCTGTCTTCTATGCCTGAACAGCCATCAAAAGGTGGGAGGCCAGGCCAGAGTGTCCACTCTGGGAGGACAGGGGGTTGTTCATCCAGCCGGCTCCGTGCTGAGACGGGGGAAGGAAAGCAGTGAGCTCACGCTCTGTTCAGACAGTGACATTTCCGTGGGGCAGGGCTCATCCATCATGGTGTGGTGGCTGAGGAGAACTGTTAACTCTTTCGAGCTGGCTGCCTGCCTCCTGTGCTGCTGCAGCTGGGGTTGCTGCCACGAGGAGCCCAGGACCTGCAGCATCCTTGGGGAAGCAGTGTATGGGGTCTGGGGAGAACTCCTCCCTTGAGCAGGGGGACAGTAAGGAGGACAGGAGCTCCCCACCATGACTCGGTGTTTGGGGAACAGAGAGCATACATTTGTAGGGGAACTGCTTCTGTTTCACCCCCAGCTCTGGGGAGATTTCTTTTCCCTTTGTACCTGTTGTTCTCTTTGCAGAGGACAGGCAAACTCTCCCCAACATGTTTCCTGCCTGTGCAGGAGCTCATGGTTTGCATCACAGACTGACATGCACCCACCTCTTATCTCAGGGCTTGATTTCTGGCTGAACCCACCACCCTCCATGCTGTGGCTGGGGCTTTTTTGTTTCTTTTGCTTAGCAAAGCATCATGCTCCTCTGGGTGGTGGCTTGGCTTTTGTGAAAACAGCACTTGCTCAAAATCAGAAGATTATCATATCCTCAACCCCTCTTCCTGCCTCATTCTCCTGAGCCAGCCTCCAAGGCAATACCTATTACCAGGTATTACAAGCAAAGCAAATCCTTGTAGTCAGATGGCTCATTAGCTCCTGTGTCTCTGGGGACACCCCTGTGCCTTTCCTCTGCTCTCTCTCCCCTGTGAGGAGCAAAGGACTCCACCTTTGCCAGGGCAAAATAAAGAACAATTAGAGTCATTAATCTGCAAGAAGGGAGGGCAGGAAGAGCACCAGCTGCTGAACTGCTTTTGCACAGCTGAAGTGTGGTTTTCCAGGGGCACGTGGGAGTGCAGCTCGGATCAGACATGGGGGAACTGTCTTGTGCCTCTCCCTTGCTGTCAATTAGTATAAGAGGTTGGCCTTACCTCTAAGTAGCCAGAGACCTCAGGAGCAGCTCTCAAAGCTGCAAGCAGACTCTTTGGAGACTAATTGGGGTCTTTCACCTCCTTTTAGCTGCTTCTCAGCAATGCACTCTGGAGTGCAAGCGGGAGAACAGATGCTTATTTTGCCAGGGAGTCAGCAGGGCTTTACCAGCTCCCTGGAGCCCAAGGGGTAATAGGAAGAGACCTGAGGGACATGGCCAGGGAGTCAGCAAGCCACTTTCAATCATTTACCAGTAGTCCTGGCAAATCTGGGACGTCCCAGATGACTGAAGGTTAGCAAAGGTGACACCCATCTATAAAGGTCAGAGGGATGATCCAGGAAAATACAGGCCTGCCATCCTGATCTGAGTACCAGGGAAGGTCATGGAGCACGTCGTCTTGGATGCCACCATGCGGCATGTATGGGACAAGCAGAGGATTGGGCCCAGCCACCACAGGTTTATTAAAGGTGGGTGTTGCTTAACAAACCTGATCTCCTTCTGTGACAAGGTGACCTGCTTGGTGGGTGATGGAAAAGCTGTCCATGTATCTACCTGGGCTGTGGTAAAGCCTTTGACACTATTTCCTCCAGGCTGCCCATGGTTTGCACAGGTGAACCCTTTACTGGGCACAAATCTGTCTCGATGGCCAAGCCCGGAGAGTGGTGATGAATGGAGCCACGCCAGCTAGTGCCTGGTCACAAGTGCTGCTCCCCAGGGCCCAGTGCTGAGGACAGCTCTGTTTAATCTTTATTGATGATCTGGATGAGGGCATTGAGTGCACCCTCAGTCCGTGGGCATTGAATGCACCCTCAAACTGTGACCAGTTTGCAGGTGACACCCAGATGGGCAGAAGTGTCAATCTGTAGGATTGCTCTGCAGGAAAGTTCTGCAGAGGGATCTGGACAGGCTGGATTGATGAGCCAAGGCCAATTGTATGAGGTTCAACAAGACCGAGTGCTGGATCCTGCATGTGCCTGACCCCATGCAGTGCTGCAGGGTGGGGAAAGGGTGTCTGGAAAGCTGCCTGGCAGAAAAGGACCTATGGTGTTTAGCCTGGAGAAAAGAAGCCTCAGGGGGCACCTTATTGCTTTCTACAATTGACTGAGAGAAGGTTGTAGTGAGGTAGGGGTTGGCCCCTTCTCCCAAATAACAAGTGACAGAACAAGAGGAAATGGCAATGAGTTCTGCCAGTGGATCTTTAGACTGGGTAATGGGAAATATTTTACTGAATGGATAGTCAAGCATTGGAAGAACAGGCTGTCTAGAGAAGTAGTGAAGTCACCATTTCTGGAGGTGTGGCCCTGAGGGACACGGTTTAATGTTGGACTTGGCAATGTTGGGTTAATGGAGTTGGACTCAGTGACCTTAAAGATCTGTTACAGCCTAAATGATTCTATGTTTCAGTGAGGTGCTTTGTGGCTGGAGACAGACCCTTGCATGGCAGGGTGGTGCCAACATGGGGGCTTCCCATCCCCAGCTTTCAGACCCTGCATGAGACTCCCTGCTCCCTGCTCATGTCCTTCTCTGTGCCCAGGTCCTTGGGCTGATGCTCATCCCACCTGTAAGGGACTGCCTGCCTTCTTCTGTACCTTCTCCTCCATGGAAACATGTGTGTGGAGACCTTTAGGCATATGGGGGGAGCTGGTGTTTTGCCAATGTGCTGCAGAGGTGGAACATGTACATCCACCTGGAGAAGCCCCCCTTTTCCCTCCTGCTGCAGGAGGCTGATGGTGGCTTACATGAAACAGTAACAAAAGTGTCCTATAAAAAGGGAAGGGAAAAGACTGCCCAGGGGTCTCCTGCAGGTTCCTGGGGAGAGGAGAAAGGGATGAGGTTGTACTGAAAAGATGCTCTGGACTGCACCAGAATACACCATGCAACGAGTTTGAATGGCGGCTGGTTATGAGCCCCAGTGGGGAGGGCAGCAGGATTCAGGCTCAGTTATTAAGACCATAAATCATGGAGACAGTCATGGGAAAGGCTGATGAGAAGAGTATGTGCAGCCAGGAATGCCAGGAGGGAGAGACGATGGGCATCAGAGGCACAGAGCTTCTACACATTTTGTTATTTTAAGAATTTTTCTTTTTTATGGCAGTGCTGTCAGTTTTCTCAGAAGAAGGGACCAAATGATTTTAAGCTCCCATTTCCTGAAGACCCAGGCATGAATTCCAGGTTGCTCCTGATAAGAGCAAGGGCTCGGGAGTGCGGGACTAAACAGAATTGGCAAGGGCTGCAGGGCAAAAATGAAAGGCAAGGACAGGGCAGGAGTGAGGCGCCGAAATACCAGGAGCCACCCATGTTTGAGGCAGGGGCCAGCCAGGATTTGGGACTGAAGTATTTTCACTGTCAAAAGCAGGTTTTGGTGAGGTGGGGAGGTCAACCCCCAGCACTGTGTGCAGTGGAAGGTGGAGCTGGGAGGGAGGCTCTGCAAAGCCGGGTTTGCTGCAGCCCCTCCCCTTGGGCAGCCCGTGTGGCGCTGGTGGCTTCTCTGCTGCCGAGCCCTGCCGCTTGTGGTCAGCTCTGGTATCTCTGTGCTGTGCTGCAGGGGTGATGCCTGACTACCTGAAGGGTACAGCAGGCAGATCATTGTCCACTTGCAGCTGTCCAAGCCTCCCATATCTCCTTAGGAACCTTCAGCTCTTTCTGGTTAAATGCTAAGGTCTCTCAGAAATATCTGGGCTAAGGACAGGCAGTCACCCACAGCTGTGCAAGGCAGTGTGTCTGGTGACTGCACTTTGCTCTTGGGCTGAAGGCAACTGCCTGGCTCTGGCTTAGCTCTGACTTTGGCTTTGGCTCTCACTCAGAGCATCAGGCACAGCTGGAGCTGCACAGGGACATAATAGTGAGCTTTAGGCACTACTCATGTACTGACAGCAGGGCTCTGGCTTGCTGCAAAGCCCATTCAGGACACTGGGTTAGAAGAGGCTGAGTTTTGTGAGTGTAAATCTGTTGGATGAAGGATACCCCAGAGATTTTCCTCCACGGTGTAGCTCTTTTCAGAGGGAGATGAAGTTGACATAATCCAGGGCAGCCCATGAGAACATAAAAACTGGTCTTGGTGTTTTGAACAGGTGAGGTGCCAACCAGGCTGAACCAGGGCAGGAGCCTATCCAGAGGCTGCAGCTCAGTGTTCAGGCACGGGATGGGACCCCCTTCCTTCTCAATGGAGCAGAGCATTTTCTGATGCTTGCACAAGCAGGAGGTGATATCTTTGATCTGCTTTGTGGTCTGCTGACAGAGTTCACTTGCAGCCCTGTACATTGCAGGAGCAGCCCTGGCCCTTCTTCTTTGTCTGCTCTTACGAAAAGCCTGCAGAGGCACGTCAGTCTAGCTTTTGCATGGAGCAATTTCTGATGCATCTGCCTTCCCTCGTGCCCAGGGGCTCACATGGGATGTGGAAAAGCCCTGCAGGGATGGATGGGTCACCTCTGAGCTCCAGCTGCCAAAACCTTCGGCCTGCCCTGGCATTCCCCATCATAGCCACCAGCTGCAAGGTACCAGGCTCTGTGCTAGCCTGTCTCTTCTCAAGGCAATGTGAAATAATTAGCTAATTAATCCCCATTCCCTCTCCACAGCAGGGAGGAGTACTGGCTCAGTGCCAAAGCAGAGGTGCAGGAGCAGGCAGTTATCTTCCCTTTGGCTACACGAGTGGAGAGAGTAGGGAGGCTGCAGCATCCCGAGCCCTCTGTGCAGCGGGTTACAGCGCAGCGAGCCCAGGGGACCAGACTGCACCGTCTGCTTCCTTCCTCTGGGAGTCCCGAGTGCAGCAAAGAGCATCAAGATGCAGCCAAGAGAGGCTGAAGGGAGTCAAGGTGGCTGTTCTCACACAAGATGGGGCAGTGCTGCTGGTAGGCCATAGAGGGAGGAGGGTTTCCCAAAGGTCAGAGATCCAGCGGTCACGAAAATCCAGGGACAATCTGTAGCTGTCATCAGCACAGGGCTACTGCTGCCAGAAAAGGGCTGGGGTGAGGAGTCAGCATCAGTCAGAGCCCTCATGGGGATGTATGTGTGGCATGTGTATGGGGCCACATGATGGAAGAATGTGACAGTGTGGAGAAATGCAGCTGGAGGGAGATGAACCCCCATCGCCAGATATCCAGGCATAAGCTCATCCAACAGGTCTGCCCCTTGCTGTCCTCACTGAGCTGATGGACAAGGCTTTCCCAGCCAGACTCAGGACCCAGCTCTGCTCTGGGGCTCACATGGGCTGACAGGATGTTACTGCAGTGGGCTGCAGCTGCAGCGTGTATCTCTAAATCTTCTCTGCTTTTTAGGTCACTTTGTTCTGCTTATAAATCCAGGTCTTGTCTTAGAAGCCATAAATCTTCCTCTCCAGTCAGCACCATTTATTTTTTCCTCTGGTCTTGTTAAAATAACAGGGTCAGAATATTTAAAATCCAGATTGTTGCATTTCTGTTGTGTTTTCTGTGCTTTTGGCTCATAACAAGTATTCTCCTCCATTCTGGGAAAATGCCACAGACCTGTGGCCAGGCAGCCTTGCTTAGGAATTTATAGGAGGAGAGGAATAAGGAAAAGGGGTTCCAAAGGATATGCTGAAATAATCTGCCACTCACACAGCCCTTGCATGTATGTACAATTCCAAGCATGTGTGTGGCACACCTGATGCACCTATGTGCACACAGCCTTACCTTCCCTGCTTTCACACACTTACCAACTCGCTGGCACCTGCCACCTCTCCTCACTGAGGCACAGCCTTGCACAGATCAGAGCTACATCTTGTCCCTCCCCCTCTAACCCTCACATCCTCGTATCCAATCCCAGGCATCTGGCAGGGAACGAGTGGTTCCCATCCTCTTCCCCCTTGCAAGCACAGCTGTTCACACAAATCTGGTCTCTGCCATCCCAGCTTGGTGCTCTGAGCCTTTACACCCTCCCCAGTGTCAGGAGCTACTTCTCAGCAACCTCCATACCCAGCTGTGCTCCTCGTCCCTTCCTGCAAGATGCTGGTGGGTCCCTCCCTGGCAGAAGCAGCACCTGTCCTCTGCTGCCTGCCTGGGGAAGGGCAGAGACTCTGTGAGAGTTTGGTTCATGTGTTGGCACAGCAGTAAACAGGCTCTGACAAGCACCAGGACAGCCCTGCCTGGGATCAGGAGCCTGCCAGAAAGTCGTGTGTGATGGTGCAAGGCACTCCATGCTCAACTAGCCTGGAGGCTGCAAAGATGCAGTGAAGCATCCGTGTGTCTGCATTACAGTTCTCTTTTTAATGACTGTACAACTCGTGTTTCTGCGGGTTTCACGTGAAGGGCTCTACTCACTTGAGCATGCAGTCAATACTCCTTTCGATCTTCATCACTCACTGTCTGGCTCCAGGCTTTATTTATTGCACAGCATCAAATCACCAAGCCAGAGACAAAAATGGCTCTCTCCCTTGTGGCCCTTTTGGTGGGCATTCCCAGTGATCCAGCTTTAACAAAATTAGCATTGCTTCTACCTCTGAAGGTGATATTGCTGTCTACAGTGCACACAGGAGGGACTGAGCTGTAGCAACTGCACAATCAATAGTACAGAGCACCTTGCAGGAACAGCCTGAACTTCAGCTTGGTTTCTAATCTGCCAGCACATCCTCTTCTCCCTTAGGGAAGAATTGCAACGTAAAGCTCGGGAATGTATTAGTGTGTAGGTAATGAGAGTGACTGCATATGGGGAGTCAGGCAAACACAAACTAAACAGTAAATTCGGGGTTATCAGAGGTAATCCCCAATGGTGGTGCCCTGTCTGAGAGAGCCAGAGCCCAGGCTTTTACAGTATGTGTCATTTTACAGCTGACACACTAAAAATTTTGAATGCTTCTGCAAAGCAGACTTAGTGTGAGGACAAGAATATAACAGCAAGAATTAACAATTAATGACAAAAATGCAAAGTTCCAGGACAAAAGGTAAGTGGCTGGGGTAGACTCCAGCTCTCTGGCTGATTTTAAACAATCTTACATTTTCCTTCTTTGGCTGCCCCCCTCTACCTCATTTCCCTCCCAGCCTGTGCCTGTTCCTTCAAAATACAGCCTGTTATCCTGCCCCATCCTTGTCCAGCCTCAGAGCTGCTCTGGCCTGTGTGTGAAGGGAGAGGGACTCTGAGGAGGAGTCATGGCAGAGTGGGACACTGTGTCAACATGTGCATGACAAGGGTGAGCTGAACTTGGGCAGGAATGACAGAGATGAGTGCTATGTGCATGCATATATATGCAAATATATAATATATATGTATGTTACATATATATATATATACACACACATGTATTTAATAGTGCTTTCCAGTACTTTGACCTGAATCACCACAGTAATTCCAGTATCCAGCTCCCTTCAAAGTCCCATCTGGATGAGTTATTTTTCATTATGAGAGGGAAAAAGGAAGCATTTGCTAGGCATGATTACTTTCATAGAATCACAAAACCAAACCTCTTCTTTGCTTGTGGGTTTCACAACTGCTTGCTGTGAGAGAAGCATAGGAGGCAGAAGTGCTGTGTTAGTTTGGAAGACCCTTCTGCACTGCTTTGAGCCCTATCCCCAACCTTCTCCAGGCAACACAAGATGCCACGGAGTTATCATCATTAACACCAGCTGAAGTGGAGGGTATGGCTGTAGCTTATGTGATCCACTGCCCCACAGTCAGGGCAGGCACCTTGGTGCTGTTTTTGTTTTAGAATCTGGTGAGGTTCAGCCAACAGCAGCTTGTGGCATGTAAAACAAAACCTGGCTTTGTTTTAAAACAAAGGTTAAAGTTTTTGCTTTAAAACAAAAAGCATGTTTGGCTTTCACACTCGGTTCTCTTAAGTGTTGCTCTTAAGGGCTCGGATGAGGCCAAGTTAATTTAGGGTCTAAGCTGAGTAGCCGTGCAAGAGAAGGCATGTTCACCCAAGAACATCTTAGGCACCACATGGGTCATGGCTGGCATTGCCCATTCTCGGATGTGTCCATGGAGTATCTGCCCATGTCGATGCTGGAGACCCTGGGGTGGAGGGGAGTACCAGGACAAGGGGCCCTGGCACCACACTGACAGCCCAGGGCTGCTGGCTTGTTTCACACCTGCTAGTTTTGGAGCTGCTGCCTTGGCTCATCTTCTTGTGGGAAGAGTCAAGAGCAAAGGACAAAAGAATGTTTTGAGTAGTGCCATCAGAAGCCAGCAGCCTCAACAGCGGCAGGTCTGGGATGGGAAGGAAAAGTTTAGAAAATGCAGGAGGAGTGCTGGTAAGGGAACATCAGGGGAGGGCTCTGAGGCACTCCCTTCACAAGGGTTCCCCAGCACTAACTGCCCCAAACCTGCCTGTGCCATGTCCCATGCCCAACCCCTGTGCTGGGGTTTGAGCAAATCTGCAAAGCTTTCCCCAGAGACTTAACCAGATGTTTTGGGACGACTCAGGGTCGAACACTGGCACATGCCTCAGTGCTGGGCAGCAACACAAGCTTCTCCCTGCCCCAGACACGGTGAGCACCAAGTGCAGGCTGCACCTTGTCACCCCAACCCCACAGAGAGGGACACACAGGCTCACCCACTCGAGTACTGCAGCTTTATTTGAATGAAACAATCCACGTTGAGAGTCTGTAGGTTACATGGCGGGTGCACTGGGGCTGGGGGGAGGTGGTGGATGAGGCAACGCTTATAAAACATCTCACCCTGTTTAAAAGGTTCAGTTCAGTCCCTTTGTGTTTTGTGCTTTTAACGTTGTGGATGGCTTGGTATCATGGTGGCAAGAGGGTCCCAGCTCCACTCAGTGGTGGTGAAGAGGGCACTCTGAGATGTGGAGTGGGGATGGGACAAGACATGGTGGAGATGAGGGAGGCGGGTGGAGATGAGGCTCTGTCCCAGGATCCCCACCTAGGATACTGATAGCAAAAAAACCCAAGAGACATCAGAGGACCCCCCTCCCTCCTCCACAGTATCCCCAAACACACAGACTTTGTCTGTCACTCCATTTGGGGGGCTGTTTCCAAACACTTCTGTCAGGTCAACCAGCACTTTCTTACTGGCCTTGGTGACCTGGAAGTGTGAGGCGAAGCAGTTCCACTGGAACTGGATCCCACTGAAGTGGCTCATTGTTGGGCCTGAGCTGGTTCTCCCTGCACCTCAGAAGCTGAGGACAGGATTTTGGTGTGATCCCCTTCTATGGGATCCAGGGATGAAGTCTGCTGCTGTCTCTCCAGGCTGGAAATGAAACACTTGGTGAGGGTAAGTAAGGAGCAGGGGGCTGGAGTGAGTGTGGAAATCACTGTCTGATGCTCACTTGTGGCCAAAGGCAGATGTCAGAGTTGTTTCCCCATGAGACAGCGGTATCTTGGATGATGGCCCCTTTCCTCTGCTATGTGTATTGTGATACAGGCAGGATGGTTCTGACTGGGGAAAAAGACCCAAGCAAAACCATGCTGGCAGCAAATTTCCCATTCCATCTGGAGATTAGAGATTGTCTCCATGCTGTCAGGCAAGGGCCGTGACTAAAACCACAAAGAAGAACCACGTGTCTGTAGCATCCACAGCTTTTAGGGAATGTCTTGAGATGAGTGCATGCTATGGAGCCCCCTGGAATGAGATGGTACATCTAGAAGATCCCAAAAACTGGAAAACAGGCCAAGCTCATCTATTTGAAAGTATTGACATTAGGCCACTTTACCCAGCTTTAACACCAACAATTACATTAATGTGCTGAGAAGCTGGGGATGGGCAGCAGAGAAGAACAAACAAGGTTTGATGAGAGGAAAAGGTCACCTCCAGCAAACTCTGAGAGTCTTCTTGTCTCAGGGTGCTACATGCATAGGAAAGCTTCTTTGCTCCAGGTCTGTAAATACCTTTCCTCATCAGCATCTGAGTTTTCCCAGGGACATGTCTAGTGCTCACCAGTCCCTTGCTCAGTTTCTGTGTGGTATGAGCTGCCATCCATACAAAAGACCCCAACACCACTCCAGTCAGTGCCTGTGGCATTTTACAGACAGGATGGTGTCTATGTTCTCATCTCAGCACAGTCTAGGTGCTGCCTCAGCTGACCATGCTGCTACAGCCTGGCTGGCACTCTGATACCCACAGTTGGTTCTTGAGAACAAGGCCCAGTGAGACATGATATACCAAATGTCCCCCTTTTGAAGGTGCTCCATGTTGGAGCATAGACTGTGGAGAAGGGAAAGGTGGGGTCTCCACCTCCTAAAGGGCCCCTGTCTCCTCCCTGCTGCATTTCTGGTAGCTGCAACACACCCACACCTTAGCTTTTAGCTTCCATCCCTCTACAAGCTGTTAAGATAAACACCTTAGCAGTGCCAGACTTGGAAGCAGCTTCATCTCAGCACCACGTTACTCAGGGTCACCAAAGAAAACCAGCTGGTGCCCGCCTGCAGAGGCTGCAGAGGAGGAAGTGGGGTGCACTTGCTCTTAGCTAGTTTGGGCTCAGCCTTGAGCTGCTGTAACACTGAGAACAAAGGAGGTGCAGCTCACTCAGGCAGGACTGCTGACATCTGGCCTGTTCCAGCTCCTACCCAGGGCCTGCCTTTGCTGATGAACTGAGGCTTGCCCTTAGTTATGCAACTTCTGAAGACCTTGGAGTGTCTCTGCATTGCAACAGCTGGGCTTTACACGACAGGAAGCCACTTCACTGCCTAAATGGCAGGACCAGAGCCCATCTCCCCCAGCCAAAGCAGATCCCCACTGGCTGGCAGCAGCAGCAGGGGGGCTTTTATCTTCCTACAGACTTGGCTGGCAGACAGGACAGAGGCACATGGGCAGCAGAGCAGACAGGTACCCTTCACTTAGCTCAAAGCTTCAGGCAAGGGCCCAGCCATTACAGCATAAGGCACATCCATCTCCATGAGCTTTGGGCACTGGCACTACCTGGGGACTGGCTCTGTATGACAGCTGTCCAGCTGGCCCTGTCTTATACTGAGTTTAGGCCATCCTGAGGGTAAAAAAAATTCATAGCTCTACTTCTTTTTAGAACAATAGTTAATGGAAGCCCAGAATTTTGTCTCATTGCACAGGAACAAATTGTTTATAGGCCACAGCAAATGCAAGCAAAACCTGGACTTATCACAGACCTGCACAGCTCTCTACAAAAACCTCTAATCACTCAGATCTACCTTTGCAACAGTGAAGACAGCATCTCTGCCTTTCCCTTGTTCTCTGCCCCATGCTGGAAAACCCTCACCTTGAAAGGCAGCAGAGAAAAGGACAGTGCTGATAAGCTGGGACCAGCCCTTTGCAGCTTTCCACCCATGGGAAGACAGTGGCTTGCCTGGCTTCTTCATGTACAGATGTGCTGAGGATCTGCAGCTGGACTAGAGTATTTTTACTGGGAAATATGGTCTCAGGGTTTTCTTTAGTCTCCTTGCCCAGCATCTGAGAAGCCACAGGTCAGAGCCTGCTGCCTGCTATCAGTGAAACAAAGGACAATGCACTTGTCCAACTCATCTTTCCTCTCTCCTTTTCCAGAGAACATGTAGAAGTTCTGTTCCATCTTTTCAGCCACGCATAGGGCTGTTGTGAGCCCTCCTTTGCCTCTGATGAAGCCAGGACATGACCCACTCCAGGTCCCTGATGCAGCCAACACATGCCCTGAAGTGATCCTGCTCCACCACCAGCACCACCCAGGCAGCCCCACCAGCCCTCCCAGGGCTGCAGGGATCAAGATGGAGAAGGTGCCAGAGCAGATCTAGGCCACCTGGACTGAGCCCCCATTCCCTGCAGCCACGCAGCACAGGACACTGTAAGCCCTGCTGACTTGCTGTCTGTCTCTGGAGCCCTCTCTCCATTTGAGAAAGGATGCTTGATGGCAAAACCACCGAGCATGCACCTGAATCACAGCCCAGGGTCTGGATGTCAGGCATGCATCTCAGATGAAATGGAGTGGGATGGCACTGCTTCTCCATGGCCAAGAGCTTGTCCTGCAGACTACAGTTGCCTGCAAGCTGCATCATTCCATCTCTGGAATGGTGGGTGCGTCAAAAGTGGCCCTGGGCTGTCCCACAGTGCTACTTGGGATGTTCAAAGCCTCCAGGGCACAAGTGGTCTGATATGACCATACCAAACTATAAGCAGCCACTAGAAGACCCCAAAATCCCCTGGTGTGCTGGGTGGTGGCAGATGGTCAGCCAAACTGACGTGTGCCTTAATCCCAAGGGAAGTACTGAAACCCCACATATACCACAGCTATCATTTGGGATGCTGGGTGTACCAAGGCTATTCAGCTCCCTGCTGGAAACAAACAGCTGCCAGTTATTACCATGGAGTTTAAATTTGGTCAGGTTAAAATGCAATATCCAGAGCTCTCCAGCATTTTTCTTCTGTGAAAGCCTTTTTGTCTCAGGATGAGCAGCTATCAGTTGGGCCAAAGCAAATACAAATGATGGCAACAGCCTGCACAGGGTCCTCTCTGCACACTTGTTACAAACAGGGATGCACCCACATTGAGGGCAGCCTGGAAAAGACAACATATTGAGGCAATTTAAAAGACCAAAAGTGGTCTCTCCCAAAGCCAGGAAGCCTCTCCTTTGCACAGGAAATACTCACAATGCAACTGCTTGTCATCACTGAAAAGCACGATCCTTCTCCCTGGGGGCAGAGCTGGGCATCAGTAGATGCTGTGGCACCATGTCCCACCACACCCAGCTCGAGGCACAGAGCCCATGGTGATTATGTTCCTCTATGCCATTCCTAGGACACCCAAAGGCACCCAGGAGGCAAAGGGGTGCTGCAGCATTTCCAGAGAAAAATGGGTATGTGAGTAAAACAGCAACAGCTTCCTGAGCCCTCTGCTTTAATGAAAAAGTCTCTTCAAGTGGGGTGAGGTGACACCATTTATTCCGTGGAGGAGGGAAAATGCCCTGGTTCCTTTGCCTGTCCCTGCCCAGGACAGCAGGAAGGACCCCCTGGCAATTCCCATAGGTAAAATTCCCTGCCTCAGCCTTGCTGAGGGCTACTGAGGAGCAGGGCTTGCTCCTGACAGTGCCTTGCACAGGGACCACTTCATGCTGGAGACAAGGCTCAGGGCAGTGGTGGAGGGATGCTTCTCCCACCAGCATCACTGACTGTCCCCCAGGCTGAGAAGCACCCAGCACCAACCCAAAAGCTGGGCACTTCTTGGCACAGAGTGATAGGGACAGGCTGAGGAGGAGGTGAGGAGGAGGAATCCACATTCTGCTCTACCTTTGGTAGTTTTTTTTTTTTTTTTTGTAATTCTAGAGTAAGTGCGCCCAGAGGATTTTTGTATAGAAAGAAATTAAATTTCAATACTTTGAATAGCAGTAGGGAATAAAATACGATTGGCATCATGTGAGAATCACTCATTCTCACATCTCTAAATTATTTTTGAAAAAAAATCACCAGCCTGAATATCTGAAGCCCACCCCCCACCCCCACCATTTTTTCCCTGATTGCTACCATATTTCTTTCCAGAAGAAAACTAGTTCCCAGAAGAAGGGCTCCCTATCACTCTTGTTACAGCTGCTCTCCAGACAGCACGATGTGCAGCTCTGCTGGAGCAGCTCTGCATGCCTGCCAATCACAGAATCCCAGAATATGCGGAGCTGAAAGGCACCCACAAACAGCTCCCAAACCATTTGTGCACTATGCAAAGTTTTTCATATACATGAAACATTTTTTCATTCCCATACAGCTGGGAAGAGCTGCACTCATGTGTTCCTAATTACTTAACTCCAGATCAAATGGAACATATTAGGTCCATTGCTTTCCAGTGGCTGATTCTTTGTGGAAGAAAAATAGTCTATTATTATTACCAGCCAGGCACTGCATTTCAGGGCAAGCAGCAGGAATTGATGTTCATATTGTTAAAAGCCATGGATTAAAGTTCTGTTGATGACCTGCTATTTGGACTTGCACTGAACTGTAGAAAATTATAATTAAAAAGTATATTTTTCAGAATACAAGGAACAACTACAAAAAGAGGTTTCAAATGTAAGTTTCTTTGTAAGCCCCACTGGTAACTACACAGTAGCATTCACTACTTCTAATATCTACAACTTATACCCAGGAGCCTGCACACTCAAGTATTTTCTGTTCTATACCCTGAAAAAAATGGAATCGAGTATATATCAGCTAACACCCACACAACATTCTTCCTAATGTATTTCTACAACTACCAAGCAGAGGTCTCCTTGTAAATAAAAGCAGTCTCTTAAATTTATATTGCACTTTTCTTCTGCAGGGACTTTCATACTATATACAGGAATAATATCCATCATTGCTGAAATGCAGCCACTTCTGGAGTGGAATAAAGCAGCTACTGGATAGGCACAGAGCAACATAAAACATCAGGAAGAGAAACGTAACATTGGGACTGCAACAGATATTTAAGAAGACAGACAGTAATTAAGTTTAAGGACTGTAATTTAGCCAGAACACTGTGAAAAATGCGAAGGAATCTTTAATTGGAGGGGGTATGGAGCATGGCTTTACATCTCACCTGGGATGCATTACCGCCACAAGGAGACTTGCCTCCCCAGCATGGGGTAGTAAACCACAAATACCACTATCCTCAAAGGAGAAGGACCCTGCCTCCCCCCACCCCCATCACTGCACAGCCTTCCATCCCTGCTGCTGAAGTGTCTCTTTCCACTGATACCATCTCTCAGCACATCTGCCAGGGAAATGAGGTCCTTCCTTTTGTCCTCGGTACTTCTGGCAAGCAGAGGCACTTGGGTTAATGCCTTTCCCCCAAACTCACCACCAGCTGCTTTCTAGGCAGAGATAAAAGGGCAGATGTCTAAGTGGGAAGGGGCTTCCTGAGACTTTTACTGAAGCTGATGGACACCTGACAGCAGGAGAAGGCTTCACCTCTGGCTGAGGCAACCTCCTTGCTCTGTCTTGGACCTCTAACCACCAAAGGGCTTCTTGCTCCCTGTGCCATGGATTGGTGTGGTGAGGCTCTCATGTCCTTCCTCTCAGGGGCTGGCACCAGGACATGGACTCCCTCCCTGCAGGCATCCCTTTCTAAAATTGTGGTGCTCTTTTGCTGAGACTTGCCTCACGGGTAAGGCTTTGTCCACCATCCTGAACCTTCAGGCTGCACCTTCCTAGCCCCACAGCCCACTAAACACCAGCAAAACCCGGGTGCTTCTGCAACCTGGGCTGAGCAGTCCATAGAAACAAACCCATAAGGGCCTCTGCCTCAGTGCTTGGAAGGTGAGATGGTTGCCCTGGGCTATCTCTTACTGATGGGGAAGCACTCCTGTCTCCACCTTCTGCCCAGCAGAAGCCTCCTGCAACCAGCAGTGCAACACAAATGTTTTGCTGCAGACACATCAGGAGCCACTGTGAAGCTCCCAACACCCCTGGAAAGCACGGTCTCTCTCCTAGGAGTGAAAGTGGACTCTTACCAGGAGCAGGCTGATGACTTCTGACCTCCAACAAGCACAGAGGAAAGGAAGAGCACAGGGCTGAAAGAGCTCAGCCTAAAAAAGGGCAGCACTGGCTGCCCATGAAAATGACAACAGACAGCAAGACACAGACTTGCTGTGGGCACCCACTGCATCCCATGACACTGCCTGACCCTGGGCAACAGTCATGGGTTTCCTGGTCAAATGTGCACTGTGATTGAGGTCTGGGCTCTGGAGGGAGGAGTGGAGACAGAAAAGACACAGTCCCAATTCTTGGAAATGAAGAAAAGCAGAACAAGCTGGGGAGACCTGTATCATGCCCTCCCACTGGCTTGCAAAGCCTCCTGTGAAGAAGGTCCCCTTGTCCCTCAGAGTTGATGTCCTTTCTCTCTCTGATGGTGGCTGGATCTGCTGGGAGTTCAGTAAGAACTTTTCCCCTCCCACAGGGAAGGCAATGAGGCCCCAGCCATGGCTGGAAGCTGAGCAATGCAGGAGGCAGCTGATACATTCAGGTGATTTCAGGCAAACACGGCTGTCTTAGAGAAGCTGATATATTCATCAGCAATGGTAAGGAGCCATGGGTACTGGGTCTTCAGTGAGATGGCTATCTTATCTGTGGTGCTCCAGATAGGGATTTTGGAGGGGTGTCCTTTAGGAGGAAGAGTCACACTTCACTAATTGCCAGTGTGGGCTAGTAAATCCCAACTCACAGCCTTGTGGGGCTAACTCTGCCCTGTGCAGGGAGGTAAGTCATGCCCAGAGCTGCTTCCAGATGCAACAAGGCTATCACAGCTCCTGTCTGGCTGGTGCAGGGCAAATCCTTCTCCTGGGAGTTCACCTGGAGCAGCACCTTGTGCCTCTACCTTGAGGAGGTTAGGCCAGACCTGCTACAGGTCTGCAGCAGAGAGAAACATCACCCTTACCCACTCATTATACCATCAAGAAAAAGGTGAATTTCCCCTATCCCCATTCCCTTGTTCCTCAGTGGCAAACAGGGCCACAGTTCAGCACAAGCCCCTCTTTCAGGCCAACTTCCTGCCTGCATACCTCTTGGAGCAGTTTCGTGCCTGTTCTACCTTTCAGCTCCTCTGCCCACTGCCCTGGGAAGCTGAGTGCCTGTGTGGCTGCATGTGCTGATAAAATTCAGCCACCTCAGCCCTGAGCAGTGATGCTGTTGCCACCTTTTGCCCACACTGCAGCAAATGCACTGTGCATGCAGGAAGGCCTCGGGAGGTGAGGGAGCAGCACTGGAGCTGCCTGAACTGCCAGCCCAGGGGCTGGGTCATGGGCACAGCACTTGCTGCCTGGCTAAAGAACCTTTAAATGCCTGACTCTTCTCATAATCCAGAAAACCTGGGGTGGAGGAAGTTAAGCAACGGAATAAAAACCAAAATAAATAGGCAACAAAGTGTAGGCAGAGAAGTAACCCTGGGTTGAGGGCTGAGGCAGTTGTCATCCCAATATTCACAGGGGGAAGCCAATGTGCAACTGCTCCACCCTTCCAGTCCCATCCCATCACATCCCATCCCTCAGCCCCACAGAGACCAGACTTTTCTGTCTGCAGCTCAGACCTGCTCCCTACCCAGCAATAGTGCTGAGAGACAGAAAGAGGCTCTTGGAGGCCAGTGCTGCAGCCGGATCCAGCCAGGACTTCACCACTCAGCGTGGTCCGTGTCATTGGTCCCTTTCTCGCTCCATCTTCATCAGGCTGGCGGATGAGAAGCACAGAGCAGCGGGGGAAGCCCAAAGCAAAGTGCCCTGGGGGCAATTAAATAGGTGAGAGGCTGGAAGATGTGGATGGAAGGAGACACTGAAGCACATGCGGTGTGAGGAGAGGTGCTCCAGCCGCCGGCAGGCGGGGCTGCCCCGCACTGGCCGGTGCCACCGCAGGGAGCTGCAGCCGGAGCGGGGCAGCCCCAGCCAGCGGAAAAGCATGAGGAGACAAGGGGAGTACTGCAGGGTATCATCCACTAAGCTGTGGGCTCTGCAGCAAAGAAGGTAACTGTTCTGGTAGAAATTTGTGCTTTAATATATTTTTGTTTGTTTGTTTAAAACAAGTTCCCACTTCCCTGAGGAAGCCCTGTCCAACATTCCCAAGGAAACATGGGGGTGTTTTTGTTCTTCCTTCATTTGCTCTTCACATTTCTTCATTCCTACTTTTTGTGTTTCGTTCCTTCTTTTCTCTCTGTGTATTTCTTTCCTTCCTCTCTCTCTCTCTCTCTCTCGTGCACGTGCTTTTTTAAAAAAAGTTTTGTCTTTATTTTTAAATTTTGTTCTAGACATTATGACTTTCTGAAGGAGTGCTCCAGTTCTGAACCAGATCCCTTTGCATGGTCATGCCTGTCAGTCTTTGGTAACATATGGACACTTTGGTGTGCCAGTGAGGAGGGGAGGAAGAGGAGCAGAGGTGGCTGATTAGGAAAGGAGCAGGAATGTCTTGGTCCGAAGACAGGAGCGCTCACTTGCCATCATCTGAGCAGCACGTAAAGGAAGAAAGTCAATGGTCCACAAAGCCAAGGGCTGTGCAGGGCTGGGACACCACTTCCTGGAAGAGCAACAGCTGCCATCCGAGAAGGGAGAAAGAGAATTAGTGATGGGACAGATTCAGACCTCATCAAACAAGTCAGCACACATCCATGTCTTCTCCCACCCTGAAGCACAGAGAGTTCCCTGATCTTTTGGAAGATACTCTGAGCCTTTCATGGACATTCTCAAGGTTCCCCAAAACTAACTTTGGAGAAAAGGCTGACTCTTAGGCACTTTTGCAATCCAATCCTCCTTTCTTCCCCAGAACTTTCAACCTGAGTCAAACAAAAGACTCTCATAGTGTTACGGTTACATCCTAGGCTAAAAGAGACCTTTAACTGCACCTAAAATTTGGAAAAGTTTAGAGTGTTCTGACTTTTGTTTCCCTCTTCATCTCTGGAGTTAAGGAAATTGCTAGAAGTGACTCTTACTCCCAAGGTTTTCTTGCTTCAAAAATAAATAAACCAAACTGAACCTTGCTCTCAAGTGCCTGTCTGGCTCTGGTTTGCATACATCTGCTCTTTGCGGCAGGTTATCCAGGGCACAGGCAGGACTAAGGCAGAGGCAATCCAGTGATTCCCACCCAACACCTTATGTAGTGCTTAAACCCACCTCGCTGTGGCTTCAATACACGGTGAGAGTGGACACTAGGGCACCCTGGTGATGAGAGTGGAGCTGCCTCCATTACTGCAGTGCTGGCATCAGTTTATGTGGGTGGACTGTAGGATTTAGCCTGGCTGTGCCTCTCAGCTCAGATGACAAGGGAAAGAAGCACAGCCCTCCCTTGTTCCACACCCCGAAGAGCAGATTTTTTTTTCTCAGAGTAGGACAGACTTAACAGTACAGAGGCCATCAAAGCCTGCAGAAGGTCCTTCCCTTTTCAAAGCTTCCATAACTAGAGTTTCCAGGAAGTGACATATTGCAGAAGTCCTTATCTTTTTGGGGATGACACCTCCTGGTTGTTCCCTTGACTCCTGCTAACTCTCGACTGTACAGAACAAGCCCAAGAGACTGACAGCCCCTCTGGTGGCTTCTGCTGTGGGGTCACCCATCCTGTCGAGTCCCACCAACGCGTCAGTGTGCTCTGACATCAGCTGTGCATCCCTAGCATGCACATTTGTGAATGCACTCCTACCAACTTGTTTGCCTGTGAGGCAGGCACAGTCTCACCCTTATTCGGTCCGACTGGCTTCCTCGGGCAGTCTCCCTTTTTCAATGTGACGTCATCAATGGCAATGTCCCCCTCGTAGCTCGTGCCCCGGACACCTTCAAAGATGAGCTACAAGCAGAGCATGGGAGAGAGCCCAGCGTGAGGCTGCAGGTGTGGAGGGCCCTTCCTGCACTGCAGGGCTTTGCAGAGGCAAGCAGGACACACAGCAGGTCTTATCAGGCCCCCGAGAGAATTTTCTTTCCTGTTTCTCCAATACTCATAGGATCTGGAAAGCTAGACCCCACTGTTTATGGGACCAACCTCTTTGTGCTGAGCTTCTGTGCAATAATAAATGAGCATTAGAGCTCCGTTTTATTATTGTCCTGCTCTAACAAGCCAACCAATACCAAACAGAACTAGCAAGAGTAACTACATTCTTATTTACTATTTTGAAGTAGGCAAAAGCACACTGGGCATTTTGCCACAGTGCCACAACTTAACCAGCCTGTATAGAGCCACTCTCACAAACAACCCTACAGCAGCAGAGTAGCCTGTTGGGTAAAAACCTCAGCCATAAAAGCAGCCCACTGCCTGGGTACACATGAACAACTTGATGAGCACATGCAGAGTGCCCAGTTCATATTCACCAGTGCTCCCAGAGCCCTGAGCAAGGGGCACAGCGGAGGTGGGCTCTGCAGCTCGTGCTAGAAGAATTCTCTAGCACTCAGTCACTTTACACCAACAGGCCAGCATTCCCCAGCTGCTCAGCACCGAGGCACCTGTCTGTCCAACAGGAGCTCTCTCTGTCTGTCCAAAAGGAGTTTCCAGACCAGCAATAATCAGAAAATCTATAGTGACAAACTGTTGCTTGCACATAAAAACCTTAGGGAGAAGTGGATTTGACTTCTGTGCATCCACTAAGCCTTTGCCCTGCCCCAGTGACCCTGGGGGTTGAGAGCTCCCAGTGCCCTCCCTTGTGCCCCACCAGTCCCTGTGCTACAGAGGAAGGTGTCTGCCACGAAATCTACATCCATGGCACACGGATGTGGCAGGTAGCTCTGTGACTGTGGGCTTGGCTTACCTGGAAGGGCCCAGGGGGGTTGATGGGCACATGTGCTTGCTGCCACATGTTGCCCCGATTCCCACTGAGGGACCAGACCTGGGTGTCGATGGCTCGCTTGTTCCGCACACGAACTAGCAGGTTCAAGGAGCCTGGAAGAGAGAAACAGGCCTCTGGCATGCTGGGACAGGCAGCCAAGCCTGCCTGCTGGCCTGGCTCCTGGCACAGCTCTGGGCTCAGCCTCGAGCCATGACTGTAAGCCCCAGCTGGCCCAGGGACAGCCTGCAGAGCCCCAGCGGTCATCTCGGAAGGGAGCCGCTTTCTCCTGTGGGTAAGTGCCCCTGGCACTTGGTTTCATCCACCTGGCCTTTCCTAGGGAAGCACAGACCCAGACAAAGAGGGACAGGATGAGGTAGAAGCAGTGTGCAGCATAGCTGGGACAGCATGAGAAGGGGGTGGCAGAAATGCTAGCTGCCAGGGCCTTCCAGAGGCATCCCGTCCAACCTCCTGCTTGAAGCTCTCTCCTGCTCTACATGAGGGCAGCACGGTTTTGCCTGGCCAAGTCTTGAACTTCCCTGAGGAATTCAAGTTTTCCTACTGTCCAGTAAGAACCTCCAGCACTACCAGTTGCGGACACTGTTCCTTATATAATTAAACACTATGAAAATATTTTGGTTCCACTATCTTTGAATTTGCCCTTGAAACAGTTGTGGGCCAATGGCCAATAGCAACCTCCTCTTTGCCAGACTAAACAAGTTCAACTCCTTTAACTTCTCTTTCTAAGGGCTTCTGCTCTTGGCCCTTGACCAGGATGCTCTGGTCAGAAGGGCACTGATGCCCTTCTGCTGGACCCCACCATTTTCTCTACATTCCACTTGAAATGGGGAGCCTAGAAAACGTATTTGCCTCCCTCTGTTCACCACTGACACCTGGAATATGCAAAGCAGCTAACAGGGCTCTCTCTGCCCTGGCCCTGGCCATCAGCTGTGGAAATACAACCAGCATCCTGATTCACCACTTGCCCTGGGAGCAGCCTTGGAGTGAGCAGCTGTTTTTTGAAGCACCAGACAGCGTTGCCTGTTCCACACCACCTAGTACCATCCCAGCCCAGTGTTTTCAGAGGCTCACAAAGATCCTGTGAATCAATGCCGACTTCAAGTTCTTTCAAAAAAAGTAATCCCCAAAAGGTTTTGTCTATCATTAAACCAAAACCAAAGCCAACAAATCTCAAAGCATTTCCAGTTCTCACTTTGAAAACAGTGTCACAGCTTCCTACCCTCCACCCACACACAGAACCATCTCAGTTTGTCTTCCTAAAGCATTTTGCTAGTATGCCCTCAGATTACTTCTTTTCCTTTTTTGCTTCAGTGAAAAAAACACTTTTAAACATTCAATCAGGGTTGACCTGAAACACTTTTTTTTTTCCCTCAAGAAATCAATCAATCACAACTCTAGTCATGCTGTTGCTCATCAGTGTTTCTAGTCTCCATACTCAGATATATTACACCTGAGAGTATGGAGGAAATAGTAACCCTTACTTGTCCATCTGTAGCCTGTCTGCACTTGGGATGCTGCATTCCCACATGGGTATGCCCTTCAGAAAAGCAGCAGAAAGAGGTCAGGGGAAGAGACAGGGAAACAGACTTTCCTGAATAGCCTCCCTCCTACATGATGCCCCCCAAATCCTTCATTCTTGGCACATCTGTCTTAGGGGCACTGTGTGAAGGACAGGGACCTGGAAATACTCCCATCAAGCACCTGGCTGTCAGGAACTGAGAGATACATCACAGGGAGTTGAGAGCGTAATAAAGATGATGAAATGTTTAGATTCTTAGTGAATGACTTACAAGAAAAGGTTAAAAAAATGAAATATGTATATAATTTAGTAAAATGAGGATAGAAAACACATTATTGTCTGGAAATATTCAGAAGCATTAGCTGTAAGGCAAGCTGAGAAAACTAGATGAAGGCCTGACACAGACAGCATATCCAATCCCCTTCCCTGGCAGTACTCAGTTTGGGATGCACACCACAACCCAGGACAAGGAGAAATACAGCTTGTTTCTCTCTCTCGAGATCAGCTGGCACTGCACAACCTTGGGGGATCCAAGCCAGTGAGACCTCCCTCCTGGAAACACAGTGCCACAGATAAGAGAAGTCACTATAGGAGTCTCTGGCAAAACCAGCCCTGCCCTCAGCAGCTTCCTATGAAGGAAAGTCTTGCTGAGGATACCTGGTCCTCACGGACCCCCTTGTCCAAACTGACAGCTCACGCAGGAACTACATAACCCCATAGATCAATGTCAACAGGAGTGTGTTCAGAACAGCTAATTACAGACATCAGAGCTGGTGAGGTGAGGGATTGAGAGCAAATGAAGAATTCATATGAAGCTGCTAGCATGCAAGGATTAAAAACAACCATTGTCTATTCTATCCTCATTTGGGGACTTGTAGCTAGGATTTGCTGCACAACAGCCTGGCTGAGTAGCCAGCACTGGGACAAATCACGCAGCAAACGAACTTTGATGCCCTAGGAAAAAAGCAAAGGCAAGATGGAAAGAAACCCAGAGAAGCATCTGGAATGCAAATTAGTGTCTCCAAAGCACTGGCTGTGAATACCTGGCCTAAACCCAAACCAAGCCTGAGCACATCCTGGCTGATGGTTCCATGTCCTTGCAGCATCAGGAAAAACAACCTTTTGGCCCCCAAATTCCCTAACACAACAATACTGAATACCAGCAGGCATTCTTCAAATGGTTTGCAATTGGAAAGGAAGCTCCCTTATCTACTCAAAACATGCAGTGTTTCACTACTCCTGTCTACGCATGGAAAACTGAAGGTCAAAACAGAGGAGCAGCATGCCCATGGCTATCTTAGAAATCAGTCAGAGTTGTGAAGGGCAGCCAGCTCTCACAGCCCTACCTGCAATCCCTGCTAAGTTACAGAGCCTCCCTGAGACTGGGAAGGAACTACAATACCTCGATTTTCCAGTAACACTGTCACTGGGAATATGCTTCTGGGAGGCATGGAAGAGGCTCCTGGACTTGAAACAGTAATGAAACCTCTATCCCATCTGAACTGAGTCCACAGTGTTGTAGATGTCAAAGTTTGTACAGCTCTTCTATTTTATTCCCTTCTACCACGTGTCAGTCTGTCACCAGTTGCCAGTTATGGGCACACAGCCTGTGATGGAGATACCTGTAAATGAACCTCCAGATCTGTACTCTAGGCAGAGCCATAAAACATTGCAGACTTGCACTATGGGAATCTCCAAGTCATCTCCCTTTCCAGGGGTTACAAACTGAAGAAGACTTGAAGTGTGACCTGCCCTCCAACTTGTCATCAGTGGAGATGAGAAAGACCCATCTGGGATGGTCTCCAGTTCCAGTTGATGCAGTCACCCTTTTTACCTGGTTTGACACTGCAATCATGCCTGGTTTCCTCTGTTAGAGTCCAAACCCAGCTGGACAGTTTTGTTACCTATTTCTTTCCTTGTTGCCCCTTCCCCATCTCCCCTGCCTGGCATTTTCTAAGGGCACCTACTGGTGAGACACACAAAAAGATAGACCATATATCTGCTGCTGTAACTCTCCAGCTGACCAGAGACAGACAAACAAAAGGAAAATCCCAGGACATCAGCAATCCTGTTGTTACCTCTTCCCATACAAGGCAATCTTTGCATTTGTCTTGTAATCTGTATTATTCCTTCTTCCCAATCAAAAGGGAGAATAAAGGCAAGAGATGAGTGATGAGGAATTAATTACAGGCAGAGCCAGCTGTACCTTCTGCTGGCTGCCTTGAAGACCAGAGCTGGCATTTCAAAAGAATGGCACTCACACAAAAGACCAGCTGGGCTGCCAGATAGAGTAACCCAAGGGATGCCTTTAAATGTTACCTTCTCACAACAAAAAAAGGTCTTCAGTCAGTTTCCACAGGACGGGGACTTTGCTGTCACATTGAGTTGCAGTGTAGCTCCAGAAGAGCTGGCAGAGGCAGCAGTGGGAGGGATGCAGGGCCTGCACAGGGAGGGATATCAGCACAGTCTGTGTGGGATGGCAGAGGAGGTAGAGGTTTCCTCAAGAGTTCTCTTTGGGAGTTAATGCAGGGTGATGGGCTGGGGAGAAGGCTAAGGAATGGCTCAGTTTACATGGCTCAGACAGAAGGCAGGCAGCTGGAGCAGTCAGGCAGCAAAGGAAGGGTGACACTACGCACTGAGAGATGGGGTGCTGTGCCGAGTGCAGCAGATCTCTGAGCAGATCTCTGTGGGATGGGTAGGGAAGGCTGTTGGGATCCACAGCCAGGAGCTGGCATGCAGCCTGGTCTCACTGCACCTGCCTGCTGCGCTCCTGTAAGATCCTTGCTCCAGTACAGGGCAATCTCAGGAGATCAGCTGTTGACGAGAATTCCTGGCTGCAGCTCCAGTTTAGATTTGGCACCCAACTGGGAATTAAGGGATGAAAGCCCCCATGGAAATTCCCACAGCATTTCCAGTGCAGGCAAGACAGATTGAGATAAGAAGCTGACTGATTGCAAGAGATATCCAGTAGCTGTAAAGAGATTCACAGTGTGGAGAGGACTTAGACCTTGCACAGCTTGGCAGAGTCACCTGTAGACCCAAAATGAGTGTTAAAACCAATCCAGGGAGAAAAGAGCTCTTACATGTTTAACAGGGGCTCTGAGCACTTCTTTGAGTGTTTAATGTTTATGCCACTGATCAGAAACTAAAAGTCCAAAGCTTAGTGCAGGCAAATACCAGGAGCAAATGACAGTTGCCAGAAAGAATCTATTACTGTTTATAATTTCCACAACAAACACAGGTCTCTCTTCCTCTCTCATTTAAATGGATGTTAATGAATAGCAGTCAGCATCAGGCTGGTTACAGAGCTGGGGGGAAAGTTATTGCTCTGAGAGCTAGAGAGCAGAGGGTGGAAAAATAATTGCAGCACAGACAGAGTTGCAGAAACAACATTAAGTGGTACTGACTCATAATTTCTAGGAATGTAAGTTGTCTTTGTGCCATGGTAGGATGTATTTACTCATTCACAGTCTCACAGGATGCTTCACACATTAACATATGAGGAGTAAGACAATTAAAGCCTCTGGGCTGCTTTCCACTCCTGACTACAGAGAATTTATTTCTATGTCTTTCACTGTTCTCCTCTTGGTGTGCAGGGTCCCCTCTGTCCAGTCACAGGGTCACTGCAGAGACCTGTTTCTGCAGCCACTGCTTCCCTGACTTCAGAGGGGGAGGGCTCAGAGTCATGGTCAGAGTTTGGAAAGCACCACGATGCCACCTCTACTCACAAGGTATCTGCTTTGGGGCATGGAGAACGTTCAGCCTGTGCTGCCAGCTGATTGCTCTGGGAGACTCCATGCTCTGGTAGAGTAGGGAGGCTACAGAGAAAGGAATCAGGGGAATCAAAGGCTCCTGTTTCCTGCTGTGTCTAGGAAAGTTTAGGACTTTCTGGGGATATAAACAGCAATAAGGTAAGTTTTGATTGGCAATGCTTCCCCTTCAGCAAACCTGTGAAAATTACTTATATATGGCTACAGGGAATTTTCTTTGGAGTTAACTGTGGATTTCAAAAACCCAAAGAAACAAACACGTTTCCACCTCTGACCTCTTAAACCATCATCAAATGAGGCTGGGTTTGAAGCAATATTCCCTGGCATGACAAAACCAATTGCACAGGTTGATCTATGATCCATCACTATCTGTCTGACCAGTCTGACACTTACAGGAATTTTGGGATGGAGGGAGTGTACCAGCAGAGAAGCACCAACACTCTAAAAAGGCAAAGTAGACATATGGCTGGGCCCCTGGGGAGACACACTGAGCAGGGGGGACCTGGGCCCTGCAGACAGTGGGATAAGTGCAGTGGTATTGTCATGGCTGTCTCGTGATGAGGAATAATGGGAGGAAGGCAGGCAAGCTACAGCTATAGCTTCTGCTCTCCAGCATCTCCCCACCTGTCTGTGTACATAGAGAGCAGATGGTGATATGGCAGGAGCAGACTTGCAATGGAGCTATGCTTGAGCTCCTTTGCTCATTTGATCCACCAGTCTAATTACAGAAGCTGTTAGCATAGAAAGATGAATGATACAAGACTTCCATCTTTGATACTGTGTTTATGGAACAAAATTCTGGCACCCCTTTTCATGGAAGGTTTCCTCAGAGGTTGTTTGTGACCAGTAACAGGCTTTCTATGTGTGGACAACAGGATGTGATTTAAGAAATTCAAAAGGGGGAGATCATCTGTCTCAGAAGAACAAAAGCCCATCTGATACACATCTAGAACAGAATAGAAGGAGGGCACAGGGAGGGTGACTCAGGGGGAAGTTCAGAGCTGGTCACTTGTTGGGGACATGGCTGTGTAGGAGCCCAGTGCTGCTGGTGACTCAGTTCCAGGCAGGGCTGGGGGAGCCCCAGGCGCTGGACAGGGAAAAGGATGCTCCTCTTTGTTTCTCTGTGCAGCTGCTGGCAAGCAGGGTGGGAAGATGCCGATGGGGGCAGCTCCTTCCCTCTTTCCTGCTGTACCTGCTGTTCCCCAGAAGTGCTGTGTACTACCTTAGAGAGGAGAGGCCAGCCTGGGGGAAAATCATAGAATTGTTTACATTGGAAAATACCTTTAATATCAAGTCCAACCATTAAAAATTAGAGTATGATAAACCTAGCAAGAAGTAGATCATGTGTAGGCAACTTTTCCCACCAATTTTGCAGACTCAAGAAGCAGAGTGAACCACAGTTCATCCATGAGGTCTGTTTGCTCCTTGTTCACCCTCTGTTTCATGACATGCCCAGATGCCTTCAGGCAATGCTCTCTCTCCTCCCAGCTTTGATAACAGGCCCTTTCATCTTTGGCACCAGAGACAGCTGGGTCCTTTGCGGAATTCATGTGCTGAGCACTCAGACTGAGAGCACGCACTGTGCTCAGCACTCTCCGACCAGCTGAAACAAAGTCTGCTTCATAGACACTGCCAGGTTTAAAAGAGCACAACAGTCAGACAGGGGACTCTACCCATCTCCCTTCTGTGGGCAGGCTTTGCAAAGACCTCAGCAAGAGAGGAGGGAGCCTCCCAGAGCTACAAAAGACGTGTGTGAAAGGGCTCTTGACAAAAATCCTGAAGACATGGATGTACTTATGCTGAGGAAAATTTTGCCTGTCCCTTCTCTGTCCCTATTAACAATTTCCTTATTTCCCCATCATCACCCTGTCAGTGGTGTCTCAGTCCCGGGAGCCAAGCACAGCAGCTGCATGGCTGCAGGGCTGGGAGCAGATGGGCTGCTTTACTGCAATGCTGAAGCCAGTGAGACAGCAGGAAGGAGCAGCTGAGATCACATATTCTTCCTGCTGAACTGAGGACACCACTCAAAAGCTGCTCTCTGGCCTCATCCTCTGCCTAACCTAGGGAGATCTGAGAGGATGAATGGTTCAGGCCTTGAAAGTGATTTGCTGCAGGAAGGCTGTTTGTTAGAGCAAGCTGTGCTCCCAACTTTGAGCCCATTATAGCTGGGATGCATTACAGGATGCATTATAGCAAGAGATTTTATCCACTTCATGCCTGCCTTACTGGCACCACAAAACTTCAAGGCAACCAGATGAGACAGTGAGACTCCAAACCTGCAACTGCAAATGCCTTCAAGTGTTGTGGTGCCTGTGATCCTTGCAGAACTCTCTTTGGGAGAGGAAGCCACTCCTAGAAGTGATGGTGGTGACTGACACTTGTTGAACATTTTTTTTTTTATTATTTTCTCGGATGCATTTCCATACATTACAAAATCATGTCTGCTTGAAGCTCAAGTACAGATAGGAATGGATATGCAAGTAGTGTATCATAGTTTTCACTCTGCCCCCATAGCCTTTATCCTGTCAGAGCACCCAGGGGGATGTCCAGATGTACATCTGGAATGACCAACAGTGAAACAATTAATGGTCTATGGAGAGAATAGAAGAGTGACAAGGGAGTGCTAAAGAAGTAGCTGGATATGCTCTGAGAGCTCCTGTTTCCTCTTAAGTGTATGTTAAGTTTTGTATGTATCAATTTCAGAGTCTGAATAATTGATGCAACACCTGATGTCTCAGGAGATGATCAGGTTGCAGTGTATCCTTACAGCTCCTCACCTTTGCACAAGCCTGTGATGAAAGTCTGAATGGAAGGATGTTCTGCTGAATGAAGGGAGGAGGGTCACAGCAACTGTCCACCAGAGGAGTAACCGTGTCTCCAATCAGGTGATCAGGAGCAAAGAAAATCTGCCAGGATTCAGGCCATCTGCAAATGAATGGGTGCCAGCAACCTGTGCTCCAACAGCCTTCCCAACAAAACTTGCAGCAGGAAAGTAGTCAGACGTTGAACTGGTAAAACAGAAGAGGACTTTTGAAAAAGGCAACATTTCAGTGCCTGTTTGCACTGAGAATTTGATTCAGTGACGCCCTTTTAGTGAAGAGCAAGGAAAGGCAGGGATCAGTGAACCCACATTCAAGGTACTAAACAGAATGCCTGCATCAACATGAAGACACAATATTTGTGGAATGAAAATGACATGCAGCCAATCCACATCTGAACGCCTTTCCCCTGTCTCCATATCTTCTTCTTTAGATGTTAAGCTCCTTGGCTTAGGGATGATCCAGTCCTACATATCAAACATGCTATTGGTGCATTTGTAAGTAAACATCTAATATATAGACACATAGTATTTACTGGGCTCCAGCAAAAGTAACTGAAGGGAATTCTCTGCCCTTGGTTATGCAGGAAGTCTGATTAGATGATGTATCAGTACCATTGGTTCTTAATAATCTTTAAATGTATGGCTCTAATCCCAAATTCACTGAATTCTTTAGAAAAACAACGACTTCATCTGTCTTTGGTTCAGAGCCACTGTATTGAACTTAAAGAGACTGAATGACACTTTACAAATACGTGGTTTTCTTACTAGATATTTATAATCCTTGCTCATGATCATGGTATTTGACTAACCTCCCAAAACATCCATGCAGATACTACTAGAAGAGAACACAGTCTATGCAAAAGTCCATACTGTAGCCCACAGGAACGTGCTGGATCTCTAACAAATCATTAGTCAAATACGTATTTATTGATGGCCAAGAACACATCTGAATAAATGGAAAAAGAAATGAGTATTAAAAAAATTGAATGCATTTTTTCATTACAACCTGTTCACTTAACTCTAACTGCAACTTGGTTTCGAGAGCCTAGAGGGAAGTGAATCATACTCAGGAAAATCAGCCTCCCCTCAATCAATCCAGTGATGTAATCTCTACTGTGTAGAGTTATTCCACTGGAGCTAATGGCATGGATTTAATGAACAACACATTTCTATATAAGGCAAACTTCATGTATCCAAAAGAATGCAGCTACCTCCAAGGTGCCACCTGTATTACTGTGCAGAGGCAGGGTGCTTTGTTCATAAGCAAAGTTTGGGCAGGAACAAGGGAGCTATGATGTTGAATCTTACAACAATGATTCCTTTGTGGTTCAGGCTGCTTTTGCACTGACATAAGCAGTACCTCTCAGTCTGTGTGACCTGACTAGCTCTGACTAACGTCACTTGTCACAAACAAGCTGAAGCCACATGGCACCCGCTGGCTCCTATGTGTGATCATCCACCACGGCCTTTTAGACACACCTTTGCACTGATTGTCTGATCTGAGCTGAAGAAGTAAAGAAGCAATTCAGTTTGGCAGGCCTCCCAGACCTGTGATTCCTCCTCAGCAGGAGGGCATCAGTGCTGACACTGCCTGTGTAAGTGGCCTGCCCACAACCCAATTCCCTCTGTGAAACAGCCACAGCTTTCTTGAACTCAGATGCTGTGACAAGTGATCTGATCAGGTCTCATTGTTTCCAGTGACTCAGAACCAAAATCCTTCCTAATCAGTCCCCAGCACTGTTCCTCATGGGATCTTAGAACAGAGTAGAAGAGAGAAAGAAGAAAAGAGAAATGAAGGGAAAGAAAATGTGGAAAGGATCTACAACCACAAACTTCCTGGCCACTTTGATCACTCATCTAGGAAGCCCATTCCAGTGTCTGACCACCCTTCCAGTAAAGAAATTTGATCCTCTCCTGATGTAGTTTTGAACCATTCCCATTGAACCATTCCCATTTTGAACCATTCCCATTCCCATCCCCATGTAGTTTTGAACCATCCTGTCACCTGATATCACGGATCAGCACTTTTCACCCCTTTTTCCTCCTCAAGAAGCTGTAGAAAGCAATGAGTACTTTATAATTTTATTGGAAGCTGCTCATCCTGATTATACATAGACCAGACTTAGCTGGGGTGGTCAGATCAGGCCTGTGTCAGCACTGGAACAATCACACCCTTAATTCTCCTTTCAGTGGCTCAAATTTCCATGTCTCCCTCAACAACCTGTGAGCTGACCACGAAGATATCTCTTGCTGCAGGGCCTGCAGGAGCATCCAGCAGCAAGCAGGAGGCCAGGGACTGTGGTGGAACCAGTCTGTCGGGGAAGCTGTCCTCTTAAAGCATCCCCCTCTCAGGCAGCCCCTGGGAAGGGAGGAAGAGGAGTCTGATGGCTGAAGCAAAGACTTGAGGGATTTGCTCCCAGCCAACATGGCAAAGAGCCTTTTTGAACTTGGTGAGTAGTTGCTAGCTGCCATGGCTAGTTTCTTCCCCTGAAGAAAGTAAGCAATTCCTCAGAAACATGGAATCACAGAATATTCTGAGCTGGAAGGGACCCAAAAGGATCATCAAGTCCAACTCCTAAGTAAATGGTCCACACAGGGATCGATGCCACAATGATGGCATCATTAGCACCAGGTTCCAACCAGCTGAGCCTCTTTTGACATTTCTACACCAGCCACAAGTAAAACACCCTTGTTCCTGGATGCCTGGTGGAAATGGGATTTCTTTTCTTCCCCTCCCCCTGATTTTTGTGTTGGGGCTGGCAGGATCATAGGGCAATGTGAATGCTTGCTACAGTGGGGGTCAGAGGAAGAAAAACAGATGACCAAATAACTTCAGAAGAACAGGGACTGCCTCCAGGGAGCTCCCCTTCATCCTGCTCTCTCATCAGCTGAGAGATACTCAACAGCGTCCTGCTCTGCTAGTCACTGAATATTTTATATCACGGCTACAACCAGTGCATTTGTATTCTGTTTCTCTCTTTCGTCATATCTATTATAAACGAGTAATGTCTGGGAACTCTCCCAGGGAAGATTTGCCTGGATGGCTACGGATATTTTATAGTCAAATTGTGAGAGCAAACCAGCTTTCAAGTTCTGTAGTGGGGGAAAAAAAAAGGTAATAAAAGGGATATTAAAAAAATAAATAAATGTCAGGATTTTATACGGAGCTTCAGTTTGCTCCACGATGGAGCTGGAGTTGCTGGAAGAGGCTTGGGATGGGAAACACCCTCTTGCTGTCATTGTCTGCTGACAGGAGCAATCTGATACACCCTTGCTGTCACCTGGCTTGGCAGGACAGCGCTGGCATGAGGTGAGCCAGGGGTTGTGGCTGTGACTGAAGGCATCAGGGATAGCCAGGGAAGCAAGGCATGGCTCAGGATTGCAGCAAGCCCACCTTTACCTTCACACTGCTGCATGTGGATGGCAGGGCAGGGTCTGTCTCCTCATTTCACAGGAGAACTCCTACTGAGTCCTGCACCCTCCTCTAACCCAGGACTAAAGAAGAAGAGCTGAATAAACTTGTTTTTACCTAAGAACTCTGAGAGGACTTCAGCCAATAAAGGCATCAAGCCTGGTATCAAGGTACCAAGTTTCAATATGCAGGCAGATATATATGGTGGGTTTGCTGGACCAAGTCATGTATTCCACAGGCCAAGAGAAAAAGAACTTTTTGCTCATTTCATTCTCTTTTAATCTCTGTCTCATCAGTCTGATTTTTAAATTTGCTCTCAGCTCAGCAGCACCCACAGTGGAAATCATATGGCATTAAAGAGTCTATTTGCCTCACAGAAATTTATCAGACCCTTTGTACAACGAGAGGAAAAACAAGGATCAGGCAAGGGCCATAACATTGGGTATGAAGGAAAAAAATTCAACAGATTTTAAAGGTGTCTGAAGTTGAGGAACAGAAAATGGCACTCAGAGGCTTTCTTAAGTCTCAGGAGTCACTGTTGCTTTTGGGTAATTTGTGGGTGGAGCAAATCAGTAAAGAGTTAAAATAAATAATCAATTCATTACAGGTTTTTTTTGCTTTTAGCAAAAAAGCCCTGTAATTAATTGATTCTTTGGCATGTCCAGTCCACCCCATCTTCAGACAGACCACCACAAGAGAACTGTTAAACCAAGCTCTCTTCCAAAATCAAGCAAATGTTGATGAGCTTTTACTTCACCTGTGAAATGAACTTGGGAGGATGACACAAGAAAAAAAAAACAAGAAAGGCCTCCTCTCTTCACATCTCTTTTTTTGCCAATCTCCCACCAGTCTGGGCCACTCTTCACCAACGAATGAGACCCCTTTCCAAGCCTCCAGGAGAAGATGAGCAGGAATTGGGCAGCAGACCTGACTTACCATAAGGGCTAGCTGCAGGGAACACATGAGTTTGCCAGACAGCATTAGCAGCTGGACTCTGTCAGCTAAGCAGAACCAGCAGGTCCAGGAAAATCTGGTGAGCCAACACTGACAGTGCTCTGCCTGAGCCGCCTGCCACCACTGGCATGACTACAACATGGAGCAGCCTGTCACCAGGGGGAATCCAGGTGTGTGAAAACACCTCTGACCTAGCACGATTCCAAGTGCAGAGAGCAGATACAAACCCTCAAAACACAGACACAGATGGAGACCTGCTCAGTGAACTGCAGCCCAGCTCCTAGCCCCCAACACCCGTGGTGTCAGGGTTTCAGCCTTGCCCAGATTTTGCAGTTTAACCTCTCAGCTGTGCCACACGTGCAGAGAGATGTGGCCAGACTCAGGAGCATGTTCCCTCCCAATGACATCTACAGCACTGAGCAGAGAGCGGTTAATTAACCCTGCTTATTGAAGGGCGGACACATTCCTGCCTGGGCCCTGATTTTTCAGTCAGGCTCTAGTCCAGCAGGTGATTAATAACCCTGTGTGCTGTGGGAAGAGTGCATCTATTATTCAAATTAATGAAATTATAATCAAGAGGTGACAAATTAGCAGTTGCTCCTTGACTGGATATGGAAACTCATTAGTGTGCCAGGCACTTCTGTGGTGCTCGCTGCAGTCGAGGCTCCCAGCAACGGGAGGAGGGAGCCAGGCAGAACAGGCAGTCCCATGGCACAGCTGGGGGAACACACATCCTGCACACCCCAGTGTAGCTGTGGCCACCCCAGAGCCCTCTGGTTCACTAAGCCCCTTCACCCTCTTCTCCTGTCCAGTGGACAGATGGACTGTAAGGTGCTGCCCCAAGGATGGGCTGCAACAGCCTCCCAACTGCTGGGCTCCAAAAAAGCTTTGGAGTGCAGCAGCCCACCCTGCTGCTTGGAATACTGGAGTAGGACAGTGGAATTGCTGGTCACAGGCACAGCTGCTGGAGCAAGAGGCTGGAGATCTTCCCCAGGAGCCCACATGAGGCCGAGTTTACCCTTCCCCAGAGGGTGCTCACCGATGTGCTTCCCGTACATGTGGTAGTAGAAGGAGACACAGTAATACTTGGCAGTGATGTTGTAGAGGGGGCTGATGAGCCGGGCTTTGTCCCCTGTCACCCGGGGCCGGGACGCCTCGATGAACATGTAGTAACCTGCAGAATGAGAGGGAAAGGTGGGCAAAGGCAGCAAGCACTGCATCTCCCTTCCTCCAAATGATGGAATGCCAGCGTGGCTGGGAGACCACCCCCCTCTGGGAGACATGGCCTTGCTCTGTGCCCACTGTGATCCTGGCCAGAGACACCTGCAGGATACCTGCAGTGCCTCCCCTGCCTTGGCAGTGTTTAGGGAAGGAGAGATGGGCATCTGCAGACCTGCTGTGAGCACACGTAGCTGAACCCCTGAACATGCACATGCACATCTGTCTGGGCGCACAAAGAGCCTCAGAGCTGACTGCACTGTGCAAGGAGAACACCAGAAAGAGAAACCATTCCAGACTCATTTCTCTGCCTCAGGCAGAGGGAGAGAGGATTTGGTACATGTAGTCTGAACAATATTGTTGTCTAAAGAGAACAATTCCAAGGCAGTTGTTAACAGCCCAGGGAGGAAGAGATTAGCCATTTAATTTGTTAACATCATTTTCAATGCTCAATCAGGTTGGTGTACTGAACACTAATGGGGAAAACCATTTCCTTAGCAGGACATTGGATGTTTCCCATTTTTTTCTGAGTTCAAAGATATGTGTTTGCATACAAATTTACTTTTCTTATTACAGAAAGAGGGATGTTGTATCCAGCTAAACTGGGAGCATGTACTCCACACAGAGCTAGGGTGAGCAATACATAGCAACAATCTCCTCCAGCTACAGGTGAGGCTTCTTCCTGCCCCACAGGCAGCTCCTATCTGGAATCTCATGCTTCTGTGCTTGGTACTAAGGAGATCTGTCTGCATCCCTGAGATCTTCTTTGAGGAAACAGCTTTCTAAAACCTACAGGGCCATTTCTAGGTGTTAGAGATATTCTCCTACTTGTTTATCCATTTTTTTTCTTCAAAACAAACATCAAACAGTGCAAGGGCATTAGGATTCAGGCAATTAGCTGACAACAAGAACTAATGCTCACACTCTTCCCTTCAACAAAGTTGTGGGTGTTTTAATTGCGTGTTTAATTCCAATCAGTAACATGCAAATTAACTGCCTGCTCTCTCTATCCCGTGTGAAGTAGAAAGCAGATGAGCCCTCCATCAGCTCCCAGAGCTGCGGGATTCCTGACAAGAGATGGTGTGCACCTCCCCTGCCCTGCCAAGCCAAAAGAAGCCCAGACTTGTGCCTACCCTCCGGCGTACCGCTGATGTCCGTGGGGGGCCCCGTGTTGACGGTGCGCTTGGGGTTCTGGGTCAGGGCGTTCTGCCGGGTCCAGTCAAAGTTGTCCATCTTGTCCTGCACGAAGCCGCAGATCTTCTCGTCCTCAAAGCGGCAGGTGTTATCTGTGGGGTGGTATCAGTGCTCAGATCCCGCTTTCCAAACACCCTCCCCGAACTGCCTGGGTGCTCACGCAAGTGCTGTGTCACCACTGAGGCTCTCTGTGCAGGCAGGCAGCCCCTGACCCCAGGAGGAGGCTGAAAAGGAAGGGCATCATAGAAATCACAGAAATCACAGGATGGGTTGAGTTGGAAGCAGCCTCAAAGTCCTTTTGGGTCCAAACCTGTTGCCATGGGCAGGGATACCATTCACTAGATCAGGTTGCCTAAGGAACCATCCAACCTGACCTGGAACACTTCCACAGATGGGGCGCCCATAACATCGCTGGGCAGCCTGTTCCAGTGCCTCACCATCCTCTGAGTAAGAAATTTACTCTTAAAATATCATCTAAATGTTCCCTCTTTTATTTAAAAATGTTCCCCCTTTTCATATCACCACCCATAATACATCATTGATTGGTGTTACTACAGAAGTGTTAATCCGGGTTGATGGATGTGATGCTTTGACAAAATGGAATAAAGCTATTATGGCTAAAGAGAAAGAGCTTCTTTGAAAGATCTGAAGGGGCAAATGTAGAGGAAGGTAAAAAGATCACCGAAGGCAAACTGGCTACGAGGGCTTTTATATCAGAACAACTTGATGGTAGAATAATTTCCCCAGGAGAGAGGAGAAAGTAGCAGCAGATGACCCCCCTACAGGCTATATATTTAACTAAACTATGACACACATGAAAAAAAATCAGCTGTGAAGAAGAGGTCAGCTCAGCACGACAAATGTGTCATTTAGCCAGAGTACATCTAATTTACACCAGCTAAAAGGCACATTTGATTTTGCAGCTTATGCTGGTTCCCCTAACGAAATAAAACACACAGGTAAAAGATTTTTATGTAGGATCAACCACATGTACAATAGGGTTCACTTTTATTAGTACCACAAGACAGTTACACCCTACAGCAATATTGTAAGACAGATGAAAAATCTTGTGCATAGACATAAACCAATATGGACTTGCAGAGATTGGAACGAATTGGACGTGACCAGGCTGAAGATTGTAACCTTTGTGTTAAAAAGGTAGTTTTGAGTCACAAAAGCAAAGGTCAAGAACCAGCTTTACACTGCTGGCACAGTAGGAGAGGGATGGATAAAAAAAGGCAAAAAGAGAAAAGAGGTCCAAGAACCGATGTGAAAACTGCTGTGTGTTTTGAAAGGTCCCTGGGCAGAAACCAGAGCTGGAGAATAAGCTGGAAGTGGGATCTTGGACCTGAGTGAGTGATGTAGACACAGCACACACAGATATCGTTAATTGTTGCTTTTAAGTAAGAGGAAGGAGGTGTGCTATGAAACTGAAAGATAAAGCCATGAAAGAACACACACACAAAGGAAAAGAAGGCTCTTTATGAGGGCTTGGAACGTGCTAGGATTTCATCCATGGCATGCTGGTGCAAGACGCAACTTTCTGGGTTTTACGTCCCACTATTATTTATCATGCCAAGATGAACAGGAGCCAAATGCCTCCTGTGGCCCCTGCATTCTTGTATCTTCAGTGATGGCTTGCTCTGGTTCCTGGGCAGGAGGCTTTTCCTCCTAGCATGAGTGACTCCGGCAGGACATGTAGGACACAGCAGGGTCCTCAACCTATGGGCTGGATGCCAAAAATGGGACACACAGGGGAAATTTTCTGCAATGTCAGGGCCAAAAGCTCCAGATGCAGTACACTGTGAGGGCAGGAGCTTCATGCACAACAAAAGCTGTTATCTTGTACCAGAGAAGAGAGATCACCCATGAAACGAACAGAATCTTGACTCTGAGATACTGCACCTTCTGGTGGCTACCCTGCCTTCTGGTGGCTAGCATCCTCCCCTTCCCCTCCCATTTGGAAATGAAAACCACTGTGATCCAAACAGACATTAAAGGTCCGCACACCTCTGTGGTAGGAATTGGGTTCCCCCTTCTTGCCCATCTCTTTCCAGCATCCCATCAAAGCAGTGAGAAAAGAGGATGCAGACTCCTGCAGTAAACTGCAAGAATGTCTTTGCCAGCATAGGTTGGACAATGTGTGGCAAGCCTGGTTCACAGACCAGGGCAGCTGGGTTTTCAGTAAACTCAGCAGGAAACGCCACATGCCTACTCCTTTGGGCTGAGCACAGCCACTGGAGCTTGTCTGGGCTGGCCACTTAACTGCTGATTAACCCTGGCTAAGTGCTTTCTGCTCAGTCTGCTCATTTCTAATTAGCATCCAAATCCAAATTAGCCACTGCTCTGCAGCGCCTAACACAGGGACCCGAATGGCATCTAGAGCTGAAAGAGAAGGGAGCAGAGGACAGGGCAGATGCCTACAGATCTGAAACCAGGTAACTGTGTGGGATAGGGGGCCTCCTTCATCCCCAGAACAAAGAGGTGGAAGGAGAAAAGAGTCAGAAGACAGCTCCTAAGGGTCCTTCCTCAGCTCTTTTGGTTGAGAGAAGGGAGTTCATGGCTGGACCAGATCACCAGTGGTCCTCAAAGGAGAGGCTGGAGCCCACAAGCTTGCTGATGTTGCTGGGTTGTGTAATACCCCTGGTTTCTCTCCACTGGACCAAAAACATCTGCATGACTCCAGCTCATGGGTTGACAGCTGCTGTTAAGAGAGACACATTTTCTCTTGGAATGGCATTATCTTACACAGCAGGATCCACAATGACTGTCCTTTTGCAAAAGCACCAGGGCGGTTTGTACCTCTGACCCTGCTGAGCACATGGACTTTCAAAGAAAGATTACATCCTTCTCCAACACAGAATTACCTTAACAGGGAATAACAGGTGGAAAGCAGAGTTGGAAGCTGTAACACAGAGGTCAGCCAGGCAACTGATTGAGAGGGAACAAACCACAAATGAGGAGCCACAGCAATCAAAGCAAAGGCAGATTAAGGAGAAAGCACAAGCTCAGGTGGAGATCAGAGAGAGTTGTGCAAGGAAAGAGGACCTGAGGATGGCATTCCCAATTTAGCACCAAGGCCTGATTGTGCCAGCCTGGTGGACTACTCTCCCTCATTTGTAAGAAGCCACACACATGGGATGAGACTGCTCAGAGAAGTTGACTCAAAAGCCTACAGAGAGCTCTTTTAACATCCAAATAGGGCCCTGAGTGCATTCTCTCTTCCCACTCAAATGCAGCTCCTTCCAGAAGGCAACACTTTTAGCAGAGCACGTAAAACAGAGAAGGGTCCCATGCATCACAGACCAAGCAATGCTGTTGCTTAATCAACAGCATGATCCATCTTACCTGCAACACCACTTGCCGTGCAGGAGTTTGAAACTCCAGCACATCGCCTCTGCTTAGCTTAGGAGCTCAAGGCATTTTGCAACAACTAATGAACAAGGCTTCTCAATTTCTCTGTAGCATAGCAACGCCTCTTTCTATATATCTTCTGCATTGCATGTGGGGAAATAGATGCACAAAGCATAGAGAGACACATTAAAGGTCACAGCAGGCTGTGCCTAAGCTGGAAACAGAACCCCAGTGCTCCAGCTCCTGGTCCTTTGGTATAAAACAAGCCACAGGGAAGCAAAGCTCTGTGGCTTCTCTAAGCTAAAAGTGGAGGTGCCATGAACAACCAGGAAGCGTTCAGTGTGGTTTGGGACACTGCCAGCATGTCACCTCTGGATGATTATCAGCAAGGTTCACCAGGACAAACCTGGCACATCCAGCCAAGAAGAAAACCTTCATCATCTGTTGTACCTCAGAGACCACAGAGGTGATCTGACTTTGGACCTCAACTGTGTGATGCAAACCTTCCTACAGACTTCCTCCATTTGCCAGGGATCCTGGCTTATCATCAAGGTGTAAAGGAAGCTTCTTGTTTAAAATTTAAGCTGTGGATTTAAATACTGAACACAAAAGTTGTTCTCTGAATTATTACAGGTCTGGTGGAGGTGGCAGAGGAGCTGGCACCTCAAAAGCTGGATTTAGTGCTGTGTTCACCAAACAGATTTCCTTGGCAGGCTTTGCAGTGGTGGCAGCTCAGAATGCAGAGATGTTTGCTCTGAGTTACAGACACCTCCATGCATTCCCAGGGGAGAGACCCTCTACTGTGGCTATTAGCATTTCTTCTTGCTTTGCCTTCTTGAGAAACATAATGGAGGTTTTCCTTTCAAGTCCTTTGGGGAAAGCCATCCCTGGTTATGAAATTCTGGCTGCCAGATGAATTCAAAAAATAATAATCCTATTCTAGCTGCAGACTATGGGTGAATAGCAGATGGAGTGCACTTGAATAAAACTGCCTTCATCATTTAGCTGTGAGGTGACAACTGACACTGGCTTGGAGCATAAAGGACCATGCTCTGAGCCCCAGCTCTGTTGCAGACCTGCTGTGTGACCCACAGGCTACCATTTTCTGGACATCAGTTTCCCCATCTAGAAAAAGAAGACAACGAGAACTGCATTGAGACCTCAAAGTATGTCATGATTTAAGAAATATTTAACAGTCTATCCCATTGCAATTTTCCAGGGATTCTATAACCAGTAATGGCAGAAAGCTTCGCAATGCTGTAACTGGTTAAGCCACCCTATTTGCCATCAGGATACAAGGAACTGTCACCTTTTTTAGCCTTTGCATTACAAAACATTCTTGAAGAATGGGCACAAACTTGAGTAATCCAACTCTAAACACAGGCTGACATCTCATTCCCACATGTTCCTACCGGAACAAACTTAGATTCCTGTGGACTCTGAGCATTATCAGAGACCAGACACACCAGCAATAGATGGTAAGCAACAAGCCAGGCTAATCTACAACAACCAACATCTGCCACGGATCACCACCCACTGTACCTGCCCATGGTCCCAAAATCATGGTTTTAGTACCACACACAGCTGGACTGCAGGTATGTGAGAAACTGTTGCTGCTTTGAAAGGGCAAGACACCTTGGCCAACCAAAAAATAAACCAGCTATCCCATATACTTCTTAGTGACCTCATCACCTCATCAAGGTTACAAGGTTACATCACATAAAACAAGGGAAACCAAAACATCCACATATGAGGAGCTGGAATGGCTTGAGGGGCAGCACTCCGGGGTTTAGTTTAGACAGCAATAGTTATATCCAAATAAAATTGCAGAGAAGTTAAGGACAAAGCAGATTCCCCAGCACTGGAATTTGGTCATGACATTAAAATAATCACTTAGTCTAAGAGAACTCTAAGGTGCAATCTTAGAATTAAGATAATTCTTGGGCAGTTTTTAAAATACAAATTCTGTTTTTCAGTACCAGATTAACTGATTTTTAAGAGTCAGTCTTATTGGTAACCTCTGAATATTTGAAATTCCCAATGCCTTTTATTCACTTCCTCTGCTCTTCCTTTGCTTTTCCTTTATGACCCAATACCTGGCTCTGTAACCATGCCATACGCATGCCTGCCCCAATGTTATTAACATCTTATTAGGCTGTGAGAGAAAATGCATGAAGAAGTAATTGTATTAAGTGACTCTCAGAGTTTGTAAATTAATCACCATTGTGCATGCCCTTGGATCAGGCTGCCAGAGGCATTAATCATCTAATCTTTGCCTTTCACTCCAGAGCTTTCAATGTTTGCTCCCAGAATTTGGCTCAGCAACCTAGTGTGAACTTTTCCCTAGGACTGGTGGTGGCAGGGGAAGTACAAAGAGAAGCACTAGCAGGAGGGATTCCATGTTTTTGGGATGAGAGTCAGGGAACTCAGCTGTGGTCCAAAGAAAGAACTAAAAGCCTTTGGGCTCTTATTTCACTGGCAGCAGGTCTGAAAGGAAAGGGCAAGTGTGAAGGCAAGTGTGGTAGGTCCAATTTTAGGCAGGCAGTCTCAAGGTGTGAACTCACGGGCAAGGCCCTCACAACCGGGCCAGAGGTCCCAATATCCACCAGGGGCTGGGCAATTTATACCAGGGGGAAATCGTAAGTGTTAGTTTACTGCATGAAAAACAGGAGTGGCTGAGCTATGTTCCACCACAGGCAGATTTTCTGCTGGTGTTCTGGACTCAATCAAGCTGCCAAAGCTACCCCAGGCAGGCAATCTGAAGGCACAGTTTACAAAGACCCCAAGAGACTGACGCAATTAAAACTGAAGTTGCTCTGGGTTTACCAGTGATTTATGCAGTGTAAAAGCAAGTGGCAAAAGGCCAGGTTTTGTCACTTCCACCTGTGGGCTGGGACGCTTGCCCCCTCCAGCAAGTACTGAGAGACACATTCTAGAGTAGGTCCTTGGCAATATGCTCCATGTTTCCTAGTGAGTCTTCTATGGGGAAGATTTAAAGTAGATCAGGAAGTGAGGAAAAGAAAGCAAATGGAATTGGGAATTAGAGCCACAAAATCCCTCTGCCTCTGTAAGAAGCTCCTACTCTCAGGCAGAGTATGGTTCATCAAACCATCCTCAAGAGTGTGAACGTGCAAGAATTAAGGCCTTGTGGCTGCCTTAACAAGATAGCTCCCTATCCTGATTCTGCCATCACCTAATCCTGGCTTCTCCTCCCCACTGCTACCCTGCAGTGCAGCAGTAGCACTTACCTACAGACAGAGTAATACACAGAAGCACTGAATAGTGACTCAGCAGCTGGAAACAGGGAGAAACAGCCCCATGCTCTCCATGGAGCACTAGCAATTAGCCTGCCCATCTCTGCCCAAGAGCTTTGCCTGGGCTTACATCCTAAAATCGAAGAGAAGGGGCCTTGTTGCATCCCCTGGAGATCATTCCCCCACTACTTAAAGCAAGCTAGAATTCCTTTTTTATGCTCAGTGGGCACTGTCATGTTGGTGTTAAAGAACTTCATTCTTAGACATTGTGTATTCTGCTCTCAAAATCAATGGGAACTCTGGATGCTCAATACAGACAGGCCTGCATCTTGCCAAGAATAACCAGAAGGTAAATAAGCAAGTTAACAGCGATGACACTGAAGGGGAAGAAGAAAGGGACTGTGCTCAAAGAGTTTGCAAGAAGAGACAGGTATGAGCTGGAGACTGCTCCGTACAAGCCGGCAGAGAT
The DNA here is from genome assembly GCA_013397195.1 of Hylia prasina. NCBI lineage: Eukaryota > Metazoa > Chordata > Aves > Passeriformes > Sylviidae > Hylia > Hylia prasina. Next base: position 710,031 of record VYXD01005502.1, read on the forward strand.
AGCAAGTGGTATCATTCCTAGTCAGAGGAGGATGGGGAATATTCCTAAACACAGATATTTTGGGGAACATTTAGTAACCTGCTTACTAGAAGTAGACTCTTTTTCTGGGACATGGGGTTGGGTGTTCAAGATCACAGTCTGCCCTGTCACAAAGGTATCAGGTGTGAGTGAGAGGCATACCTCTGGCATAAATCTCCTGGCAATAACTCGAGGTACAACAAATGGCAGTATTTACTGGAAGCTTTAGTGTATGCAATTTCATCCTCTTTTGGGGAAAAAAGATTTGACAAAGTCACCTGTGTATTCCAGCTGCTTGTTTTGCCTGATCTGCTGGAGCACTCGACTAATGTACATTGCATTCACAGCATTAACACAAAGGTCTTGTTGCTTACCTGTTGGATTGGGATAGTTGATTGCTGGAAAAAGAAACAGGAAAACAAGTCAAAACGAAAGCACAAATCATAATCAAAGTCTGAAAATACAACAAACACATCAAGAAAGGTCACAAATGCACAAGTCTCCTGTCAGCATCCCCGTGAGCTGCAGTGCTTGGTGCCTGTTCTGGTGATGGAAAAAGACACTGATACTCTGATCCAAGCAGCAAGAGACCTTAAGAAAACCCTACCTAAGGGGTGATCCTGGGATCATAGGGAAACCCTTCTGGCTACCCAATTTGTTTCCTTCTGGAGCACCCAATGGGATAGCACACACTTAGATACCAAAGCTTGGCATCTGTGAGGGACATCCAAGCAGTTTGATGAACTGTGGAAAAATGACATGGCAGGTATGCTGGGGACACTGGACACATTGTCAGTCCACAGGACAAGAGGGTTGTGTGAAATCAAACAAACGTAACAGGAGAAGGATCTGTACTTTCTGCTGAAATAGAGGGTCCAAACTCCTGTTGGGAGAGTAAAGGAATCATAGAATTGTGGGAATAGAGAGAGCTGTGAGCTGTTGGGATGACGGGTACAGAAGGATGGTCAATGTATACCAATGAGACGATCTGGGACTCAAGGTATTGGACAGAGCTACAGCTTTATGAGTGACTAGTTAGGAAGGGAATCATGCATTCAGCTCTGGAAATAACTGAAGTGTCCCGAAATCCTCTTACTTTTATGGGTGTATGGCTAATACACAGCATCCAGTGGTTATCTTGTATAAGCCACTGTTCCACAGGGAGCTGCAGCATAGCCTGACTGGGATTTTGGGGATCTCCTGCCCACAGAGTGCAGAGTGCAAGTCAGAGCTGCTGAGTGAAGGATGAGTGGAGACTGACCTTCCGAGGTCTCTAGTGCTCTGCATTGATGGCAGCATCCAAAATACAGTCATAGGCAACAGCACTGTGCCATCAGAGCTCCTCAGAACACAGAGACCCACCCAAGGGCCCCAGAAGAGCACGTCTCTGCATGCCCACATCCCCAGGCCTGAGGCAGGACCGAGGAGAAGACACCTACGTTCCATGTACCGGATGATGCGGGCAGCCATATCTCCAGCCCCAAAGCTGGTGATGGGTGTCAGGCGAACTTCATAGCTCTGAGGCACCTTCAGGTTGGGCAAGATGTGCTCCAGCAACAGGCCTTTCTCCATTTTCTTCACAGGAATGAAGGTTTGGATGGTGTTTCTCTGAGACAGCTGCATAGAAAAAGAACCCACAGTGTTACGAAAATCCTGAAACTGGAAACCTGAGCAATTGTATCCATCATTTAACATCCTATTCCTCCTCTTTCTATACAGATGTACACCTGGTTGGTCCCTGAGATCTTCACGCAGTATTGATTTGAAAATTTCCATCCCTGATACTGAACAGTGATCAGGAGCCTGAGCTCTTCCTGAAGGGAAGCCTTGGTGTCCTCCAAGGGAGGGACTGTAGGGACAATTTGAACTACAGGTCCTGAAGCAACTTTGTGTCAGAAGCAATCGTTTCAGGAGGGAGAAAATGAACCCAATTCACCCCTTTTAGTGCACCCTGGGCCCATGCAAACACAGCATGGCATGGCACCAAGACACCCTTCAGTTCACAATCACTGCTGCAGAATTCATTTGTTTGCTGCCTGGGCCATGTGGCACTTCATTTGGTGTCTCACTGGGAGCAGACTACTACCATTCTTCCTCAGAAACTTTCCATAGGCTCCATCCTTGGACTGCTCTGCTGACCCGAGCAAGGGGTCTAGTTCAAGTTGATGGTTCTCTGGGGTCACTCACAGGCTCCTTCTTCCTCTGATTCCCCTTGAAAGGGGTTGAATTATGCTACCTGAACCATACCAGCTAAACATTGCTCAGCTTGCTAAGGCAGCAGGGAAGTTTCAAGAAAACAACGGGGAAAACACTGTTATCAAAATCACCACCACTAAAAATGATGAATTACATGTCAGTGAAACTTCCCTGCCATGGTCATGCTTGCTTTGCTGGGAAAGAACAAGGACTGCATTGTGAAGATACAATTTCCTGCCCATCGCTCTGCAGTGCCTGGATCCCTGTGGCAAGATATGTTACTGGGGATGCTGGTGCTGGTAAAAAGACCTTTGGCAGGACTTTCTATAGTCCAGTGCTCACTAAGCTTTCCCTTGCCTCTGATATACCCTCTAGGCTGAAGTTTTCATCGCAAAGGCAGTTCTCCTGACAGGCAGTCTCAAGAGTTTGTCATTAAATCTGAAGTTGCAGGATTACTGAAACTGGGATGCATGGAGGAAGGTTTACAGCAAATCTGTCAGTGGAGACAGTGTGGGGCAAGGAGATGGAGTGAGGGCACAGCAGAAGCAAAGACCACTATAAAAGCAGGGCAGGGGGCAACGCCAATGTGGCGCTTAGAAAACAAGTCCATGCAACCCCTCCTCTGCCTGTCTTCAGCTCTCATGTACATTAAGTTCAAACTCAGAAGCGATGGCTGCTGCTGTAGAGCTTTCTGTGCCAAAGCCCCATTCATTTCCAATACGGCCAGGACCCACTGACCTACCTCCTTGATCTGTCCACAGTTTGGACACTGGTCCCAAGTGAAGGGGCAGGGAGTGGTCCCTGGGAACCTGTGGTTGCATATAGTTCTCACAGTGAAAAACAGTTTTGCACCTGCCTTACGGATTGTACCCAAAGGAGACCTTTGTACCTGAACAGCCCAGGGTGTAAGTTGCTTGAGGAACTACTTGCTGCACTCTCCTTTTCCTCCCCTGGCAAGATGGAGCAGAGACCTGGGAGCTGTTCTGGTGCCTGCCCCCAGCTTGGTGCTGCCCTACAAGGCACCTGGGAGTAGTCCTTGTAGGCAGGACCAGGGCAGTGGTTCCTAGAGGCACCAGGATGCTGCCAGGACCTGTTCATATCAACAATGCCCTATCTGCACACGTGCCAGCTGGGTTCTGTCCCAGCTGGCATTCCTACTGCTCAGCCCTCCCATCTGCCAGGCCAAGCAGTGGCAGAGCTGGCTCCCAGAGGCAGGGACTTAAGCTAGGATCATTAGCACCAGACCCCCAATTATCTGGGAGAAGAGGGGCAGTCAGAAGCCAGAAGCAGAAGGCTGGAGTGGTACAGCTCCTGGCATGGATCTTTTTGGGGAGCAGACTGTGACTGGGAGGGCTGGCAGCGGCTCCTCCTCACAGGCTGCTGTTTGCTGGGATGTTGGGAAGGCAGCCAGCAAACAGGAGGAGGTCAGGAGCCATTTCCCTCGTCTAGACATAACCTTTAGAAGAGAAACAAAATGGAGAGTCAGAGAGAAGCTTGAGGGTGAGATTCACACAGTGCAAATTCCACCTCAGCTGGGACTTAGGTGGAATTTGGGTATCTAAAGCTTCTGGGAGCAAGGTCAAATCACGTACTCTCCCACATCATCTAATCCAGGACAAACTGAGAAATCAGCCTCCAGTCAGGACTGCAAAGCTCTGGATTCCCTAGTTGAGTCTATCCTCAGGCACTTGTATAACAAAATAAGTAATCAGCTGCCACCCAGGTTTGGCTGCAAAACAGAAATAATTAAAGGCACATATGCTTCCTATGGGTTGCAACCTCCTTGCTTTTTGGAAGAGACCTGGATCACTAGGTAATGGAAAAGCACAGCCAAGGCTCAGAATGCATCTCCACTTGGTGCATGGAGGTAAAGTTTTAAGAGGGTCTTTTCCCTCCACCAAATACTTTGTAGCTCTATCTTCTCCCAGCGTATGTTCTGTCTCTATCAGATACGCAACTTGGACTGACACAGAAACTGGCTGCCAGCAAGACTGCCCTCTGCACATCTTTACTACAGTCTCCACAGTCCTGGCATCACAACAGAACTGGCCCTGGATGTCTTTGGAAAGACTGGCTTCTCTGTGAAAAGCAGCATGGGCCCTGAGCTAGCTGCAGCTGTCAGTAGAAAGAGCCAGGTGCACTGCCAGCACAGTTTAAAGGGCATGAAATTAGTGCAAAGGAGAAAAGGGGGCAGCTCCAGCCAGCTGCTTGCTGTGTGCATGGGGAGCAGGTGCTGGCTTGCAGTCACTAGCACAGGTCCAGCAAACAGAGACATAAAGGCCAAGGTCTGCCTCTGCATCCCCCTCACTAAACATCCTTTGAGTCCCTGATTGCCAGCAGCAGGTCTGTGCAGAGCTGCATGCATCAGTCCAGCAGGAACCCATTTTTCAATCCACTTCAATTGCCAGCTGTTTCCCTTTTTCCTGCTCCATGTATTCTCATGCTACCCTGGTATCTTCTTCCTTCTCAGCATCTCTCCTCCGGATCACGCTGACCCAGTGCTCCAGTTTAATATTGCTGCAGTGCAGTTAATAAAGCAGAGGCCAGCACAGAGGACAGGGAAACACTGGCCACCTTATTAGAGGCGTTGAAGCCTCAGTGGAGGAGCTCATGCTGCAAGCTCATTCATCACCAGGCTCAGGAAGATGGCTCAGGGACCAGAACCAGAGCACTGTGCAAAGCACAGACTCGCCTCTGCCTTCACCTCCTTCCATTCCCAATAATCTGAGGAAGGGGATGGGAAAGGAAAAAAACCAAGCAAATCCACAGTTTCTACCAGCTGGCTGTGAATATCACACACAGGCTGCAGAGGTGAGAATGTTCTTGTAGAATGGGCTCTAAAAACACCTTACAAAGGGCACAGTTAGCCCCATGTGGTTTGCCTGTCTTTGCGTGCAGTGCATGCAACCTGTCCCCTTCCCTGTCACTGTAAGCAGTATTAGCGATCAGGGGAGAACTCACTCACGTGCACTCAGCCACCCAAACCCCTGGCAACTGCAAACCAGGGCTGCCCTTTCTCCTTCCTCACCATCACCTACCCTGGTGGTGGGCCCTGTCTGCCCTTTCCCCTGTCCTATCATTTGAGCCAGCTTGTGATGCTCAGAGTCCTTGTCCCACTGTGGCCAGCTGAGCTGGCCCACAGACCAGGAACGCACACCAAGAGTCTCAGAGACAAAAGTAGGATGCCACAGTGCCCCTGCCTCCATTCCCAGCTGGGGCATTGTCACAGCAGAGGGCCCAAGGTGTGACACTGCCACACCTACATTTTCTGTTTATATAAGCTATTAAAGGAAAAAAACAGGATGATGTTTTCAGACTGAATGATGTTTACACCAGATAGGTAAGAGCTAGCAGCCTTAACAAAGCTAAAAGACACACCTGTCAAGAGTTACTGTTGTGGTTCTGCTCTACACCACCATGACAACCTACCTGTGCTGAGACTGGTGTGATTTGTGAAGCCATGCACGTGGTCTCACAACCACCTGTATATTAATGCTTGTTTGAGGGAGAAATTAGAAAGAAATTCGGTTTCATCACCCCCAAGGTATTTCTAACAAACAACAGCTAGAAAAAATGAACATTAAAACCATGTAGATCCCTCAACAAGCTGATCAGAGCAAAGGGACTGCTTTGCAGGCATCCAGCTTCCCACCATTGCAATTCACTCCTGATGCTCTCTTTACATGTCCCGCTTCTTCAGCAACTTCTCAGCTCGGGGTACAAGCACTAGCTCCGCTTTCCAATATCTTCATTCAAATCCTTTCCACACATGCTTGCTCTTTCACCCTTTTTTCTCAGCCTCATTCAAATTCCCCTGGCTGCTCCTTCCTGCAGCACAAAAGAGACAGGGGTGGCTGCCATTCCCACTCCATCCTCACTAACTGCAGACACGGGCTGCAGGGACAGCTCCCAGCTCCATGCACAGCTTCTCCTCCTCTCTGAAGGCAGAGGAGGCAGCAGAAAAAGGCAGGCTGCTGTGGCACAGCAACCACACATGCAGGCTCCATCCCTCTGGCAGGCTCTTCCCTGCTCCCTGTGCAGCTCCACACACCAGACAAATGCTGTGTTGCAGAGGGGCTGTCCTAAGCTCCCCCACTCTCCCCCTCCTCTCTCATCTGTGAGTGTCAGGACACTCTGGAGAGCAGACATCCACTGGACGAGGAGCTGTGGAGAGCCTGGTGGTGCAGGAAGCACAGGTATCTCAAAAAGGTCTGAAAAGAAGCATGGGGCAAAATCTGGACAAAATAATCTTTAACTGCCTGTGCAGCTGGTGGGCTGCACTCTTCAAGCAGCCAGCAATCAAGGTGGTCTTCAAAGCTCAGTGTCAAGCTGCCCAGTTTCTCAGTACACATAGGCAGCCCTGTTTAGCAAGGTCCAGGAGAAGGTGAGAGTAGCAGAAGGACACTTCTCTTCTGACAGGACACTTCTCTTCTTTCTTCTCAGGGTGTGACAAGTAAAATGATTTGTACCATTTCAGCCTGTCTGCACAGAGTCTTGGCTTCATTACACAGCTTTGTCCTAGAGTGCTGCAGGCATCATCTCTTATCAGATTTCTCCAGTGGCTGTGACTGTGATGACCTCGTCCCAACAAAGTCCAGCTAAGATACAGCTGCTCCCTTCCTAAGGGAGTGCTGCTCACAGAGACCAGAAACAATCACACCACTGCCCTCACCACGATGGCACTGGCAGAGTGACAGCCAGAAAAGATACTCCCAAGATACTGAAAGGGGCTGAGACTGTTGATGGCACTGATAACAGCTCCTGGGACGAACATGGGGCTCTGCAATGCCAAACCTCCCATTACTTCATCAAACATTCCTTATCCTCAATTCCTGCCCCAGCTGTGCCTGCAAAGCTACAGGGTATGTGGCAAAGAGGCAACCTCAAAGCGTGTAGAAGCCATGGAATTCTTAAAGTTAAAAAAAAAAAAAAAGTAAAATGGAAATATGATTACAGAATTTATGTGTGTTAGAGTTTATTGTCCCAGAGACTGAAAGCAAATTATCCAGTTCTCCATTGCTGGAGAATGAGAGCTCAGCAGATGAGTTCCACAGGTAGAAGTAATTTCTTGGGGAAAGAAGAATGAAAAATGCTCGGAAACAGGGTCAGGAGGGAGGTGGGTATAGGAAAATTTAGGGAACTCCCTTAAACATGGGGCTCCAATTTATTCCACAATGCTGGAAAAATATGCCAAAAATCTGGGCTTTCCTTTCCCCTTCTTCTTATTCACTCTGACACACAGCAGTGGATTGAGATGGTGATCCTTGATGTCACCTTGGCACCACAGGCAAAGCAGAGGAAGATGTCTTTGACATTCCTTTCGAACACCATGAACTGGATGCTTGATCTCTGTATTTTGGCAGAGGGATAAAGCCCCTCTGCCCCCAGAGTTCAGAGAAGGGCAAAGCATGGCTACAATCTAGGACACAGCAGGGGAGGTACACTCCTGGCTGACAGGGTCCAGTCCTCTGTCACCAGAGGGGCTGCCTCTGCCTATTAATTTTATGTATGTATCACATCTCATCTTAAAAGTGCTTTGTTCCCATTCGGCCTGTTCCTTCCCCTGGACATCTGTTCCACAGCCTGACCAGCCTAATGTTCTCATTTCCAGACTGAATTTATTCCCTTGCAGCTTGCACCCAGTTATCTTGTGCCAGTATTGTCCTTTAGCTCCAGTGGCTCTTTTTGCTCACTGCTGCTTGACCCCTGGTGTTTTACAGACAGCAATCTCATCACCTCTCAGCCTTTGCTTTGCTGGGCTATGCACTCTGTGACTGCCCCTGTAACACAGACTTTCCAGGATTGACCCTAAAACGTTTTTCTGCATGATCCTACTTGCTGGGCTTCAGGGCCCCAGCCCTGCATATAGGATGTAGTGGCACTTCTCCACCTTGCCCCGAAGTACCTCAAGTTTCATCTAGGAGTGCATTTGTCCTTTCTCACACCTACATCTTACCAGCATCATCTTGAAGTCAACTCACTTGTGCACTGCACACATTTTCCAAAGATGAGCTCCCAGCCTGCAGCACCTTCTGCACCTATGACCCTGCCTTTGTACCACTGCATTTCTTCCCACCAGAACCACTCAAATAGTTTTCCATCTTTCAGATCTTTCTCCAATCCTTCCTAATCCTTCACCAAGGTGGCAGTGTCTCCCAGCCTGGTGTCAGCTGAACAAAATTTCAAGAGCACAATCTTAATACGGGATTCTGAACTCTGGCTGGTATCAGTTGCAGGGAAGATGCCTGCCTACTCTGGAAAAACTATTTGGTTAAGTTTTGGGTAGGGAAGAAATTTGGTTTGGATATGAAGATGGTCACTGTGATGCTTCTTTATAATCTGTCATCAAACTTGCTCTGCCTGTCACATTGAATTAAAATATTTTCTTTGGTCAGTACTTAATCACCATCTTGGATGGAAATGATGTCAAGCATTAACCTCATCAATTAAAGGGCTAAGGTAAGTTTAAAGTTGGATTTATTTCATTTTCCTTGCTTGATAACCATTACTCCTAAGGGGTTTCCAGAACAAATAATCACATTGCAAGCACAAAGCTGGCATTTCCCAGACAAGCACATCAGTGAACTGAAATTCATACCTATGTTTTTCATCAGCCAAGCACACAGGTTCAGATCCTGGGATTAAGCAAGGATGGATGCCCGAACCAAATCTATTTTTCACTCTAAATGAGGAGTCGTGGAAGCTTTTTGTACTGAACTGTCCTTTATCAGGAGGCCCAGTTTCTCGACTGAAACATTCCCAACTCCAGAGGGAGAAGCAACTGCAACCTTCAGTGGCTTCTGAGGACAGCTGGAGCCATCAAGGCTGGGAGTCAGTCTGTCTCTCTTCCTCCTGCACAGGCAATCAGCTGCCCATCCTCATTAAGTGCCAAGATCAGCAGTTTATGGCTTCCTAGATAAGCCAAATTGGTGCTGTCATGAATTACTGTAAGTGCTTGTTCCACACTCTTCAATAATGTCTTTCATTAGGATCTGATCAGAAAGCAATATGTATTTTATTAGTGTATGTTTCCTGGTCTAAGGAAGAATAGACCTAGCCTTCACTCTGTCAGAGAGGCAGTCAAGCACAAGCCTTAACTGAGGCTCTCTTCTACTGCCTCACAGACTTATTTTCAACCCTGAGGGCACAGGGTTGAAACAGAGGCAGTCCCTCTGTTTCAGACTGGAAGCTCTCTACTCTCACCGCAAGTTCCTCCTTTTGCTGACTCTGGACTGTGTACTGCAGAGCCTGAGATCACCTCCCTGTCTATTAGCTGGGCAAGAGACAATATTTCTCATGTTCCTCCGTATCCCCCTCTACCAGAGAGCAATGGCTCCAGACTCTTTGGAGCCTCACATCTGAAAATCAGCACTGCTTGGTGCCTTACTGGACCCAACTTTATATCCACACCTACATCAGTAAGCACAGTCTCCTCCTCTACCAATTTCCCTCCCCAGGACACATCTGCTTGCAGCCAGACCCACACATGTGCCCATGCACTGTGCTGTCAGCACTTCTGGCTCCAAGGAAAAAAAAAGCAATTTGGCTCTGCACAGCCCAAGTCTGCCCACCTGCAGTCAGGTTGAGCTCTGAGACACTGTGCCTATAATATGGGTGTAACTTGCAAACAGGACATGCTCCACCACCAGCAGCTCCATTTCTTCAGTTCTCTGCAGACCCTGGCAGAGCCCTCTGCTAGGGCACCTTCACCCTTGAAAACAAGTAATAAAGGATGGGGCTGATGCTTCCTGGAGCAGAAACAGCCTTTTTGTGACTCTGGACTTTCCAGTCTGGTACCTGTAATGAAGGGATGTAAGTAAGTATCATTCCAGAGCCTCTAGGCTGCCGATAAAGAAGAGACAGAGGCAGCACAGGATATGAAGGGAGACCCATAAAGCCCTTCACATTGCACCATGCTGCCCGCTTCATTTCTTTATGATACACAGCCCAAACATATATCTAGTACCTACTCCTCTCACTTGTGACTAGCTATGGGAGAGACTACATCTCTCTTCCAAACTCTTCCCCTTCACACACTCTTATCTCCAATGTGTTCTAGGAAGTGAGAGCCAAGGGAAAAAAAGAAACAAAACCAAGAACAAAACCAAAAAAGAAAAGAGTAACAAAAGAAAGAAGAGGTGGAATATAGGAAGGAGAGCAGGAAAAGGCACAAAGATCCACAAAGAAAAGACAGTGAAGCAGTAGAAGGAACACGGACTGACTACTGAAAATAACAGATGATCAGAGTAAACAGAAAAGCCACATCACAGCCTATCAACAGGGACTTTCAGAAAGACTCAGTACTAGCATGTATGCCTTGAAGCCACCGAAGGAGTGTGGATAAGAGATGCACAAAAAAGACTGACTGATACCTGGCAAGCATTTTTCATTCTGTACTCAGCTTTGTAAAACATAAGCCAAGAGCCTGCTGGATACGAACAAGCACAGTGGTGTGAAAACAACATCTGTATCCTGCAAAGCTGCTATGAGGAGTCTATTGGTCTGGGGAATCTGATTATCTCTTCTCTCACATTTTTCTTACCCAAAATGAACACTGAACAGTGGTGTGAGGAGCTAGAAAGACATAAGGATTTCCTTCTAGATGTGGTTTAAGATCATGAGCCTTTCCAGCAAGACTATTTGAATTGCTCTTCTCCGCCACTGTAACTGTTCTGAACACAGCTAAATCTGCTTGAATTATTCCCTTGTACTAGAAAAGCTAAACAACATGCTGCTTTCTCTCTTGCCCAGTCAAGTACCTGAATGGCATTAGAAGCAGTACTTATGAAAAATTAATGTTAAGACAAAATCTCTCTACAAGGCACCTTATGAATGGCAAGACACCTTGTAGCACTGTCAGCTACCCTGTTTTGGGCAGGTTACCTTATGCTTTGGATCTGGCTGAGACAGAGGTAACTTTCCCAATAGGAGCCCTCCAGTGCTGTGCTTTGTGTGAGTAGCTAGAAAGAACCTGATTACATGCCAGTGTTTTGGCTACTGCTAAGCAGAGTTCCCACGGCACCAGTGCTATCCCTCCAACACTCTCCCCTCACCAGCAGGATGGGCAAGATCTTTGGAGGGGACCTCATGTCCAGGACTGCTGATTCAAATTGACCAAAGGGATATGAAAGTATGACTGTAGCATTTGTCTTCCACAGCAACTGCTACATGTACTGAAGACCTGCTTCCCACAAAGTGGCTGGACATTGCTTGCTGATGGGAAGTAGAGAATCAATTGTTTGTTTTTCCTTTGATTCTGCATGTGGCCTTAGCTGCTGGTTACTAAACTGACTTTATTTTGACCCATGTGGGTTTTTTCCAATCTTATTTTCTCTCCCCCTGTCCTGCTGAGGAGGGGAGAATGATAGAACAATTTAGTGGGCAACTGGCATCCAGCAAGGTCAACCAACTACACTTTACTTATTTTGGGTAATCAGAGAAGATAAATGATACCTTATGACTGAAGCACAACTAATCTGCCACTGCTCATATTACTAATTTTCCCAACTAACTGGTTACAAATGATCTGTGGACTAGGGAAAACCAACTCAGAAAAAACACTACTGAAGAGTAATTTGTGAATGCAAAAGGACAGAATTAATCAAACTAATTCAGTAATTAAGAATTGTTTGCCAAGCTCTCATGGGCAAAAGTAGAAGTCCCAATATTGGCACTGGAAACTATTAAGGCTACCAAAGGGGGAAACCTCATCCCATGGCTATCAGTCATTTCCAATGAAATCACACCTGACCCCTCAGTGCTGGTCAGGCCTGTGCCAAGCTTCCCTGGCCACCCTTGTAGAAAACACTCTGATCCTCTGGCTGACAGAGCCAACAACAGCCATGGCCAGGCAGACACCTCCACCTGCAGTGAGTAATGGCCAGGGGAAAATTCCCTCCCTTACTGCTGCGGGAGGCTCCACTGTTATTGACTTAGCCAAGAGAGAGTACAAATATGAAACATGGAAAAAGCTCCTTGTTTCCACCCCCACCAAACATTCAGCTCTCCTGGGATCTTCCCTTATAACAGAGGTGGAGAAGACCTTGTTCTAGCAGCATCTTCTGTGACAAATTGCTAGGGATGAAAAGAGAGATGGTTTAATGTGCTATCAGCTGCAGTGACTGATGGTGTGTCCCATTTCCAGGCAGCAGAGAGCACAGCTGAGGCAAGATCCTGCTGTGCTCACTCCCACACGCCCATGGCAAAGTCACTGCTTCACCTCCAGGTCCCACACAGCAATCTTATTAAGTTTCAAGGACTTCTTGTCCACCATTTGTTATTGGTCAGCCAGCTCTCCTTCCACCAGCACGAAGCTGTGTAGCATCAGTCCCACACCCCTCCTCCTGCTGCAGCCTAGACAGGCAGTGCCTCCTCTCCCCTCTCGTGCTTTCCCTGGCTTTGCATCATGATGGCTGCTCAAACCATCCACCCAGCACACCTCCCACTGGCACTGGCTTACTTCTGCATCCTTTTCCACCTCTTCCTAAGGCATGAATCCTGCCCAGCGTCATGTAAGGCCAGTAGCAAAAGTGAATGCAATTGTCTTGAGAGCACAGATATAATCTGCCTATTCTCACTGCCAGAACAAAAGTTGAAATAAAAAAAAAGAGCATCAGTAGGGAGACAGGATAGTTAGAGCTAAAAAAAGATCTTTTTCCACTACAGAGGATGGTTCTGCAGGAACCATGGAATTGCGTTCATTTGGCATCCCATATGACAGCAGCCTGTGATCAAACATCAAACTGGCAGACAAGGTAGGCAAAAAAAGAAGAGAGGACAGGAGAAGCTTTCTGAGAGATGTGACTTTTAAGCCATCCTGCAACAGAAGGTCTGCTTTGAGATTCAGTGCTGGGCAAACACTGTGAAGCCAAGTTACTGGAGTCCCCAGTCCTAACACCGGTGAGAGAGGACCAGCAGAGCCTGTTTCAAGCACAATGATGAACAGTAAAGGGGTGTGCTTTGTCACACCCCATGAGTATTTCGGTCTGCACAGCATCTCACATGCAGCCAAGGCCACCATGTGCTGCTTCAGGAAAAGCCACACTCCTTTCCTGGCTGCAGCCAGCTGGGACTGTGATGCTTTAGGTAAAGGGACTCACACATCCCTGTTCTATATGCCCTCTCTCTGTCCTACCCTGGACATCAAACTGGCCTGTCCAGTTAAGCACCCTGTCAGCTGGAGGATTTTTTTGATGGATGTGGCACCACATTCTCTTTTTCCAGGTAACACCAGGCCAGTGCACCACAAAGCACATTTTATTTAGAGCAGGATGGGTACCTCCCTAGCTCACAAGGTGTAATTCTTCTGTAAGCTTTTCATTTTCTAGTGTGAAAACTAAGATAGCCCTGACTGCTTTTTAGTTAAGTCCTAAACCAGATATCACCTCCTCAGCTCTTGCAGCATCCCCCAGCTGAAAACCCCACTGCAATACTATGTGGGAATGCACAGGATATGGCCAGTGGGGTCACAGCGCACCAGAGAGCCTTCGGATGAGGGCTATGGACCCAACCTGGTCTGCAGTGGTTTTCTTGGCAATGACAGCTTTGTGCTGTGGAACCAGCAAAATGACAGAGCTGTTGTAAAGTGAGTTTGGCCACCCTCAACTCTGTCTTGTGCAGAGCTGCCTGCTCACCCAGCCACCCCCACTCCAAAGTGCAGCCCCCAGGCAACCCCCAAGGCACCAGCTGCTTGTTTTCCCGAGAATCTTTGCCTGAAGCCATGGCTTCGTGTGCAAAAGGAAAAGAATTCTGTTCACCGTCCAGGATAAGCGGCTGGGCTGCTGCAAGAGCCACCACCTGCTCAAGTACATCACCTATCTGCAGTCATAGCCTTTTCTAATCTGGGACCCAAAGGCATTCTCAAGCAGACATTTAGGGAAAAGTGTGGGTGGGTGCACTGCTGGTTGGTCCTTCCTTTCGTGTAGTACCACCCCTGCTCAGGGCACAGGGGGAGAGACCTCCCTGCCCTTGGAGGGGTGGCTGGCTCTGGGAGCTGATGAAGCCAAAGACAGGCAAGCAGTAGGCAGACACTGCCAAAGTGGGTCCAGAGGAGAGAAAAAGAGCATCTCAGAGGCAGAAATGAAGTGATACAGATCCATGGTTCATGGGCCTCGGCATAAAACCTCTCCTGCTGTGTTGGGATGGCCATCAGTGGAGCTAACCTCCCACTCTAATCACAGTCATTAAATTCCTGGTAACGCCTCTGTCCTGTGTCTGTCCCAACAGCTCTGTTATCTGTCACCTCCCCACACGGGATGCAGGCTCCCCACTGCCACAGCTCTCATTAATGCTGCTCTGGCTAGCTGATGAGGCAAGTGGCAGCGGGCCCCCAAGCACAGATGAATTTTGTAGACAGCAGGGAATGTTTATCCAACATGGAGGGGATGAAAGTACAAACAAAGAGAGACCATACAATTACTCAGTGATTGCACAGGGCCAGTCTCATCAAAGACAGAATGGCTGGAGAAGGTTAGGGAAAAGGAATTAATCTGAAGTGACAACACAGAGAGCTAATTTAGCAAATAGGTCTGGGGCCTGGCCCAGTGGAAATTTCAGGGGTCTGTCTGGCAGGTAGACTCAGCCTGCTCTGAGGAGGGGAAAGCCAGGAATATGTAAAGCTGGCCCAGTTCTGGCCTGTGCATGAGAAGGTACAGAGGAGACAGCAGCCTCAGGTCGCCTTGAGGGGAACAATGAAGATTAAACCTTCCTACTGCACCAAGAGCTTCTCGTTCCTCTCTCTTGCAGCCTCAGGTCACGGATGGGTTCCAGCTCATTAAGTGCACAGTTATTCTGCCACTATCCCCCATAACCATAACCACCAGCCCAACTTAGATCTTTCCTCCATGATGCAACCTGCTTGCAGTATTAGATGGCTTTTCATTTCTCTTTAATGTTAGAGCAGAGCCCTGGGACGGGTATAAAATACACAGAGAGAAACAAGCAACTTAAAAGGCTTTTTATTTTTTAAGCAAAGATCTGGTTTGGGGAGGCTGCTTTGAATCCCCAAGCAATGAAAATAATTTTCAGTTGGAATGCAGTATTTCAGTGCCTTTTCTACACTGCAAGAATACATGGAAGAAAAAAAGGTGACCAAACAAATAGCCCAAAAGCCTTGTGGCATCTGCCCACCACCAAACCACCCAAGGCTGTCACCTCATCATTGAGGTCATGGGCTAAGGTGATGTAAGGTGGTTGGCACTTGGATCAGTTGCCTTACAGCAAGGAAGGAAAAACCTCCCAAGCTGTCAGGACAGACAGCTGTGAGGCCCCTGCTGTTCCTCACTGGGCATGTTTTCCCCTCTGAATTGTAGCTCAGCAATGCCACTGCCTACGCCCACCTGAACTATACCCTCGAGGAAATTACAGCCTCTTTGCCCAGACACAGAGTAGAGGCTTCACAAGAAGCTTGCTCCAAGTTGCTATCATATGTGCTTTCCTGGGTCAGTGGCTCCAAGCTGTCAAGCTGCTTATATGGTTTTAATCAAAAGTTAATTCTTATTCTACTGGAACTGGTGCGTCTGTTGTGCGGCTCAGCCTGCTTTGCAGCTCTGGGAACAATCAGCTCTGGTGGAAGTGCATCTGCCCATCTTGCTGGGATCCCCCACACATTGTTAGGAAACCAAATTCCCCCAGACTTCTTGCAATCCCCCCAGTAATGCCCTAGGAAGATGCTGAACAGGAAGAATTGGAGGAGGCACAGCACCAACCAATTAATAAGCAGCACTCTGACTCTCACCCAGCCCCATTTTCAGCAGCTGCAGCAAGCAAATTTAATTCAAATGTTCCCAGGTGCCTTGCAAAGCATCCTGCTACTTGGGGATCTTCACATTACGTATGCCAAGAGCTCCTTGAGCAAACCAGGGAGTGTGAAATGAAAACCAGCAAACTAAATTGCAACCGGTGGGCATCCCAGCTGCTTGCCTTTTGGATTCCAGCTCTGCAAGAGTTAATTCTCCTCTTTCCACCCCCTCTTTCCCCTGACAACCCCTCATCAACTCAAGACTGCAGGATGCCGAATTCATTCATCCTTAAGGCGCTGAAGAGCCCCTGCCATGACCACTGAGGCTGCAGAGCTCCCAGGACTGGGGGAGAAGGTGGGATGGCTGGCTGGATAAGCTTTCACCAGCTTGATGTAAGCTTTAAATCAACGTGTCTGGATGTGTGGATGGCCCGTTTCACCTAAGGAAAATATTCCACTTCAGTATGAGCTCTCTAGTAGGATTTTTGTGCCACCACAGCTAGTTCCTGGAAAGGCAGGGTATCCAGGGAGGAGTGTGCATGGGCAAACAGCAGCTCCACACTAAGGCAGACAAATCCTTTCTTAAGAACTCTCCCATCAGTAACACTTTTAGGCTTTTGAGTTTTTCAGTTACATTCACTAAGGTCACTGTGTTTTGCAGTCCAGAGGAGGAACAGAAGGATGCACAGCTTAGCCCAGGTGCCCCAGCACAGAGAAGAAAGTGTGATAAAGCAGCAGAATCTGCAGGACATGGGAGAGGGTGATGGAGCAAAAGGGAAGGACTGAAGGGTCAGAAGGAGTCACAAGGCTGCTTGGAGCCCAAGTGAGATGTCACAGTGAAAACACTGGGATGGCAGCACATGAACAGAGGGAAGCAGCAGGTTGGATGTGAGAGGGGATGTGATCTGATCCTCTGGGACAAAGAAATGAAAAGGGCTCCATAAGACCTCAGTATGGCTCATGGAGTGGAGACCTCACCATGAAATGCAAGTGTTTTCATTGGAGAAAAGCCAGGAGGAGGCAATACCATGAAAACCTTTTCCAATGTTGTCTTAGTTTTAGCCAGGACGGGGTTCATTTTTTACAGTAGTATCACAACAAAGCGTTTCTTTCTTGTGCTTGACAGAAGTGGGAACAAAGCTTCCCTCTCTCCTCCTAGCTCTGCCTTTCCTTATTCAATCCCAGGCCTCCATGATGACACCTGTAGCCATTTCTAAGAGCCTTCCCATACATATGACTGGGCTACAGCATGGCCTCAGTATAATGCTCCTGTAAAACACAGCACTCAATAGTCACAACTAGGTCATGATACAGCAAAACATTAACAGCAGTAACCAGTGGGGTATGAACCAAACTGGGTGTGTGTGTTTAAATTTGCATGGCACTCAGCTCCCTTCATGTTGTAACTTAAAGCAGAAAAGTGATTTTCCCTTTTCTTGATCCCTTTTAGTAGGAGCTCAGTGAAGGACAGAACCAGATTCTAAGAGAATTAATTCAATCTAATTCAAAAAGATTACTTTTACACACTGTGCAAAAAGGAAAAAAACCCTCAGCTTACTGGAGAAGGATAAAATCCACGAATTTGTTCACTGAGTTGCAGTGCTGATAATAGCAAAACTTGGCTCAGAGGGAAGATCCACCATGACATACTGCCTTCATTATTAGAGGCTCCCCCGGGTCCTGTATTATTATTAAGTACTGACAACGTGCTCCATGCAGTGTGAGTAACAAACAAAGGCTGTCCCACCCCAGAGAGCTCACAATCAAATGGAGACATAAACCTGGAGCCTACTGTGCAGAACTAGAGGAAAGAGACCCTTGAATCTTTTTAATTATTTTGTTTTCTATCTACAGTAAACAAAATTTTCCTTGCAAAATGCATTTACTTCCCAGCTACCACTGAATGGCACAAACCACCAATTTTACATGTCCCCGTTTTTCAAAGATGTTGAATGTGGGAGTTTTGCTGGGAGTGTATGAAAGTACCTGGCAATCCTGCTAAGATAATGTGCTCTTTAAAAACATCAAACTCTTTTCCCTAACCTTCTCCAACCAGTGATGTCTTCATATTTCACTCAGTTCTCTCCCCCAGCCCCCAACCCCCAGTATGATCTGCCTTCAAAATCAGAAACCTTGAAACCCACTTCTCTTCCCCTGCAGAGTTCATACAGTCCAAATAGCTTAGTTAGTGTGACAGGATGAAAGCCTTTCTGCAACACAAACAGCCACTGACTTTTTCCTGCAGCTCCTGCCTGGAGAGCTCTTCAGGTTATTCCCTTTTTTCCACACAACTGAGGAGGATGGAATTCCACTCGTTTGAATCTTTGGCCTACAAAACCTACACCAGCTAATGACTATAAGGCATTGTTCCCACTAAAACCCCATTCAAAGCACTGAGCACGAACAGCCCAGTAGGGGCAGCAGGGCTTTCAAAGACCTTGACCGTCCCCACCCCCAGAGGTAAAAATGAACACTGTGCACTTGGCCTGTCTCTTCCATTCAGTGGGGAAGGTGCAAAACCATCAGGATCTGCCAGTTTCATCCCTTTCAGCTCTTAATCAGCAAGGAAACATTGATGTAATTGCCTCCTGAAAGGCCATGTGCTGGGGCTCCAGGAGAGCAGAGCTTACCTGCCGGACTTCCAGGCGGTACTTGAGGATGGGATCCACAGCATCAGGCTCCTTCTGGGTCCACTGCAAGACGTAAGAGTAATTCTTGGATTGCTTCTGACTCAGGGTGGGGTTGGGAGTGTCATAGTAAAACTCTGGGCTATAAGCTTTTGCTGGAGGGGAGAAAAAGAAAAAAGAGGGAGGAACGTAAAAGAGTGGGATCAAGGGGAACAAAAATTACAAAGAGACGTGGTGAGAGTGGAAGAGCTCCACTCACCCAGCTTATCAACCTGCCTCTAACACAGTGGACACCTTTACTGTTGCACTAATGTGCCACCACTTTCTATGAATCACCCCTGCTTTCACAGCCTAAACTGCTGGGAGGATTAGCAGCCCTGCAATACCAGTGGGACACAACCAGCACCTGAGAAGGTGGGAACAACTTCAGTTCTCCAGCTGGAACCAGCTCTAATCTTTTCTCTCTTGCTTTGTAGTTTAGATTGAAGTAACAGCTTTAAACTGGCATTTCTCCCATTTCATCTCCTGCTTTACAGACTCCTGCTAACAAACCTTGAGGAAAGATCATTTGGCCAGTAGGTCATAGGAAAAGTGTTATTTATCACACAGAGACTATGGCATTAAAAGGAGACCTTGCTCCTTCTGCATCTCCCCTGCCTTGGCAACACAGTGCTCCAGCCGCTTTGTAACACAACAGTCAACTCGGCAGCAAAGAGGACACTGACCTCAGCCTGGGTAAAAGCAGCAGGAGCTTTGGCAGGGGCAGAGATGTCTTTTTTAAACTCACGTCTCTCCTTAAAAACAAAGTGTAGCAGGAGAAGGGAAACACAGAAGGAAAGACACACCAGAGAGGAAACGAGCAGTTCAGAGAAGAAGGGACTTCCTGCCATTTCCCCAGCAGTTTCTGTCTTGAATCACTACCAAACAGAATTAGAAGGCTCCTGCCATGCAGCCCAGCAGCTGGCAGACTATTGCACAGGGAGCACAGGCAATTCGACGTCTTACCCACAACTGTTTTTGCCCTGTTTGAAATTACAATCATTTCACCCAGTGAACTTCAATTTTTGGCAGGTTCTGTCCTGAGCCAGGCAAGAGTTGGAGCTGAATGAAAGCTCAGGTGTCTGGGTTCAGGTCCAGTCTGAACCAGCAAAGACCAGAAGGGTGCCTGGGCAGCAAGGGATGCTGGAGAACAGAACAGGAATAAACACCATCTGCCCAGGATGTCTGCCATACCTTTCCACTTGAATCACAGGCCCTGCCATTCTGTGTGGTTGTAATTAGGCTCGACAGGACTCAATGTTTATTTTTTATGAACTCAGATGTATAATATTGATATTTATTTCCAAGTCCTTTTTTTCTTATTATTTTTATTGACTTGAATTTTTGCGCAAGCAAGAAGTTCAGAACCACCTCAGAGACTAATTGCCACTTATTCAACTTGTATTGACTATGGAAGTCAAGCTTTATAATGGATTTCGAAATAAAATCAGAACTGATGATAATCATCATCTTGCATGATATTAATTCGTTATTAATTGTCTCCAAGATGGAAATAGAAGCTAGAAAAGAAAAAAAGTCCTTTTTGATAGAAATGCTGCATGTCAAAAGACGTTCAGAACTTCCCTCTGGAAGCTTTTTCTACTGCTGGAAAGTTTTGTCTTTTGCTTACAGCTTATGAGAAGAGTTGAAGATTATCCACGTCTCTCTTTCATGCTCTTCTGTGCTTGTGGCTAGTGAGAGAGCAGGTGATGAAAAGTCTGGGCTGCCCTGATAAATTCCCTCAAGAGGAATGGGTCGGATGTTTCACTATCCTTCCAAAACATCTTGGAAAGTTAATCATGCATCCATAGAAGAAAATAACCCCAGCAGAAACATGTACTGCGTTTTCAGTGCACCTTATCACCCCATAGTCAAAAATGAGCCACTTACTGTCACGTAGGAAGGTTTATAGTATTTTTTTTCCACAGAGAAG
Organism: Hylia prasina; assembly: GCA_013397195.1. Taxonomy (NCBI): domain Eukaryota; kingdom Metazoa; phylum Chordata; class Aves; order Passeriformes; family Sylviidae; genus Hylia; species Hylia prasina. The sequence goes on from VYXD01005502.1 coordinate 730,582, forward strand.
AAACAGAAAGAGACCATGCCATTTTCTCTGCTCAAATAGGAAGGCTGTGGCTGATGGGAATTAAAACTCCAGCAATCCTAAGTCCAAGTAGAGCAGTCTTGTTACTGGAGTATTTTTCAGGTTGCTCTACAGGCTCGGCTCAGAAGGTCTAATTAATTTGTAACTGTCCAGGACACAGGCAGAGATGTCTGGAGTTGAACAGCTACCATCAGATATCAATGTCTTGAAAAAGGAGAAAGGATACAGGAAAATAAAGGGTTGCTGCTTTCCTGATCAGTGCTCTCTAGGCATGAATCCTACTTTCTGCTGAGGGGATCTTATCTCAGGCACAGCATGGCACTCTGGGTGCCAATATGTATTTGTTGCTGCCACCAGCAAGAAATTCCTGGGAGCATTCCCAGGCTTGACAAGGACGCAGTTTTCTGTGATGGCTCATAGAGGTTTGCTATCACGTAGTGATGTGAGAGTTACAAACTCTGGGTAGAGAGGGTAGAGAGGGTAGAGAGGGACAAAGCTCTCAAGCAAAATTCACTGCCAGACAAATGCCAGGAAATCTCAAGGGGTGAGAGCAAGGTCCTGAAAAGGGACCCAAACAGCAGAAGTAGTTTGGGTTCCCCCATTTCTGTAAGCATCCCAGAATTACAGCATACCTGAGCTTTCCCAAACCCTAGGAAAGACTTGCTTCAAAGTCAGGCCTCTCTCGATGTTATTCACTCTCATTTTTTCAACCCAGACTTGAAAAGTATTATAAATTGGCCCTGGACTCAAACCCGAGTATTTGGACTGAATTTATTGCTTATTAAGGCAACTTCCTGGGAGAGCTTTTCAGGAAACTGTGCCCAAGTCAGTTCTAGGGTCATGGGAAAAGCAGATTTAATGATCAGCTGGAGAGGCCAGGTCAGATGTGCAGTTTTAGATGCTGTAAGTCTGCCATCCCTCTTTGCAGTTGCAGGGGCTGGAGAGGAATCCTGTTATAGTGGATGATTGAGTGAAAGAAAACTGTGAGCAGCAAGTCCACTGTGTACTAGTGTCCATTCCCAGCTCATGTTTTTTCTAGAAAGCACTGTGAGATGCAGACAGACAGGAGTCATAGGGAAGGCACAGGAATACATAATACAGTTCATAATAGAGTCTTAGTTTCTTTCTTTGTGTGCTTTTAAAGAGAAAATCAGATCGTTTGGAGCCTGTTAGAAGGATGTACAGAGTTTTCACTTCCCCTTTGTCAATACTTATCAATGATATAGGTTGTCCAAGCTTGAAAGCTGATGGCAGCCTTGAGTTTAAAACCTGTAAGTGGTCAAACACTGCTAAAATGTAATTGTGGCTAGCACTTAGCTGCTCCAGGTCCCTCTGCCTGAATGACGGAGACAGATCTCCCTGCTGGCTTATGGAAAATCATTCCTCCCGAGGAGAATGCTGGGCACAGAAGAAGCCACAGAGGCAGTGTACTGACACAAGCTTATGAGGAGCAAGCTTCCCACAACCCCATCCAGCAGCTCGCCCTGACGTGCATTCTGTGACTTACCAGACACCTGGAAGAGGCAGGCGGAGACCCCCACATCGTTGGAAATGCTGCACTCGTAGTTCCCGCTGGTCTCCCGGCTGACACTGTCCACCTTGAGCTCCGAGTAGTCCTGCTGCTCTGCCAGGGGCTGCGCCAGGAGGCTCCCGTTGAAGCGCCAGACGGAGGTGGCCACCCTCATGGGGCTGCCCTTGAGCATGGTGCAGCGCAGGGTGACACTGTGCCCCATGCCCTGCCGCACGTCCTGGAAGGCTGGCTCCACCACGGGGGGGACTGGAGAGCCAACAGAGCAACAGACAGGGATGCCATCAGGGAACAGCTGCTTCACCCAGCACCGTCACCCCGACCACTGCTGACAAGACAGGTACCTATGATTTCCAACGGGTTGAAGCCAGGATCCGTCACATCAAAAGCAACAGTTGTCTGACATTCCCTTCTGACTGGGCTGGGGCCACATTCTACCTCCCTCCCACTTAAGAGGTAGGTGTAACCTTTAGCAGATACTCATCCCACACTGAGCACTGCTTGGAGGAGCCACCAAGCTCTGCCCTCTTATGTGAGAAGTGCAATGCCAGCAGCTGTATCACTACTTGGATTCAATCCTCAGATGTAATCAGCATGACTGGTCCTCTTATACAGCATAAAATGCACTCCCTGAGAAGGCAGGTAAGTTCCCATTTCTTTGTGTCAACGTTTGGCAGGGTTATCAAGGACACTGTGTTTCGATGGAGAGATCTACACTAGCTCTCCCCATAGACCTGAAGGGATTTTGGAGGGCCCCTCCCAAATATATCAACACAACACATCACAGACTGGCTACAAGGACTCTGGGTCTTATTTTTATCTCTGGCAACAATTCCCTGATGTTGGAAGGTGAGTCACACCTATCCAAGTCAGCATCTCTGCCAGTAGTGTGAGAATGGGAATGGTGATGCGTGTTCACCTTCTTAGCAAAGGAAGACTACTGTATCTTTAGTACTTCTTTAGCACTTGTAAAAATTTATGGGAACCTCATAATTTGGGCATGGTTGAACCACATCAAGAGAAAGTTGGATTGGTATTGTTTAGGGTATTCCTTATTTAATGCAATGAGAGAGGACATAAATCCCCACTGTCTCTGACAGACATGTTTCACTTGCAATAAACGCTTAATTAAAACATTACAGCATGGGGATAACCAGAAGCTCTCCATCTAAAATGAGGAAAGCTTCCTGAACACAAAACAGCTGTTAGCCTGAATGTAAAAGAGGGAGAACTGATTTATAGGAGCTGCAGCACAATCACAACTGACCTTCTCCAGGCTCAAAGCAAGCGCTCTTCCACAGACGCTTTCTGTGTCCTACAGATCAACAGAGCATCTGCCTCCTCTAAAGGTCCACTGAGCTGCCAAGCACAGCCAGGCCCAAAAACCTGCAACACCCAGCACCTGCAGTGCCACAGGTCCACCAACAACCAGGGTCACTCAGGAGCCCTGTTGCCCTGAACTGAGCTACGCTGGGAAGGGCTCCAGCACACCAGTCTCCTCCCATAGCCTGACCCTAGCAAGACCCAGCAGCTCTCTGACATTAGTGACACCTCTGTCTTCACCACAGATGGAGATGGTGCATGCACTGTCCCACAGGTGGGCATGCAGTGCCCCATCTCCAGGGGGCACAAATGCATCTGTGGTATCCCCTGTACAATCATCCCCTCCACTTGGCAGCCTTTGTTTGATGTAGCTGATTGTTTTCATGGTACCTTGTTCTCAACTCTAAGTCTCTGGGCCCTCTGTTGCACTTAGTTGGATTAAAAGCAGTCCTTGCCTGAGCTGAGGCTGCCATGCTGAGTGGCATGGTCAGCTCATTACAGATGGCTTTCCTGGGGATGTGTCTCTGCGACTGCTTCAAGTGCTGACTTGCCTTTGGCTCACACGTCTCCCACCTCACAGTGAGAATAATGTGAGAAGTTGTTTGATTAGACCTAGTGCCATGCATGTGTCATCTCCATCCCTAGCTGCTATCCCATTTCTTCAGTCACATCTGATCCTTAATTGAAGCTGGTGGAGTCTCACATTATAATCTGGACCAGCTGGTGATATAGGGAAAAGAAAAAAGGGAGACGAGAAAAAAGGAGGCTCAAAAAATGGCACAGCCACTTCAGATGTACAGCAGTCTGTCTCCTGAGGAGGAGAGAGAAGGGTGGGAAAGCAGCTGCCCTCACTGCATCTAGCTGTGCCAGGTATGGGGCTGGGACAGAGGAAAAGGCCTGAAACTGGACAAAGTGCCACCTGCAAGGATGTGTCCTGCAAGGAAAGTGCCCTCCTGGGCCTCACTGTGGGAGTGTCTGGGGCTGGTAAAGGGTCACAGAGGAACAGTGCTGGGATGCTCCAGAGGCTTTCTTAGGTCACTGGAACAGCAGGGCAGCCAAGGATGCAGAAGATATTTAATCTTCTTCAGCTGGAAAATGGGATTTACTTGATTTGCACTGGGATAGGCTCTGGGACTCTGTTACCATCTTGCAAAGGGAACGTTTCAAAGTATCTATCCATTAAAATTGATTACATTTTCTCTTCTTGTCTCTGACACTAGGGAACACCCAATGAGCATTACCTTTACTGCAGGTAGTCCTGGAGCTCCTGGGTTTTCTGGAAAGACAGCTGAAGCAGGTTATCCCATCACTACAAAGTATAGAGAACTACACCAGGGGTCAGTTATTCCCCAAGGTTCCCAATGGATATGAAAACAAAGGAAGGTCAACAGCAATTACAGAGCCAGACATCAGCTCTGGCCTCCAGTGCCTACTGGGGAATTCACAGTTGTTCAAGGAGGTTATACACAAAAGGCAGACTCACCACAAAAGCAGGGATTCAGTCTGTAAAACCTCACTGCTAACAACACAGCCTTTTCTGTTTCTATTCTTTTTCCCTGGCTTAAAGGCGAAAGAAAGCTTGTTTAAGTGAGCTCATGCTCCTACTCCCCAGAACTAGGAACTGAACAGCTCCACCTGAGCTGAGGGCTGTCTTGGAGGAGAGACCTGTGATATGAGCCCTGCACAGACACCTTTAGGGAGCTGCAGAAAGGATAATGATTTTCAAGGTGCCTGTTACAGGGAAGCAGCATTCCTGCTGGCTATAAGGAAGTTGCATTTGGTTATTCTGGCTTGCTAAACTGCTATGATGCTCTTTAAGTTTTTAACCCAGTTCAAAAGGTGAGTCCTCATCCAGATGCTCCTCAAATGCCTTTCTGTATCTCCCTTGAAACCCAGCACCTGTATCAGAAGTGCTCTTTTAAGCGTCCTCTACACTGCAGGCAGCAAGTTGCTACTGCTATGCTTCCAGAAGGTAAAAAAACCTCTGTGCACACAGAGAGCTTCAGGATACCCTGGCAAGAAACACAGCAAACAAACACAGACAATTACTGTTCTCTCTCAGCACACAGCTTAACTCCAGAAGAGCTTGCTGGCAAGAGCAGTGATGAAAGGGGTAAAGAGGCAATATCGAAGCGAGGGTCCTCCACCAACCTTGTTAAGATGTGGCTGCTGCGAAACACAAGGCAGGGTGGTCTGCCTTTGCAGCAGAATTAGCTAGTTAGGAGCAATTCCAATCAGCCAAACACAGGCACAACCTACTCCAGTGTGCCAGGCAGCCTGAAACAAAGCTGGGCTGCAGGCAGCTCCTCGCTGTGGGCCAGAGCAGATGCTCTGCACCGAAGGGCTGCTAAGCCAACGCTGCTCACAGTGATGAAGGGCAGTAGTGAGGGAAGTACAACAGTGAAATGTCAAGCACCAAGGAGTTGCTTTGTGTCCCAATAACCTCCTATTTTTTTAGCTTTACTGAAAATAACCAGAACAGAAATGCTTATCCTGCTAGGTGAGTGAGAAGTGCACTGCCTTCTCATAGTTTAGAGTTATTGTCTGCTTGGTTTAAGTCTGTTTTAGTTTTAGCCTTGAGAAAGGGTAAAACTAAACTAGGGCTCTTCCTTACAAGAGCCAAAGAGCTCAATGGAGAACCACAGTCTCTCCTTTCACTGTCACTGTGCTGTCCTACTTGGGCATAGCTCAGTAAGGGATACTTGCAATGCTGTCAGATTGCTGCAGGTTCCCATCAAATTCAGATGCCTCCAGAAGGCAGAGATGTTTCTTTCACTGGTGATGAAGTCAGAGCATCCCAGGATAGCAGAGATGCACTTTGAAGTTTTTACTTGTGGGGTAAATAGAGAGAGAGAGAAAAAAAATCCCCTAAATTAGAAATTGGCAATGTTGTCATGAGGCTGCTCAATCCAGTATGGATGAAAGGCAAAGAAAGGCTCCTATTGGAGTGGACTCATGCACAGAAATTGGTGACAAGCTTAAAGACAAACCAGCATCTGCAGAACAAGGGAGCACTGAGTGAACAGACCTCACAAATCATTCAGGCAATAATTGAGAAGGTTGAATATCCTAGACACCACAGGACAACACAACTGTGCAAGACACATGCAAACTCTGCTTCCTCACTGCAGTTTGGTAACTGTGAATAGCATAACCTGATCAAATCCCAAACGCTGGCTTGTTTTGGAAAGGTTGCTAGAGCTTGGGAGCTCTCTCATAATCTGCTTTCTGACTCACAAGCAGCCCTGTCCCCCATGTAGCCACATACAGCTGACAACAGCCATGTCTGTGGGTGGTGAGCTGCCAGTATTGTACCACTAGTGTGTACAGCTACATTCCTATTTTGCTACAGGAATTTACTTTCCACAACACTTTCTCTGCTGCAAAGAGCACCACAGCACAGCAATGTCATGAAAAAGGAGAGGCATGAAGAGAAAGATGCCCTAATCAAGGTCACACACACAGAGATCAGACAAAAGCAGCGTAGGAGTCCTGCATCCTGTACCGAGGATACCTTCCATATTGGGACCCATATCCTGGCCCTTCCACTCTTACATCAGTCTTCCTCATCTGTGAGAAATGCCCTCTCCTCTATCCTCCAGAACCAGTCTTTACATTTTTATTTAAATCTAGACAGTGCAGCACGTAACACAAGTGATGAAAATAGCAAGCTGTGCTAGATTAGAAAGATGTGTAATTTCAGCAGCTCTCACCCCACTGTACTGACTGCCTACCTCAAAGCTTAGCCATGCATCACGGCACCAGTGGGACTCCTGACTTTGGTCTTCACCATGTCCCTTGGCGAGACCCAACTGACCACTCATTTGTAGGATTAACACTGCAAACAACACACAGATAACCTGGCATGAGAGACTTAGTGGTTAGTTACAATTCTTAGCTGTGTCTTGTTATCTGAAGAAGCTAATGACAACAGGAAATCACTTCTCTCTCTAGACAGCAAATCAGCACAGGCAGCTATTTGGACCTTATGAGACCTATATGAGTCTATCCAGCATCCTTTTGCAGTCATACTGGATGCAGTCTTCCCTAATCTTCTCTAGACAACCAAAGCAACTTCATCAAAGGATGCCTCCCCTTTTCAACCCCCAGTCCCACAATCTGGGGTAATAAAGATATCACAGACAGCAAAGATACTGAAATCCTTTTCTCACAGCAGGTAGAGCTGGTTTCAGCTCCAGAAGAGACCAGAACCTGAGTAAGAAGGGAAGCTCTTTCATTGTCACAAGGCTGGGAAATGACAGTGGAGCAACTATGCTCCTTGCAACAGCACCTCCACCCCACACCCTAGGAATACACATTAGGCACCAACAGTTTTCCGTGTGGAGACAAATATCCAGCCCATATTTTCAAGCCCAGTCTCATATGCTTGTTTAATATATAATTGAGTAGTCAGAAGAGGGGAGATCCAGGAAGGCTTGCTCAACCTCTTTCAGCTAAAAGCCAAATCTCATTATTTTCTCTTATATGACTTTTGCCTTTGCACTTCAGTCTCTCCATATATGAAGAGATAAAGCAGGTGGTTTTTTGCGTAGTACTTGAAAGCCAAGTTGCAAATATTGTTATTTCAAAGAAAATAAATTTACTTAAGTACCTTTTCTGCTAGACAAATGAGTGCAGGGTCTGGAGAGGCAGGGCTCAGAGAATGCTTAGTTCTGTGCTAGCTGACTGCTTTTAAAAGAAGAGCAAATGAAACGCATTCACTACTAGCTTTTCTGCTTTCCTCTTCCCTGAACTTTACAAGCCAATTAACTCAACCAGTCTTCACCTATTAATAAAAAGGGATTTACTAAAGGATTTCCTCTTCTGCATGATGAACTGTGCTGATTAATACATGAGACCCCTTGCTTGCTTTACAGAATGCTTTGAAGAAAGTCCGTCCTAGGTGGGAATTTCCAGACCTTTAGCCTCACAGATGTGCCTCCTCAAAAAAAGATCTGTCCCAGACATGCTGGAACACCACTCAGACTCACTGCCCAATTAATTCATGCTAACAAGACACTACAAAGACAAGTATTCTTCTGCAGCGTAAAGCCACCTCATTCCCATGCCTCACTTACCTTGTAGCACCTCGTTTTAACACAGTACACTCCCCTAATTGAAAAAGATAAATAGAAAAAGGTGGTGCATGTACAGAAAACACACACACATTTATATGTGAAATGCATGCTGCTAAGCCTTCCCCCACCCACATACCACCCAATCAGCAAAGTGGTTCACAGGTGAAATACAGAGGGTGAGAGTGGACATTTCAGAACTAACAACTTCAACTACTGCCAGACCAATGGCATAACCCCAAACTCAGATTTTTTTTTTTTTCCACACACCAACATGAAAATATTTTCTCTAGCTCACAACCAAGTTTGCTAATTATAACATGGTGAAGCAGCATGAGGGCCAGGGCCGATCTGCCCACCCACACACCCACAAGAGGGGAGCCCTCCCATGTGTAGCAGTGTCAGGCCACCAGCACTTGGCTCAGGTTCTGCCTGTCTTCTACAAGATAACAAGGTGCCCCTCACAGCCATGCATCTGTTATTACGTGCCTCTGTTTAACAGATTGGGCTGGCAGTGACACGCTGCTCCCAACAGCATATAAATAGTTCAGATGCAAACATTCACTAACAGTCAACCAATGATATTCTTTCCCCAAAAGCATCCTATATGCATTAACTTTTGGCAGAGAAACAGTTATCTGACTATTCAATAATTCATAGGTGAGCTACTCAGCTGGGCAGTTCTGGGAATAAAGCAACTCATTGCCAGTGCAAACTAAGGAAAAAGAAAAAAAAACCAAAATCAACCCCAGAAAAAAGAATAAGTGAAGTTCTTCCAAAGCAATCTTTCCTCTTACTTCAGAGTTTATCACTAATTTTTCTTACCATCTAACCTAATTCCCTTGCTGCAGTTTAAGCCTACTGCAAGTCCTTCCCATACATGTTTTCATGTCCTAGTAATCAGTTCTGTACTATCCCACGGTGTAAAGAAAGGAAAATAGAGGGAAAACAGCCAGTCTATGAAGTCTGTCATCCTAGGATAGGCCTTCCACATTCCTGAGAAAGATTTGGAACTGGGAAAGGACTGATAACCTCCCTCCCAAGGTCTGACAGCAAACCTGGTGCTACCTGAAGCAGGACTTTAAAGCCTGAATTGATCACATTTTTTTTCACTGAAACACTCATCTTAGGAATGCCATCTCCCTCCAAGGCTATTGATTGAGAGGGACATCTCCAGAGTATGATTCAGATGGCAGGAATTCCTAGCTGGCATACCAGCCTCTGTCCTGTCCCTGCACAGGGAGCTGAAGGAGCTGCCAGCCCTCACAGCTCTGCTAGGTGGGATGACTGCAGAGCAAAGCACTGAAGTGGCCAGTGCCTCCTTCATATGAGCCCCTCAGGAGCTCCCAGTGCACCTTGTTTGGGGAGTTGATCACTAGGCTGAGTCTAGCACACGCCTGAAGCCTGGGCAGTGTATCCTGCTCTTGGACAGGAGACACCTCCTGTGCTCCAAGTGCTGCGTGCCACAACAGAGCTCACCTGGGCAGGAAACAAACACCAGTCTGCACATTCCCCACAGCCAACACAGTGAGAAATCTCTGGACTCCAGGAACTGTCCAGTTAGTGCCACCACCACTAAAGCTCACACCCAGAGTAGGCAGCTGCCTCCTACAAGGAACAGTCTGAATTCCCCCTTGTCTCCTGAAGGCTCTCACCCCCAACCTCCTCCCCAGAGGAGCTACTGGGCAGAGGTGACTGCTGATTCCAAACATCAATCCAAGAGCTCCTGTTCCACTGCCAGCTGCCGTAACAATTCAATTACTTCCCTATATGCACACCCCTTTAGTAAAAGAACTGAAATTTAAGAGCAGGGAGGCTTCAGGAAAAAAGTACCTCTGAGGACTGCTATCCTGTCAAAATGGAGAAGAGCCCCTGCTTTAGAAATGCAGTTATTGTCAGGGCTGCAGGGGATCAGAGGCTTCTGCTCACAGCTGGACCACAGCATTACCTCACCTTCTGTTTTCAGTTTGAAAACTAAATTGGGACCACAAGACAATCCCTCCACAGCTGCTTTCCAAACAGGCAGGCAAAGTGAGAGGCAGCACAGCCAGAATCAGAAACACTGATTAAAAAATCAGACCTGCTGTAATGTTGGTGTGGTGGAATCAGAGATGGAAAGGGGAGAGATCCAAGTCAGAAAGAGTCTGGTAGGGGAACGAAAACCATCCAAAACAATTAATATTATCAAATACTAACTCCTTAATATGTTTACTTTGAAATCTTTGTTCACAGTAGTAAACAAAAAGGATGCATGGGGCAAAGCTAGACCAGGAAAGGTTAATACAGTGGTTCACCATTTATCTACAGGATGGAAAGGGGACAAGCTTCCCCATGCAAAACAGGCTGTTCTTCAGCTTCTCCTTCAGGCCTAGCAGGGAATTTCGACCAAGGACAAAGAATTCTGCATAGAGCAACGCTCAGTTCTCCATCACTTCTCTATCTGCTACCTCAGAGTTCTGCTGCCAGTTGTTTAATATCCTGCTCTACTAACTGCCATCATTACCCCATTTTTCCATCCTTCACCCTTGATTGGTCTTGATTCATCTGAGGAAGATGACGACAATGAAAACGTAACTGTTCAGAAAGAGGCTGAAAGGATGTTCAAACTAAAAGATTTATGGCAAACGTTCAGTCTCACAGAAAAAACAGCTGACGTCAACAGATATCAAAGCAATTTTTCCCATAAGAATTAATGTAACAAGGGGGGAGTGCATACAGGAACTCAAGAAATGCATGCAATTTAAAACACAAGATCAGTGTATATAACATGGAGAAAGGAGAGGCAAGAACATTTTTTACTGTAAGCATTTTTACTGTCATTCTCTGGATGGTTACCGCTTCATCATTGTCATCATCGTTTTCAGATGAATCAAGGTAGATCAAATCAATCAGGGGCAAAGGATGGAAAAATGAGGATGGGTTCAGGAGGTCTTCAGATGAAATGGCTGAGGTCTTTCAGAACAGTGACTGCCTTCAAAAGGCAGCTGCCAAAGAGCCACCATCTCTGCCAACTGCACATCCTGTTTTTCCCCTCCATCCGTCACACCATTACCTGCACACATTTAAAATGTGTGATAACCATAAGGATCTTTGCCCAACTCCTCCTCTATTAATTAATTATGAAAAAAATACTTTATCTGTGCTATTAGTACTGTCATGAATGTATCTTCAACAGATTGCTGGTTACAGAGAATCATCTCCCTGCACTTTATTGCAAAAGATTCTGCCTGCCTTTAGAGACAACAGAGGATCTGGCAGCCCCATTTCTTCAGGAATGGGTGCTATCACCCACCTCAGAGAACGATATGGACTCAAGCTATAGAGGATTTACTGCTGCATTGGAAACCTCCTGTCTGCTCCTGATGCCGGCCCTGCGTTTCCCCAGGTGCACCAGCCCCGCTGCTGAAGCAGGTGCAGCCCTGCAGCCCCCGTCTTCCCCTGCATGAAGGAGACCACTTTCCCTTCTGACAGTCACAGTCACAGGTGCTGTGGGCTCCCAGAAATCATTGTTCAGAGCTTGGGGTCTTTTCTGCAGCAGAGAGCACAGAAAGGAGGCCACTGAGAGAACTGGCAACCATTCAAGGACAGCAGCCTGCTTCTCAACCTCCCCATCTGGCTATCGGCTCTGTCCCATCTCCTCTGGACGTGGACCAGGAGAGGGAAATTTATTAACAGTCCCACTCACTGGATAAATCTGATCTGACATTCGATTTTCCATGACTGACCTCAAATGGGGCCAGTACAGCAGGAACTCTTTGGATGAGCAGCATCCCTGCAACGTGGTCACTCGCCTGTCTCATACAGACTCTTCTTTACATTGGCCAAAGAGAGCTTCAGCTGCAGCCAAGCTGATATGCACAACAAGTGGGAAGGACACACTTTATTTCTTCTCCCAGTTCCTGGATTTTGATCCAACACAAACATCTGAAGTGGCTCCCATAAGTTTTCACTATTCTCATTCTCAACTCTCGTGAGACACAAAAGTTAAGGCTATTACCTTCCTCATTTTGACCCACTGCATCAAGATCTGAAAGTGGATCCTGGCCTGAGTCAATCTATCAGCAATCATCATTCTGAGGGGTTGCACCAGCACACATTGCAACAAAACATCCTGCTCCTTCCACCCTCTCCATACTAAATAATAATGCCTCCCAGAATCAGCTATCCCAGGTAAAAAAGATTTTAAACCAGTTTCAACAATGTTTGCTGAGATATCCCACTGTAGTGGACAAGAAGTAAATATAATTCTGCATACAGTTTTGGAAAGAACCTGTGTGGACTTAAATCTGAAAATATTAGTGGCTACATCTGTGATACAAGCAAGAGAAGATGGAAATTCAGGCTATGTCTGTTTGTAAGACTCTAGCTAGGTCTACATGACCTAATCTGATCTGAATGCATCAGTGCAAAAATGGTAGACTAATAACAGATCACAAAAATCTTAATAATGACACTGAAAGTAGTAAAAAATGTGGGAAAACTTCAGCCAGCCAGGCCTTTGAGGGGAAGTTTGTGGTAGCACCTTGTGAACACCAGAAGAGATAAAATTGTTCTGTACCCTCCATGCATGTACTGCTTATGGAGGTACAAACACAAATCAATTGGATCAACCTAAGCAGATGAAACTTCAGAACAAACAGCAAAAAACCTTTTTATTCCTCACTGATTCCATGAAAAGACTCATGAAAGATGAATGTGGGATGCAACATTCCAAGTTAAAAATGAATTATGATTAATATAGTTTTAGGGGTCCTTGGCAGACAAACCGGGTAGTGTTTGAGAAAGCAACAAAAAAAGTAACTATCTTGTCATAACATCCTCAGGCTTTGGAAAGAACCTGGCTTGCTTCCACACGACAGACTAATTGAAGATGTAATACTACTCAAATGGAGCCCACATTAAGCAGATTAAAAACACATTAACTGAAAGAGTTCAAAAAGAAATTTTAAATGGCTGCACACACCATTGGGATCTCTCTAGTGAGAGGGAACACCTATTCTAGGAAGACATCTCTAGAAAGAACCCACATGAACCTCTTTAAATTGATGTTATTTCACATCTCCATCAAGGTCAGATATCCAGAGAGCAGGCTGGAAAAGCTAAAGTATATCAATTATAAAGGTCCCTGTTCAGGCTGCATAGCCAACATTGCACATAAAACCACCTGTAGTGTCTGAATGACCTCACATCTGTTTGCAGCTGGTGTGACTGGCTGCACACTTTGGCACATCTGTGGCTTGGGCTTTGCTTCCTTCCTTCCCACACAAAGGCAGTGATAACTGACAATCACCATCCTTAAGCACCCGTGTCAGGGTAAGAACCAACATTTCTAGAAGATACAAATACATAGCAGTAAATAACATACTAAAGAAGTACCTCTTACAGGACAATTTGGCTTGCCTGATGGAATAGTCTTTTTGTAACTTTATTCAATTTGTCCTGGATATTTGCAGAACCACATAAAATCAGGGATGGTAGGGACCTTTAAAGGTCATAACCCAAAGGTTCTTGAAAGAAAACTGTTGAGGAAAGAATGTGTCACTCTTGCAAGGAAAGACACAATGACTCCAAGAGTATGTAACCCATTAACATCAGCTTTCATCTTAATTCTGTAGTCCAAAAACGTGCAAATCCTTGGATGATTAAGCCAAAGTTTACTAAACATACAGTGAGATGGGCATCACAACTGCACTGGTGAGATCATTTTTGAAAGCCTGTTTAATACATGTGGCCATGCTGACAGAATGACGTTGAGAAAAAAGGAGAAGAGGGCTATAAAAATAAATATAGGAAAACATGCCTTGTGGTGAATAGTTAAAGAGACTCTTTCTGGATTGCATACTGAAAGGCTAAGAGATTACTTGTTCTGGTGTCTGAAACTAAATGAGGAAGAGACTGGTGATAACAAATAGCTTGTTATGTGAGAAGACAAAGGCATAAAAAGAGCTTATAGATGGAAACTGAAATGAGACAGGCTTAGATTAAGTGAAGCCAGCTGAACCATGAGGGCAAAAAACCACTGGAACAACTTACTGAGCAACACACTGAATTCTCTGTCACTTCAGAGTGTGAGGAAATGCTGCACTGAAAATGCACAAATAATCCAAATTTAGATGCACAAAGGTAAACTCTCCTTGTTCCTCAGCTCCATCAGTGATAGGGACTATGTTTGGCATATAAGTAAGTCTCCTGTCCAGACAAACAGCGCAAAATGATTAGAAAGAGATTCAAAGAGCTCTTGCTTTCTCATAGTGATTGGGAAGCTGGAGTCAGTATTTTGGATAAGCAGATTGGAGCACATAAAAAGGGTTTTCTGAAGAAAACCAAAAAAATCCCAACACAAACCCAACTCTTTCCTCATCTCTTTAAAATCTGTAGGTAGTTTCATTTGCATTTTTTCACTTATACATGTAAGTTGGTTCCTAGAAAGTGAATCAGTATGAAAACTTACCCACTTCCATGCATATTTGCACTTTTGCAGAGCGTAATTACAAGCAGCCAAAGGGGAAGAGAAAGATTTCCAAATCACAAAATATTATTTTGAATTGCTCTGGTTTCCTCTGATTAAACCAACTACCACCATTTTCTTTTCCCTTTAGATCCACTATAGTCTCTCCAGCAAACCATCTCAGATGGAGGGCTGCTCACTTTCCCTCAAGCCCAATTTCTGCATTTTACAGCATGCCAGAATATTGGCTGAAGGGCCTGTATTATGCATAAACTATGAACTGCTCAGAAAATCCCAGCAGACTTAGTGCTACTAAGCTCATCTATATTGCATTAAGTTATTAGCTACTGTATTCTAGCTTGTGATTAGGACAGTGGAGTATCTCCTTGCAATCAGCACTTTGGAAGGAAAATCCCTGTTCAGTGCAAATGCTACTGTTATTCATTGTTCTCTTGACCTCAATCACAGCCACTGTTGGGAACCTCTTAGTTTTGGCACTCCAAACAATTCCTCCTGTGAAATGCTTGGCTGAACTGGGCCCACAGTTGGAGCATACTTGCATGAGATTTGCAGCATTCGTTTCATCACCTGTGAGAGCAGGTCACAGTAGATCAAGAACCTTATTTTTCCTTCTGCCTCTTTCTAATCTGAGCCACCTTGAGATCTGTCTCAATCCCAAACTGCCATTTTGGTCTAGCAGTAGGTTTAGGGTTCAGAGAACCATGAAGGCTACAGCTGAAGGGATACTGGGACTGGAAAAGGCGTGCCAAGGAGAGCACAACACTGTATCAACATTGATTTGACCACATCTTTCTTAATCTAGCCCCATGGTACCGGGGACCTCAGGCTCTGTCCAAAGCTGCAATTAGTGGTAGGGTTCAGAGAAGCAAAATGCCTGTAGCTCCAGGGATACTGGGGCTGGAAGTCTGCATTTCCAGGAATCAAAAAAACGCAGTCACAAGTGCTGTTCCCCAGGGCTCAGTGTTGAGGACAGCTCTGCTTTATCAATGATCTGGACAAGGAGATTGGAGGCAGCCTCGGTCAGTTTGCAGACACACCAATTTGGGTTGGAGTATCAATCTTCTGGAGTGCAGGAAGGATTTGGACAGGCTGGGGATGGATGGGCCAAGACCAATTCTATGAGGGTCAACAGTGTGAAGTTCCAGGTCCTGCACCTGGGTCACAACAACCCCTTTCAGCACTGCAGGCTGGGGCAGAGTGGCTGGAAAGCTGCCCAGCAGCAAAGGACCTGGGAGTGCTGGCTGACAGCAGCTGAACATGAGCCAGGGTCTGCCCAGGGGACCAGGAAGGCCGATGGCATCCTCTCCTGTGTCAGCAATGGTGTGGCCAGCAGGACCAGGGCAGGGATTGTCCCCTGTACTTGGCACCGGTGAGGCCTCACCTTGAATCCAGTGCTCAGTTCTGGGCCCCTCACTACAGGAAGGACATGGAGGTGCTGGAGAGTGTCCAAAAAGGCCAACAGAGCTTATGAAAGGTCTAGGACATCAGTCCTACAAGGAGTGACTGAGGGAACTGGGGTTGCCCAGTCTGGAGAAAAGAAGGCTCAGGGGAGATCTTATTGCCCTGCAATTATCTGAAAGGAGGTGTCTTGGGTTATGGAACCAAAAATGTATATTCTGTTTTCATCTGCTGAAAGCAGTTGGGGAAATGTTTTTTCTTTATCTCTTGTTACTGTGGGGNATTCCTATTCCCGAATCTTTGCCTGAAAGCCCTTAATTGCAAAATTATAATAGTTTGGAAGGAGGGGGGGGTTTACATTCTCCATTCCAAGGAAACGCCAGCTTTCCCTAGCAGATATGAGTCTTCTAAACCAAGACAGGAGGCTGTGGCAAGATGAGGGCCAGTCTTTTCTCCAGGCATGTAGTGAAAGGACAAGATGAAACGGCCTCAAGCTGTGTCAGGGGAGGTTTGGGTTGGATATTAGGAAAAATTTCTTCATCTAAAGGGTGGTCGAGATTGCAACAGGCTACCCAAAGAATCAGTGTAGTATATAGTGGAGTAACCATGTCTGAAAGTATTCAAAAAATGAGTGGATGTGGCACTTTGGGATATGTTTTAGTGGCCATGGTGGTATTAGGTCAGAGGTGATCTTGAAGCTCTCTTCCAATCTTATGATTCTAAATGAACAGTTTCAGAAGTCAGCTTCGTCTGAGTCAACAGTAAGAAAAATTTCCATGCTTTCCTGTGACCACATGTGACCCTAGAAACAAGGACTCCAAAATTAAACAAAATGCAACAGGGTAGGCTTGCAAATGGGAAATTTGAGCATGTCTGTCAATTCCTGGGACAAATGATGGATTTGCAGATTCATTACTGGGATGGTAAAAGAAAACCAACTGTTTTACCTTGAGTAATACAGGCCAATTATATTTGAATCAGAAGCAACA
Organism: Hylia prasina; assembly: GCA_013397195.1. Classification (NCBI taxonomy): domain Eukaryota; kingdom Metazoa; phylum Chordata; class Aves; order Passeriformes; family Sylviidae; genus Hylia; species Hylia prasina. Next base: position 747,382 of record VYXD01005502.1, read on the forward strand.
TCTGAGAAAAGGAAGGAGTGTGCGGACACTTGTGCTTATTTGTGTTTGCAATAGAGAGGCAAAGAAGAATGGAAATCAGGAACTATATGAAGTGAAATAGGGTGAAAGGGGTGCATGCTGGAAATATAATTTCTGCTCACTGAGAAAACACTATTTTCTGGCTTCGAAGAAAAAAACCAGTTTCTTGCTCAGAAACTGGCACAAGTGGAAAAGCCCAAAACTAGTCACTGAGCAGCTCCGCAGAAAGCTCCAGAGAGTTCCCGTTACCTTGCTAAAAACAGAGCCCTCAATCTCTCTGCAATGTGTGCCAGCACAGAACTGGAAACAGGGAGACTCACTGGGATGTAGAGAAGCCTGAGAACCTCTGAAATTTAATTCTCACTTAAACAGTTTCCCTAAAGGGGTGAATGTAATTAGTGCTGTTTCAGAGCTCGGGGTCAGGATGGTCACAGCTAATTTGAAACACATCCAGAATGCCCAGTTTTCTACTGGGGCTTATGTTCATATCAGGAGTGTCTCAGGGGCTTCCCTGCATAAGTCCTCTCCTCAAAAGTGCCACCAGTATTCTGTGCATTGCTTCTACATGCCTGCCACAATCCTCCAGTCCTCCCAGGCTTGAGGAAATAGCTCTGCTCCAATGCCAGAATCCAGCGAACAGGTGAAGAGTAGCATTGGAATCTGCTCCAGCACTGTCATAGGTGCTGCCTGACATAGTTTACAGCCCAAAAATCCTGGTAGAAAAGCAAAGGCACAGGCACAATGGCATGGCACCACATAACACTCTCTGGAAAAGAGGCTGGGGGAAAAGGATCTCTGCTTCCCTGGCACAGGTCCTGTGTCAGGTCTGAAGGCCTAAGCTACCCTGCAGGTGTGGACAGCTGTTTTCACTTCTCTGTGCATCAGGCCTTTGTGCAGAGGCTGAGAGTTAACATGAGAAAATGAATCACAATTTTTGTTTGGTTGGTGACTTCCTGGTTTTCCTAGTGAAAACATGACATCTCTGTCTCCACCACCAAGAGGCAGAATTTGATAGGGACAAGCCATTCCTTCTTTTCCTGTCCTGTGACCCCAGGCTCAAAACATGAGAGCTGATAGCGGCTTTCTAATTGGCTCCGTTTCCCACTTCCCTTGCCCCATGACTGCTGAAGCCAGTGTGTCCTTGTTCCAGCTGGCGCAGAGTTAATTTTCTTCGTAGTAGCTGGGTACAGTGCTCTGTTTTTGATTTAGGTACAATGCTGTACTTAGGAGTTAGGATGAGAATAATGTTGACAATGCACTGATGTCTTAATTGTTGGTTAGCAGTGCTTTAACTCAAGGACTTTTCATTGTGCCAGTGAGCAGGTGCACAAGGAACTGGGACGGAGCGTGGCCAGGACAGCTGACCTGAACAAACCAAAGGAATGTTCCATACCAGAGGATGTCATGCCCAGTATATAAACTGGGGGCAGATGGCTGAGAAGGACCAATTGTTGCCTGGGGATGGGCTGGGCATTGGTCAGCAAGCTGTGAGCAATTGTACTGCGTTTCACATATTTTTCTTTTCTCCTTTTCCCCCCATCTCTCTCCTTTACATTACTATCATCACCAATATAATATTCTATTTCAGTTACTAAATCGTTCCTACCTCAATCCACAAGTTTTACTTTTTTTTGGATCTTCCTCCCATCCATAACAGATTCCCCGTGAACTCAGATACCAGTCCTATTTATCACCCTTAGCAGAGAACATCCCACAACCCCACATTCCAGGATCCACAATGCTCTCTGCCTTAGCCAAGTTCCCATGTCTCTTGGACCTGTACTGGTGCTGCACAGGCCCAAAGAGAAAGCAACAGCTGCAGTGCCAGACTCCCTATCTCTGACCTACTGACTGGAGATAAGCACATGGCAAAAGTACTCACACAGTGTATTACATCCCTGCACAAACAGAAGCAGAGCCAGGACAACAACCTCTCTCTCCAGCCAGGCTGTCTTGACGCAATCTGGGTATCACAGCTATATCGCACTTTGGAGGACTTTGATACAGGTGGTTTTACCCATGGTCTAAACCTAGACAATAACAGAACTCAACAGCAAAGCAGTTTCCTCTGAATGGCAACATGGGAAGCACTGGGAAAGTGTCTGACAGTCCTCTGGCAGCAGTATGCTCCTGTGACTTACAGACAAGAACATGCATGGATGAGACCCAAACGTGCACAGCCTTGCAAGATGCTCAGCACAAAGCATTTGGAGGGATTCGGGAGCTGTTTCTTATCCCAACAAGTTGATATAGACCTAGGTCCTAGAGGGAAAATAGCTGCCATGGCAGGAAACTTAGAAGGAATGTCTGCATTAGAACAGTATGAGATTTGGTGTTCAGCCGTGAAAGGGCCACAGGTGAGCAAATATTTACAGAGAGATGACCAAGATTGTCTGCCATCCACTGTGTCCATACAGCTCTTGTCTCTCCTTCCTGACAAAACTGTACAGCTTGAATGTGTCTCCCTCAATAAAATTAAGTTGCTCTTCCTGCAGAGTCTGGCCAAAAAACAGGATAATGGCAGATTATGGAACGTGTATTTGTTTCTCCCAACAATATCCGAGAAATGGATTAACCGATTTAAACCGGTTCTCTTCTGAACAAACAAATTCATCTCTCTAGGCGAGGATCTCTCACACAAGCTTTTACTCAGCCTATTATTGCAACCACAGAGAAGCTGAGAGATGAGCAATGAGCTGCACAGAAGCTGAATGACAACGCAGGTGGGCTGCAATCACACACAGTAGACCCAGCTTCCAGCTTTAAGGCAGGCTCTTGCCTTCCTGACGCACATACCTGGGGATTTTCCTCTCTTCTTTCACGGTCTTTTACCCAGGGCACAGTGAGGAGGCCTCACTGTACTTTGCATCTGACGTGTGGTGCCACAGACTGGACATGCCAGCTTTGCAAAATCTGCTCCCCAGCCTCCGAAATCCCCCTGCCATCTGGGCCTTTTGCTTTATGCCTCGAGTCTCTTGTACCTCCTGGCCACCACAGCGTGCAGACATGCTCTGTCAGACCAATTTCAATCACAGAGGTAAATCAGAAAAGCTGTCAGGGCACAAGGGAGACTTCCCAAGAAATCCGAGTGAGTGGCAGCGCATGGAAACCTTCCCCACAAGGCAGCAAGCAAAGAAGAGACCACAGCTCTGCAGGGTAAGACCCAACTGTTAAACACTGACAACGAAAATTCAGACCAGCCAAAATTCATACAACTGCTTTACCCTGTGAAATACGGGTTGGTTTTTTTTTTTTAAAGCTGCATATAACAAATGCTACAAAAATCCCCACCACTGGGAGCCCTGGGGCTTTGCTGTACAAACATAAAGGGTGTTCCAAAGAAGAAAGCTTTAGTTAAGCATCCTTAACCTGCCAGACTATCTGTCCCTTAATGCTGTGAGGCTGGCAGGAGGGTAGGGCCAACAAGTCCTACACAGTGAGTTTTGGTACAATCCTAAACTGATGTTAGCGCTGTCACAGACTCCACGTATCAGGCCCCAGGACCAATAGATGATAATTGTAACAACAAATCTGAGGCCAGCTGTAAGTCTCTGTGGTTGTTACTTTGCTCTGAACTGTGGCCATTTGGGTTTACAGCCATGACAGAGTAAAACTTCAGCCTGTCCTGAGACTGACAACTCCAATTAGCTGTTAGCAGCCCGGGCACTGGGAAGTGGAGTGAGCAATCCTAATGCTGCATCACCCAGGACCGGGCTGCGTGCACAAACACGAGCTCTAAGGAGCTTAAGCCCAAACACAATACCGTGTGCTGACAATCAGGAATGAAATCCTCTGCTCTTAACAGAGAGAGCAGAGGGGTGCTGTGTATTGAGAGAAATGCAGAAATAACACGTATACTTTCAGCTCAGTCACATAAACCTCTATACAACTTATTTAAGGAAAAGCAGGGAGGATTTCCATCAAAGTGAAACCTAACTACCAGGTCAGGCTTTGTTAAGACTGGCAGTTCAACATCATGCCCAAGGCTATGAATGATTTTATTCTTTTTACCAATTAAAGTCTCTAAGTTTGCAAACAACTGAACTTGCAGAAGGCGCAGTTTTCCTTTGGCTCTGAATACAGACACACTTGCCCCAGAACATCAGTTCATTCTTAAGCCTCTGATGGCATAAAATGAACCAGAACACTCCACAGTTCTAGCTGGCAGGAGAGCCTCAGGATTCCCTCTCTTGGCAGCAAGACCTGTACCACGTAGAACAGCAATACTGAAACATGAATAAAAGAACTACAAGAGCAGAAAAACCATCTTCTGCCCCCAAGTTAGCTCCTGAACTATGCTCCTCAGCTTGGAGGAGGGTATCAGGATGAATTCCACCAATGAAAATAATAAAGAAAAACAAAACAGTCACTATAAATAAATACACTCAGAAATTAAACCAACCAGGTCTAAAATTCTTAGCAGATGGCTCCATAGTGCAGCATACATGGCCAAGCAGCAAGACAGATAAGCCAGCTCAGCCACAGACAGAGGGGTCAGCTCTCGCCCCTGACAGCCTCATTTCTCTTAGACTCCCTTCATAGCAGGGAGAGCTACAGGGAGCTCTTAAGAGCCAAAAGCTCAGTCTTAGCCATTCTGCAAAAACATCTGCATGCCCAGAACCTGTCTCAAGAGCGCTTTTACAAGAGCAGTTAATATCCAAGCTTATATTTCAGGAGGGGGGCAGGGCACCAGCAAGAGGCACTGACACTGAGCTATGGCTTCAACAGTTGATCGAAACAGTTTAATGCATTTCCATTTCCAGTTGCATGGATCCAGCAATGTTTCTTACTTATTTACAGTATCACCCCCTCCCCTGCTCCCCGCTCTTGTGTTTGCTACATAGATAACAGGGAAATTGATGCTGACTATCGCCTGCCTGACGTACAGCACTGCCAATGGGTTCAGCAGGATTCTAAAGAGGAATGAGTCAACAGTGTGTGACCAGGAATAACATTTGCCAGTGTGTGAGCTTGAATGGGAAAACATATCTGTGCCCACCTGAACATTAGTTAAAGTGACAATGGCAACAGATGCCCCAGCAGGACGTGTTCTGGCAGTCTTCCAGGTCAGGGCAGAGCCAGACCTGCTAGTCACCAGCCCTATAGCAATGCCTGTGTCCAGGACTAGAACTGGCTCCTGAAGTCCTGTTAACCATGCCTCCAAAGTGAATGCCAGTCTGCTTTCCTGATTACACCTAACATTCACTATGCTTTGAAGATAAAGCATGATATCTCACCTGCTGCCTAATGTGGCAGAACCTTATCTAAAGGCAGTAAGTGTAATCCTTTGGAAATCAATCACATATGATTGTGGGCTATTAGTTTAGATCCAGAAGAGGAAAAAATTCACAAGCCATGTTATTGCAGGGAAGGAGATACTCAGGTTAATTCCTTTTCTAATCTTTCTTCCTGCAAAGACTTCACCTGCTGTGAAAGACTTCACCTTCCCAGCATGGGAAACAGGGCCAACTTTCAGACTTGACTACCAAAAACAAAGTCAGCCCCGTATAACTATCCACTTTTCCTCCTAGTCTTCTTTCATTGGGCATTCAGAGACACCAAAACCTCTGCCAAAGACAAAAACGGCAACAGCAAAAATATGCTTATCTTCAGAACTTGGCGAAGTAATTAACAAACTCAACAGAGGGCACAGGGGCTCTTCTACCAGGTTTTGATGGTTATCCAAAGAGGGAGAAGCCATTCAGATGGTCAAGTGTGGCCCTGAGACAGCAAGCAATGAGTGCTGTGAAGGAGGATAAACCCATCTGCAGGAAAATATGGAAGTAAATGTATGGAGGATCAGGTGGGATGAGGAGTGCAGAGTTGAGCTGGACTTGGATGGAGCTGTGCAGTAGTTTATAAGATGTTGCTCAGGACTGGCAAAGCATCAGAGCTGACATAATATTATTCAAGCAGGAAAATGTAGTAAGATTTCAATTTACGCCATACTGTTTTATGAGGTTCTAACAGATCAAATGTCATATTCACCATGGTGAGGCAGTCATCTCAAGGGCTACCTCTAGCAACAGCCAGAGCTGAGTCACTACTAACCTTTGTAATTCCTAGAAATACTGTTTTGAACCATCTTTTAGGTTTACATGGCTAATACAGGTCTTTCACTGCCATTCCACATACTTGCTGAATTACTATCTAAGTAGCATCCTTTTAACAGATCCACACATGCATGCTTTCTTCACTCTTCTCACAATATCAGCCCAAATGACACTATTGTGTTCCAAAACCCAGACTGCTGCACATTTTCAAGCCCAGTGTGTGTTTCACAGTCTTAGACTAGTTCCCCTACACAGGGTGGCCCAGCCCTTATTTTAAACACACCTCTGCAGAGGATTCATTTTTCTGCTGGGATTTCCTCAAGTACCTGGTCCTGAAAAAAAGCCTTGATAACAGCCATCATGATAGCATTGGTATTATTAACAACACTCTGCCATTCCATTAATATTTTTATTTCAAGTCTTCAAAGTGTTATGTTTATTATGCTCCACAAATCTTTGATGAGATGGGTCAGTTTTATTCCTGTTTTGAAGATACAGGAAAAAAATGACAAAACATTGCCAATCCAAGTGTAGATTCCCAGGAGTTCTGACAAGCCCAGTCTCTCGCTCTAACCATTATACAACATTTCTTCATCTTAAACACAGAGATATGAGGCTGCACAGACTTTCATAAACTTATTAATCTTTCAAAGCTCTACACTACAGACCAAGAAGTCCAGGGAACAGATCAGCCATCCTGTCAGAGAGCTGATGATAGACAATTTCAGCCCATAAGCTAAAAGAAAAGCAATTTCTTCTGCTTTCTAAATACAAAAAGAAAAGCAACTTTTTCTGCTTTCCAAATTAAAAAAAACCAAACAAAAAAACAAAAAAAAAGAAACCAAAAAAAAACCCAGCAAAAAAGCCTAAGCACCTTTCTTTGACAGCTGACTTGTTCTTTTTGTCCCCTTATTCTCTTTCCACTATTGCAGTGCAGTTGGAAAAGCCTATTTCTGGACTGGCTCGTTACAATACAGCACCATATGCATGAGGATGAAGGGAGAAAACCAAGGGAAAGGGGAAAACACAGAAACAGGTTCTGACATCTAATCAGATCTGCTGTATTGATTTTGCAAGTTTAGCTTTGGAGCAAATCAGAGGAACAGCCACATTACCGTGGGGGCTGCGCCGTTCCCGGGAGCCGCGCGGCTCCGGAGGGGCTCCCACGCAAACAGGCGGCTGCATGCGCACACACGCGCGGGCCTGTGGATGCTCCGGCGGGATGCGCCAGGTGAGACAGGCGCTCATCACCGAGGCTGCAGGAGCCACACGATCCCCATTTCCGACAAGATGAGAATTCCAGTGCAAGCCAGCGAACTAATGAGCTGCCCACGCTGGAAAGCTGTGCTTCAATTAACCACAGCAGCCCCTGCCGCACCCACATCCTTCCAGCAGCGTGAACAAGGAGAAGGATAAACAGGGACTGTGTTGTTTCTGGGCCTGTTTTCTGCATGAAGGGAAAGGGAGGAGGCTGTAAAAGGGACGAGGGCAATACTTGCCCTACTTTCTTGGTTTGCAGTTTCTTTTTCATACTAATGGAAGTAGCAATTGACAGCACTGAAACCAAAGCTGCCTGCTGAGGCACAGAACAGGCAGTGCCACCATAAAGTCCTTCTGTGTTTTCCAGGCAGGGGTACAGCTCAGGTGTACAAACACTCAGTATGCACCCAGCTTCCACTAAGGGTACACAGAACTGATCAACAAGGCTGAAGGGGGCTGTTTGGGTGGGCTGGCATGTGGATTACATGACCATTACTTGGGCAAAATCACAATAAAGCATTGCCACGGAACAAGCTATAGGAAGAGGATGTTCAACTACTCTTTACACATCTTTGCTTTCTTGAGGGTCACATCCTTGTCTCCACCTCAGACAGCTTCTAGCTACCATCTTTCTTGTGTGGAGAATTAGTCCTTCCCCTTCAGCCCAAGATTCAGGTCTGTGATCCCCCTCCAGACCAGCTAGTAAGACTAAATTCATCCCAAGTTCAGCACTGCTGCTTCCTCTGCAGGGGCAGTGAGGGTCAGGCAAGGTCCACACAGCTTTCAAACAGCAACACCAATCCAGGGACACCAGCAGGTCTGATGGTTCTTCTCTCCCAAGTGAAATTTTGCTGTATCTCTCATCGTCTCTTGATGTGACCAAGAGTTACCTTCCCTGCCATGTCCCTCCAAGTCCCATATGACTGAACCACGCTGCCTTCCTGAACAACTCAAACCACGATGCACATTTTCATCCTGCTTAAGGGAAGCTTCTCCACACATACTTACCTCCCTGGAAATCTTCACACATTTCCCTATCTCATCCTGTAATCTAAGCCTGCCACACTCCTGAATAGACAGATAATTTTAAAAGAGGCTCTTCAAATACTCCAAGTGCCTGCAGGATTTCACACACCTCTGTTATTGCTGTGCTCCCAGCAGCTCACATCTGTGAGCAGTTTGTCTGGTTGGTTTCAGCCAGGTTGTCTGCTCCGGTCTCACTTCTCTTATTCCCAGGGAGCGAGCCTGGGAGAAGTGTGGCAGCATGTCTAATGAGTGCTGCTGTGCTGTGTGTGGAGGCTTGTCAGTCACAGCCCACAGCAGCATGCCCAGGTGTAAATTAACCTGTTCCCTGCCCACCCCACACCTGTCAGATCTGCTGCTCAGAGCACTCTGCCAGTGTTCAACAATCGCACTGTACTAATGGGACGAGATCTGCAGGGAGAGCCAAGGCATTTTATCTGGCTGCCTTCCCCCAGTCTGATTTGAAGTCTTGTAAGAGAGAGAGCACAGACTGCTGCATGTCAAAACACACCTCAACAGCTGTGGGAGCTGAGCAGGCAGTCACTCCTCTGGAGGGAGAAACCACTGCAGGGAATGCATGGATGTGTCACCCAGTGAAGCATCCCACCCACTGCATACAAATATCGCCTTCAAGTGGGGCTGGGAGAACCACCCATAGCCAAAATCACCCCACACACCTGCTAAAAATCAGTTTCCTGTTACTCACAGCCTGGCTGCATGAAAACCATTTGGGAGTATACGTTCCCTGTTACGTCTACCTATCAACTGCTTTTCAGGCAAAATGATTCAGGCTTATCCAGGGGTAGCTAAGCTGAAGAAAGCGTCATGGCATGGAAATGGTCTAAATAACATTAATTTTCCACCTTTTGAGTACTTGACTTTGCAAACTTAGTAACATATCCTGAAGGTATTTTACACACATGTAATGCACGTAAACACACCTGGTAAACCTGCACTCATCCCCTAACACAGAAATAGAAACCATTGTGCACAAATACACACCACACCTCTCCCTTCCACTTGCAATATGCTTGCCATAAGGTGCTCTGCCCTTAGCCTTGTGTAGCCTGACCAATTAAATATAAACTGTTCAAAGGTCCCCAGACAAAAGATGTATCTGCTCAGCCCAGTAAGAAAGGTCAGCCCTGCCTAGCCCCCAGGCTTTCATGTACACAGGCATTCAGGCAGGCACGCCAGCACTCTGTGGTTGTACTCACACTGCACATTGAGCTGCACCAGGGCTTCCCGGGGTCTGATGTTAAATCCATTGTACCTGGCTGTCTGACACTTATAGGTCCCGCTCATTTCTCGGCTCACACTCTCCAGGTGCAGCTTCCCATCGTATGTCTCCATTGTCACTGTCCCTGAAGGCATGGGGGCTTCCTTATCTACCCGGGACCAGATGATGGGTGGCTTCGGCTTTCCTCGAACTTCGCACTGCAGCTCGGCCCTGGAGCCTTCCCGCACGGTGATGGTGGACTGACCCTTAGGGACACTGATTGTTGGTGGCACTAAGAGAGAGACAAGAAGGGAATGATTTTACACTGGGTTTTCAGCAAGCAAGGAATACTCTTCAGATGCTTCTGACTGAGTCACACCAACAGCCTTGAACTCCAAAGGTTTCCACTTGACACACTGAAATCCTTCTACGAACACACCGTCCATGTGACTTATCCTACAGGGTCTGGAGCTTCAGGGCACCAAGGAGGATTCCAGCCTTTTCAACAGTGTCTCCCAGTGGTAAGGGCCAGTTGTATTGGGGCAGACTCCAGGCTCCCATCCTTCTGTTTGCAAAATGCTATCCAGATGCAGGGAGAGCATCAAGGAACACAAAGGCAAAAACCTCTTTGATCCATTTCTCAATTTCTGGTCAGTGAATTTCTCAAGTAGAACTGCAGTCTTTTTGGCCAAAAATAGAAGTCATATCTGCTGAGAAATCTAGACACCTTATCAAGGTCACACCAAACCCAAGACTTAAAGGATAAATGCTTGTAGATCCCATCTCCAGCCTTCTCAGTGGTCCAAGATCCCTGTTTGTTCCTAAACCACAGCAAAGAGTCAGCTCTGTTTAGTGTCTTTGTGTATTTTACTTTTATCGCATATTCTACTTTTATTACTTATTTTGCTTTTATTGGTGAATGCGCTGTGAATTTCTCACACAATAAACCTCTGGCTCGTGTGTGAAAGAGATGGGTCCCAGCAACAATCACTCCTGGCATCCCTTCGAGGCTGGGAAGAGCTCACCCAGCAGAATTGCAGCCAAGCTGAGGCTAGATTTGGAGGCACAGTAACACTCAAAGAAATATCCAGCTATCAACTGACAACCAAAACTTTGATGATAAACAAAGCTTAAAAGAAATCCAGTGAATACAGGGTACAGAGATGTCAGTGTGAAGAGATTTTCTGTTCACATCCCCAATTCCACCAAGAACCCAGGAAGGGGATTTTTGTGCTAAACCACACGTAATGTTGACAATTTATTTGCGTTACTCTTTAGAGTCAACAGTTCAGCTGAAGTAAATATGGTCACAATCTTTTCTGAAAGCTCCTTTTTCAACCCTTCCTGCTGACAGTGGCAACACTTGGATTGACACTTCCATAAATGCAAGGGCCATGTACTTCGTTTCCATTTAAATCAAAATATAGGACTTCAGAAGCTGTAACAAGCTGGTCTGACCAACATTAGCTCAATTCAGCTCCAGCCAAGGAGAGTGTGCTATGGTAATTGTACATGTTACAGCCTGCAGCTCTTTATGAACAAATTTAGGATGGATCCAGCCTAATCTCCCTCTACAGTGACCTCCCTATGCAACAAGGAGGCCACATTTTCAATTTGCAGGTCTCTTGTGGGCTGGGGAATCTCATCACACCCTGTCCTGTGCGGTGTGGAAGGACAGCAGCGCTTTCAGTGCTGACGCTGCAGGCAGCCGCTCACCTGGCGGGCAGCAATTTTCTCCACAGGTAAAGTTGTAAATTGCATTTGAAGCTTTTTTTTTTAATTAAAGCTATCTCCTTGGAGCTGCTCGGTGGAGGCAGCCACTTTGATGGGCTCAGGCTTTGCTCAGTGGGGAAAACATGGAGCCATTGCTGCTGTCCTCTTGCTCTGATCCTGTGGTCTGGGGAAAACTTGGTGTTTTATATGACAATCACATGTTGGAGGCAGCTCATTGCTGATTGTGGGGATGTTGCATGTTGGACAGCCTTGGCTGCTGCATGGAAGGCTGCTCCAGCAGGGATGGCTGTTTTCATTCCCTGGGACACAAAGTGGTCCTGCTGGCCCAGGCTGCCAAAGAGAGGCTTCAAAATGCCCCAGGCTGCCCTCCTTCCCTCCCTCATTGGCAGCATCCACACAAGCATAAGGGACCCACTCTCCTCCAGACAGGCACAGGACAACCTGTCACCACAGACACCTCCTTTCAGGCAACAGCTGGCTGGTGCTTGGACCAACACCTGCACTGACAGACACTGCCAAGCCTCTTGGTGGAATCATCCAGGGTCTCCCAGCTCCTCACAGCCTCCTGCCCTTGGAGTCTTAAATGCAACTGTACTCTGCCATCTAGTGATCTTGGGCAAAAAGAATTGTTCCAGGTGGTATCAGCCATATAAGTTTGGGAGAGCCAATTTTGCACCAGAATTGGTGATTGAATTCCCCCAATTTTGTTCACAATTGGTATAACAGGGTTGATGTCAGCTGGCATGGACAGGTCCTACCTTCCATGGCTGTCCACAGAAGGAAGGACCATTCCCCAGGGTTTAGTGGATCCATGGCACAGTCAGGGCTCAGTCTCCAGGCTGCCAACAAGAACTGGATGCAATCCTAAGGGGAGCAGGCTGGCCCCAGAATTGCTAATGGGAGACAAGGGCTTCCCAAAGGATCACAGTTGCTGCAGCACTTGGCTCTGGGCAGCTGAAGTGGGCAGCATCCAGAAGAGTGAGATCAGCCTGGCCTGTGGATCCAGCACAACCAGGGACTGAGAAGTAACATTCTGTGAAGGTGCAAGCCAATATCTGTGGGCAGCTGACTCCCCTGAGGAGTCTTCCATCAGATTACTAACGCAGTGCTTCTTTGTGCTGTACCCCCCTGGTCCTGGAAAGACAGCACAATGACTTGGATGTAATGGAAAGCACAGCTGGACCCACCACTTCCCCAGAAACTGAAAGACAGCCCTGAGACTCTGTATTTTAGTCCCCAAAGCGACTGACAAACACTGACATATTTGTCCTGTCCTCACTGAGCCATGGGGTGAAGCTCTGACCCTGATTTTAGGGGGAGGCATCTATAACACTGGGACTCCTACAGCGAGTGCCCAAGGCAGACTGCATTTGCAATCTAGCAAACATTAAGTCTTCACAGAATTTGTATTCTGGCACAACTCTGAAAAAAGGTACATTCTTCATAAACAATGCCAAAGAGAAGAAAGAGCAGCTTTCTTTCTCCTTTACTCTCTTCTAAGCAAAGGGACACTTGAAATTTGCTGAAATACCACCACTCCTTCTTTCCTTCACAGTGTGGAGGTTGGTTTGAACAATCACATTGTAAAGCTGCCTCTGTAGCTTTGACTGGAGTGCACTTTGGACTTTTCATAAATATAAAGGAAGGAAATATAAAGAAATATAAAGAGGAAATATAAAGGAAGATGTGCTTGGTACATAATACATGTACCAAGGGAAGTTTTAATTATCACCCATCTCCAATCTGAGCCAAGCACTTGCCTGAGGACTTAAGACCTTTCTCCGCTAGCACTCAAGACATGCATGTAAAGTTGTTCAAAAAAGCCAGAGGCATAGGGCAGTGGGGCAGCCAGTGATGCCAAACACTCCTCTGGGGTCCCCACCTGCCAGAGAGGCTCACCTGTCTCTGAGGAGATGTTCACCTCCACACTGAGGTCAGGAATGGGCGCTCCCTGGAAGGTAGCCACACACAGGTAGGTGCCATAGTCACTGAATCTCAGGTCAATAATCTCCAAGCTGCATGTCACAGGTGGGAGCTCGGGGTCGTTGCGGGTGATGAGCAACCGGTCCGAGAACCTGGCTGGTTTTCCATTTTTGTACCATGAGTAGACAACCTTCTCCTGGGGGACAGCATCTACATGGCAGGAGAGCTTCAAGTCCTGGCCTAACTGGATAGTCTCGCTCTCTTTGATCACGTCAGGAGTGATTTGGAATGTGGCATTCTTCATGGCTGAGATGAACAGAAGTACAAAACCAGTTAGGGATATCAAAGTGTCTTGCAGGGGACAATTCCATGCAAAATCTGCCCAAAGATCTCTCCCACTCATGTTCCCACAAAACGCCCCAAGGACCTCACATCTGGCAGTCTGGGACCATCCAATTCAGGATAATGCTACAGGATAATGCTACAGCCCAGGATGAAGCTGCAAGCAGTGCTTGCACAGCCGTTGGTCTGGGAGCAAAGCAACTTGCACAGGCACTTCTCTGGAATATTAATTACTGCTAAATATCACATTTGCCCTCAGCTGTACAAGAACAGCCAGGAGGAATGCAATTCCCCTGCTCCCTGAAAACACATGCTCAGAGAAAAACAGCAACTTACACCGCACCAGCAGGTTCACAATCTTCTTTGCCGGGTTCCCCACGTTGTTGATGGCCGTGCAGTTGTAGTAGCCCGAGTCCTCCACACGGATCCTCCAGATGGTGAGGTTGCCTCCTTGCACAAGGCTGTTGGGAGGCATTGGGCCAGGAGAGTGGGACCAAACCACTTCTGGCTGTGGGTCACCGCCCGTCAGAGAGCACTGCATAGTGATGTTGTCACCAGGGTTGACCACCAGAGTCTCATTGACAGACAGCTTCAGAGCAGGTGGGGCTGGAAAAGCACAAAGAAGGACACTTCAGAGCTTGGGAAAGGCCCATCCATTTGCCTGTGCACAGCTTCATACTTTTTACCATTTGTTCTTGTTGATGGCTGGTTTGACTAGGGACAGCTGGAAAAATCTATGAATTGATTACAAATAGGAGGTGTTTGTGAATCTAAAGCATGATCATTACCATGTCTTTGAGTGAGAACACTCTGCTCCTTTATGGCTAGGAAACAGGGCAGGCAGGACCTCACACTGCCCCAGAAAACACTCCACCAAGTAGTGCTTAGGACTGGGGCACAAAGCAGCCATGACATTTTATCAGTGCTCAGTGCAGGTTTTCTATGGCTTAGGATGCAGGTCAGAGGAAAATCCCAATGAATCCACTCTGCACCTGTAGGGGTGGCAAATAGCCAACAACTGGCAGTGAAAAACCCAAGGCCTGGAGTTTCTTGACTCCTGATGCCAACAACTGCAGCCCTGCATAAGGGCAATGAGAGCCTTTGTAGCCTTGATGGAGAGGTGAAGGAGAAAGGACAGCCTCCAAGGAGCCTGCTTGAACCCAGCCACTGCTTGTGCTCAAGGACAGCCAGGATTAAACCACCCCTCTATTCAGAGTTTCCATCTCAAGAAGCAAGCTTTAGGGAAAGTCTATCACTAAAAAAAGCTATCCTCAGCTATCCCATGACACACCTCTCCCTCTCTCACACCCAACTGGACATCTTTGAGAGGCAAAGGCTTTGCCAGGCAGATAGTCCTTGCAGCCTGGGAGACTAATATGGAGGACCAGGACCTGCCTGCACCTTAACAGATTATTAACAGCAGTTCTGACCCTGCTCTTAATCTCCTTCACCTCCTCAGGTGTCTAATATGCTCTTCTGTACATCTGGGGGCTATCACATTCACAGCAATTCTTCTTCACATTCAGCTGAGCTGAGACTGATAAAAGTGTCTAGACAACCTCTCCTTGGAATGCCCTGGTACCTGTTTTGGGGTTTTATTTTATTTCTGCACCCTTCTCACTACAGCCCCCTCCAGGAACTGATCCAAAATCCTTCCCCTTTGTATTCTCTACTTCATTCCATGAAAAGTCTTTCAAAGCCTCTATGAGCACTATCACTGGCTCCATCCAGACGGAGCTGAGAAAGTAGCAGTCCCCAGCAAAAAAGCAGGGAGTATGTTTTAAGTAACAGCCATAATAATGCAAAATAAGACATTGTTCCATATTCATGAAGCCTGATTTAACGGCATCATTATTTCTGCCTCTTCTCTCCCTGGACCCTGTGTTAATGAGCTGTGCTGGATTTGTGTTGGATCTCTGAATTACAGCCCATACAAACAAGGCGAGGAGGACTCTTCTCTCCTCAGCACCAGTGCCATAATTCAGTAGCACAACTACTGCCATGCTGGCATATTGCTTTGGTGTACTGAATATAATGTCCTCCCTGGCCACTCCACAAGCTCTTTGTGGCAGAGGTGGCCAGATAGCCCTAAGGAAGAAACTGGCTCTTCTTCTACCTGCACTGGCCAATTTGAGGCCAGTGGTTGGAGCCTTTGAATTTTGGGGGCCACAGCCTGCACTCAAAGAGACTTTGGCAGAAGTCTTTGCAGAAGTCTAGTAAATAGCGTGCAAGGGTTAATGCTTATTAAATAGCAAAGGAAGGATTGGTACATCCTCACCAAGCTCCAGATGGTTTCATGAGACAGTATGAAGCCCAGAAACACAACAGCTCAACTCACCGTGGTTGGGCAGGACACATTCCTGTCACTAACTCAGTGTAGCTGACACCAAACAGCTGTTTCTGCCCTCGGACACTGAGCTGGTCTCAGGTTCACAGTGCACAGACAAACTGGCAGATGCAGCATCTTGCCTGGGAAACTCCATCCATCCCTGCCAGAGACAGAGAAAGCCTGAGACCAGCCCATGTCCAGAGAGAAGGTGTCAGAGTTGGGGAGCACAGACTAGAGGCCCCGCAGGCTCTGGTTAAGATTCAGGGCTCTGATTTTTTAAGGTCATAATATGCAAACATCTGACCCACACTCATCTTACCCACCTCTGGGCAAGGCAGCATGTTAAAAAAGTGACATGCTGGTGTGAGCACTGCATCAGGGCAGGGATGTTCATGCATGTGTGTGCATGCATGAACAAGGCAGGGAAACTGCAGATCTGCCACCTGCACAGCTCCAGGGAGGAAGCTCCCACGACATGCCCCAAAATGCAGCCTTGGCGGGCTACCACTCCCCACTCCCACTCCTGTCAGAAGACAGAGGTTAACAGACTGCAGACATTGTTATGCAGGAGATGATTCTCATTTATTTGTAACCTGTGGCAATTCCTTTTGTTCTTGGCTCCGAAAACCTGCTGGCGGAGTCTGCCGAGCAGCGAGGGGACCATTAAAAACAAAGAATCACTTTCAATTCCCTTTGAAGTCCAATTTGCTGCAGTAAAACTGGAGGAGAATTAACCAGCTGGGCTGCTTAATTTTGCAGAAATTGAGGAAGGGGGAAAAGTCAGGCTGACCCTGCTGGAGCAGGTGATGGCAGCCTGGTGCTGAGTTGGTCCTGTGGCTCTCTGAACCCAACCTGCTGCTCTGGAGCCAGGCAACAGCAGCAGAACAGAGTGGGAGCAGGGACATCTCCTTCCCACTAAGGCTGCAGACAAACAACCCATTCCCTGTTACAAGGCCCAAGCTGCTGAACAGAGTTTGGGAGAAGTCTATCTCCTCACCAGAGACTACGATCTGCCCAAGGGACGCTGAGGAGCCAGCTGGGGAACAGCAAATGAGCCGAGGTGATTCCCCTGGCCTGAGCTGACGTGTCCCATCAATTTACCTCCAGGTCTGTAGTGCCTGGACTATAAATATTTAAGAGAGAGAAATGTCCAAGCATTTCGGCACCCTTTGGGCCCCTTCTCAGATATAAAGGCAAAGGCATCCTGAGTGAAGCTGCTCAGGATTCTGGGCACAGCCAAGTCTAGAGAAGCTGTGAAAGCACAAGCGGAACAGAAAAGACCTAGGCAAAAGAGGAGAGAATTAAAGAATTTCATTTAAATATTTCCTCATCTATGCACAATACTACCTACAGGGCAAGTAACTCATATAATATTTCATGTTAAATACAGTCGTGCTGTTTAACACAAACCCTGCTCTCACCGCAATGCCAGCTTCATTTTCACTGCCAACTTTTAATACAATTTACTAAGAACACATTTTCCATGGCCCCTTTGAGCTTGTAGTGCCAGGATCCACTGTATGTAACAATGTATAAGTATGCATCTATAATTAAAAAACAGGGAAAAAAACCTAGATAGATGTGCTTAAGAAGCTGGTGTAAATTGAGCCATATCGCTGGCTTGTCATCGAGTACAACTGGAAGATACATTTTCCCCATTCACTTAGTACAGGGGCTGGATTGAAATGAAGAGTGGTTTCCCTGTGCTTGGGCAGGCAGGGGGAGTGGACACGAAGAGAAATTTGATTTTCTAACTCTTCAAAGGAGCTGTATAAGATCCCTTCCTTCATCATGAACAGAAGTTTTTAAAGGGAATATTTCAACTTTTGCTACACTCTCATCCTGAGAGAAATTCAGCTAATAGGGTGAGTTGTTCGAGGCATGTTCAGAGATCTTACTACAAAGAGAATACTTTTTTCTGACATTAGCTATAATTCACTTTCTTAAGCTCATTATTTTTCTTCTTCCTACATAAAATGAGACAACTATTGTTCAGCACCTTAGAACTCAACTCAGATCAATAAACATAATTTAAACAGTATCAACAATATCCTGTCAACAGTTAACAACATCAAAAAAAGTTCTGTTTCCACTGCACAAAGATGACACAAGGGATGCAAACTGCTTTGTGTTATATTAGAGAGGTGAATAATTCAAACAGCTACAATGCCTTTCTCTCTGATCATGGAATACCCCAGGGCTGGCGGCAATTTCCTGACATTTACTTATTATTTGCAAATATTCAACACACATGGGGGCTTTGCAGGTGGGGATTTTTTATTGTGTGTGTGGTTTTGGTTTGGGATTTTTTAATGGACAGGTTGCAATCAAGTCCTTGCCAGTATCTGATACGTGACACTCAGTCACTTACTGCATGTCGAGCAAGAGGCACCAAACTGAATCTGCTCGCAACTGGAGGTGCCCTCAAGCACTGCCAGTATGAATATGAGTGTAAAATTTATTTATTGGGAAGGCACTGGATGTATGCTTTCCACAAACACTGGCACCAGCAGAGCTCGTTACCTGGGAGGTGCTTAGAGCACAGCCTGGCAAGCCAGGCTGGAGTCACACATGGATGAATTATTTGTAAGAACTCCTGCAGCACTGCCTCACTCTACACTGTATCAAATCTATTTTTAAAGTCACTTAGAATTATAAATAAATAAAATAGCGTAGGAATTAAAAGCTACATAGTGCCCCAACACCTACACGTAGTCTGTTTTAATGATCTCATGGCAGGCCTGGCCAAGGCAGTGGCTACATGCAGTGCCTCGAGAAACTAGAGCAGCCCTGGCCACAGGACTTGCATGTGAAGGATCTGCAATCCCAGCAGCACAGAAATGAGGCTGAGGTGCTGCAGGCCCTGGACAGAGTGCTGTGTTATCCTCCCGGAGGAGTAATGGCTGTTGAGGAGGTCAGAGGGCTGCAGGGACCCCTCATGTCCCCTCTTACCTGTGGTGTTTGTGAGCTGGAAGGTGATGGATTTGTCAGGGATACTGCAGACATTGCGGACAGACACCTGGCATGTGTAGCTGGCATAATCCTGAGGTCGAAGGTTCTTCAGCTTCAGGACTTTGGTTTCACCCTGGGATTTGTGAAAAATAGGGCCAAAAAAAGACACAGGTGTCCAAAGCACAGATCATCATTCCAAGCCCATATCCTGTCCCAAAGTTCACAGATTACCAGCAGCTCCCATAAAAACCTGATGGAACTGTGCAGATTTCAATTCCCCCTGGCTCTATGTAAAGGAGACACAAAATGTTTGCAGTGGTCATTTCACCTCCAGGGTTTCACAAAACAGTCATTACTGTCTGACATAACCTGAATGCACTGCCAAACTGGTCTGGACATAATTTCTCATCAACTACTGCCAAAAACATCTTGTAGAACATGACAAACCTTAACCATCCGAGAATGGACCCTGAGAGCTAACTCAGAGATGTCAGTAGGTACCCAAAGAAAGTCACTGGGGACTCAACATTGCCAAACCAAAATAAATCAGAGCAGATCAGGGCATTAATACTGGCCTAAATATGACAAATTCAATAATTATGCTCTAGAAATCTGCAGTACAGGAGGAAAAGAAATTCAGAGAAATACTCAAAGAACTTCCAAAACTTTCTGATCCCTTTTCTCCAGATTCTAATCTCATTTATGCTGATGTAAATCCAGAGTGACTGCAGAGACTTTGATAGCCTTTTCTCATTCTAAGGTAACAAAATCACTGCCTGCACTCCATTAGTTACTGGCTCGTTATAGAAACAGAACCAAGTTGTTACATTAACAATAGACGTGTTCTACAGACTTTTATTTATGGAAGGCAGAAAGCTCTGAGAATCATCCTATGGTTTGCACACCCTGCAACTCGTATGTCTTCTGGTGACAGCTTGTTGTTGCTGTGTTCTCCTTGTGTTTGTCTAATTCTCTTTTGGAGAAACCATTCCATAACTGCCTGCTGCAAGTATGAGGAGGCATCAGCATGACAAATCCTCCTGAGGACAACCTCAAGGGACTGGACAATGGGCTCAGGAATGCTAATATGCAGAGAACAAGGATGTGAAGTGAGTAAATTAGAATGATAAAACCTAGGACACCGATAACCCTAGGAAAGTCCTGTCCCCTGAGAATTGTTGCTATGCCATACAAATTATGGCAAAATTATGGCATTTATGATACGCATGTCATCTACCTACTTACAGGGTCATATGTACCCTGTTTATTGACTGGTGAATTTAGGTATATGTGTATAAACCCTCAGTGCAAGTAAGTTTTAAAAAGCTTAAACAGTGAAGTCTTCACCTCATTTTTAAATGTAAAAGCCTATTCAAAACTAACACTGATAGAGGTTCATCTCTAAGACAACACTGCACGCTCCAATGAAGGGTACTTTGTTAAAAATTCCAGCATGATTTTCCCCTTCCAACAGTGTTGCAGAGCTGTGTTTTTGTTAACTTCAACTCTTACCAACCCAAACTTACAGGCTTATGCTGGTGTTGAGGAGAGGACCACAGGGGCATGCCTGTCTGAGCACAGCAGTCCCAACACCCTCTTTCAGAGCTGGGAATGACCCATCATGTCGGGAGCATTGCCTGAGAATGCAGGAGCTGCAGCACACTGGGCCATTTAAACATTAATGCTGCAACATGGTGAATCTTTGCCAGATGCCTTATTTAGCTAGAGAAAATATCCCAAGTCCTATGACAGCCTGTCATTAGGCAACTTCTCCTGTTAATTACACTGAGCCTAGTGAAAAGTGGAAGAGCCCATGGTGGCTTCCTTCAAGGCCAGGGATGTCCTAGTTGGGAGCCACATAGCACAGAGACAAAGCTGTCTTCAGGGCCAAACAGCAGCACTGAGCTACAGTGTTTCTGCAAATCTGCCACTAACCTGCAGCTCTCTCCTCCCTCCTCATCCCCCTGAATATTTCCATTTGGATGCCCATTTCCATGACCTACAGAGATGGCGTGTTTCAATAAAATATGAACATGCCTACATTAACTTAAAGGTTGCCTGGGGCATTGCTCAGAAATCAAATTCAGCCAGAATGTGCTCTTGGCCCAGCTTTGGGAATGCAGGAAGGTGCTTGGGATGAAACAGGTGCCCTGGGGGGCTGCCCTTTCAGCCCTCCCTTCCCATCCATCCCTGCCCTGTGCTCCCCAGCAGCCTTGCTGGAAGTACTGGGGCTGATTAGCAGGTAAAGGACATTCAGATCCCAAGCTCGGGTTAGGGTAACATGCCAAGAGTGCCCTAGCAAAAGAACAGTTCCCTTCCATCTCCCATTGCATTGGCAGGCTAATTACCATGAAGAAAGTGATGTTTACAGGGGAAGCCTGGCTGTGCAGGGCAAGTCCAACATAAGCAAGCAGGAGAAGGAGAAAAGATGTGGACACCTTATCACAGGACAACAGCCAGGAAGTGCCCAGGCACCTGGGCTCCCCATTACTTGTGGCTGTTAGAAAAAGCTCATGGCAATGAGCAATGCCTGCCATTGGCTCCCACTGCTAACCAGAAAGCCCTTCCCTGATATGTGGAGCCTGGGAACTCAATTAAGAAA
The DNA here is from genome assembly GCA_013397195.1 of Hylia prasina. Taxonomy (NCBI): domain Eukaryota; kingdom Metazoa; phylum Chordata; class Aves; order Passeriformes; family Sylviidae; genus Hylia; species Hylia prasina. The sequence continues at coordinate 768,837 of VYXD01005502.1, forward strand.
AAAAATTAGTGATGGGAGATAGAGGAAATCCAGTCTTGGGATTATTTGTATTTTAGTCTCAGCCATCCAACAGCTGTATAACCTCAGTACGGGAGCTGTGCCACTGCTCTCAGGGACAGTGATACAAGGAGAAAGGTCCTCCTAGGGCACACTCCCCCCTACTGCTCTGCTCCTCTTGTACCCTGGGAATTTGCACACAGAAGGAAAGCCTACCAGCCCTTCTGGAGGCAGCACTCCCTGCAGTGGCCTGCACCCTCTCCCAGCATCATAATCCATGCAGGGAAGGAAACACCACCCACTACAGTGCCCTGCATCAGCAAGACACTCAACACAAGTTGGCAGAGGTTTGCTTATTTTCACCTGTGTGTAAAGGGGCTCATAGATGTCCACGCCATTGTCCTGACTGTGAGAAAGAATCTCAGCTCCACGTTTCCAGATGAAGCGAGCTGGTGGGTTGGAGTTGACAGTGCAGCGGAGGAACACGGTCTTCTCCTGGTAGAAGCTGCCACGCACATCACTGATGGTCTGGTGAACGGTGAGAACAGGCTCATCTAGATCTGCAAGGGAGGTAAGGAGGGTCGCAGCCACTGTTAGCAAAGTTTGCTCAGAGCAGATGATGCTCCAGGTGCCACTGAGGAGAGGGGAAGGTCCCACACATTTGCCTGATGACAACTGCTGATTTAATAGCTGGTCTGAGGGCAGGTCATACAAACAATATCTAAAGGGAACAGACAGGAGAAGCCAGAATTCTCCCGCTCACCACACAAACCTTCAGAGAATAGAAAGCAGTCTCTGGTTTGCAGATCACCGTGCAGTCCTCAAAAAACCATCTGCCTGCCACACATGTCTCAGAGCACTGGGCTGCCTCACCTTCCCCAATGGCATCCCCCCTACAGAAAAAACACCATTTTCTACTTCAGTGAGAGGTCAAAAGGATCCCAAAAAGCTCTGTTCCATCATAATTTCTGCATTTCCCAGTTCCCAAATCTCTCCTGATATCATGGGGCTTAGCCCATGTGAGATGTCCGTACAAATGACAGGATGAACGTTCAATACAAGGAATGAAAGTAAAAAATCAGGACAAGATCAAGGAGCTGAGATGCAAAGTCTTCTAGACAGCAAATCTCATGGGGAGTCATGGGAATATGAGATGCAAAACCGTAATAGGTATGTATAATTTCTCTCTCTTCCTGTTAAATATCCTCTGTGTATTTTCCTCGAAGCCTGTATCAACTGTCCTTTGGCAACTTCTGGTCACTGCAACTCCCATTACCCCTCCCTAAACTGATCAGATTCTTCTCTTCTTCTTTACAAAAGATGCTCCTTTCAATTCCCTTATTGTACCTGCACCAGACACGCAGGCACCATGACTAAACCAATGGTTGTCAGTAGCTACACTTGCAAGGACAGAAGTAACAGCCCTGCAGGGAGAGAATTTTCTCCGTCCACACAGGACATACTGTCGCCCCTACAGTTGCCCACCTGCTAAAAAGGGATGATTTTCTCACAAGTTGCAGCACGTTATCAACATTTGAACATCAAGGTAGCATGGGGGACACCTCAGAGGCAGTGGATGTTTCTCTTCACAAAACCACTTTGAGACTGAGGTTAAACGTAAAGATATCTTTTGACAAGAACTGGCCCTCTAAAATGGAAATTAGTCCCTGTGTCTTTAAGTATGTCTTATAAGCCATCTTTTGAGCTCAAGTTGAAGCAATTCTATATTTTCAGGAGCGTTATGACCCTACCTTCAGCTGCAAGGAAACTGAGGTACTTGTACCAGTACCCTCTTGTGCTGCCAGCATGATCCTCTGCACATGCTAATGCTCTCATCACCTCCTGCCCTCCCATGCCACCTAGTTTTCACAACATTTTATTTTACAGATTTGGAAATACGGAGATCTGACTTCCAGAAAGGAAGAAGGAAGCAGGGATCAGTTTCTGCTAACATGTCATCCAAACAACACATGCTCTCTTCTGAATCCCAAGTCTCAACTTGTGGATTTGTGTCTTTTAATCATCTGTGTGCTCGGCAGGCAGCAATTGTTATGCAACCTGAAATTTGCCTGCTTGACCATAGCTCAGAGATATGAGTGGAGCCATTAATGGAATAATGCCAAGACACAAAATATATCCCAGAAAAAATATTCCACTAACCAAAAAACACCCACGGCTGAAGAAAAGTATATGCAGATGGGGGAAAAAAGTCTCCTCTCCATCCAGTGCTGTCTTCATGTGGCCATAGGGTGACTGAACATCAAATTCTTTTGGATCAGGACCATGAGCACAACCTCTCCTCTTTTCCTCCTTCTTTGTCCTTAACCCTCCTTTATTTGTTCAAACTTCACATGAGTGACTTCTGTAGCTACCATCCTTCTGAGACTGTTTCTCAGCAGGTAAAACACTTCCCTTACTAACCCCAAAGAAGCAGCTCACCATTCCAGTCTTCTGGTTCCCAGCTACTCCCTACATAAAAAACCAACACCTTCTCTTTGATTGCTAAAACTTTCCTCCTTTGAATCCTTCAGCCTTCTTTTGCAGCAGTCACCTCTAGGTCTAGGCCTCCTGAGAAAAGCTAAAATAAGGCCTACAACAATGTCTGTGTCCTTGATGTACAAGTAATGCCACTGATGTCAGTGAGCTGCTCAAATGATAAATTTGGCCCAAGGCTGTTCATGGAGATGATCACATGGGATGTTTCACGCACAATAAAAGCTTGTAAACATTCATTCTTTTCTTTTCCTTACTTTCTCTCTCTCCCACATGGAAATACTCAGAACAGCAGCTGCCCCTCTGCCAGTATCTAACCAATACTTTAAAGCCTCATTGATGCCCATTTGGGGCAGAGGAATATCATGCTACACAGGTTAGTGTTCCCAGCTTGATATCCTCTTGGCACCAACGATGCTCTCTGTGCAACCTCACTGTCGAACACTGAAAGTATGACTGAGGACTAGCAGCAGCTGTCAAGGAAACCAAGGTACACATGAGGGTGATTACTTACCTCTAACTACAAAATGGGATGCAGGAAAAGAAGTTGTATTTTTTTTTTTCATATTCTGGTTCATTCAGCTGAAGGTTGCCTGGGTGAGTGTTCCACAAAAACTGTGGCTTCTCCCATGTGTTCCCTTGCACCTACTGCAAATACCAGCAGAAAATAGTCTTTCCTCCCCAAAAACCAAGTCCATCTGCAGAGTAGATGTTAGTATGAGAAAGCCCTTGGCCACCCCATTAGCCCCACAGTTCTACAGGTCAGAGCTGCATGAGGGACCACGGGACACTACATCACTCTAGCTCCAGCCTGCACCATGGGAGCAACCTCAGGGCATGAAAAGATTCATGGCACAGTCCTGTTCCTAGAGACACAGGCCCTGGCAAAGTATCACACTGAGACTTGAGAAAAGCAAGTATCCTTTGCAATGGAGAGTTATCTTATGCCTCCACCACATGTGGAGAAGAAACAGGCAAAGAATCCAAGCAGATCTAGGGTGGGTGCCAGAACTTCTCTAAACAAAGTGATGCAATGCCTATGAAAAAACACTCATCCTATCCAGTGGCTGCTGTTGAAGCAAACCTTTCCACAGCCTAGATAGGCTAGTGCCCACACTACACTACTCCAATAAAGGGCAAGGAAGGAACAGATGGGAACCACTCCCAGCAACGTAGTATAACAGCGGATCGTGAACTTGCCAAAACCTAAAGGACACTCAAGTCTGTGGCATATTTTGTGAGAGTCACATCACAGTTGGGCTGGACAGCAGGACTAAAAAGAAGCAGTCAGGCAGCAGTTGCTGTCAGCAAAAAGGTCTGCCCAGGCTCCAGGCATGTACTGGGATTTTGAAGCTTGGAGGTTGCTCCACTGACAGACAACCACAGTGCCCTTCAGCTCAGAAGGAAGGACCTTTTTGCTAGGAGGAAGGTAGAACAGCTCATGACAGGTCCAGGGACAGATTTAGCTGCTTTATCATATTTCACAACTTTTTCCCATCAACCTCTTGCCTCCTCAGATAATATGAGTGAGGAGAGGGATTTGGTGTTAGCTGGGAGAAAACTGGAATAGTGGATAGTCAAGGATAATGTAATGGTAATCTTTCTCCAAGAGAGCAAAACATGTTGCCTAGACATTAAATCTTGGCTTTCTCCCATTTAGGCTTTATGGAGTAAGTTTAATTTCCCTCCCTTTTGACCACAGCAGCCCAAGAATAAACATCAAGCCTAAGAAAAAAAATTAAGAAAAACCCTCAAAACTTGAACCCCAAGGTGGAAAACCACCAGAAGCATCTCCAGGACTCAAGAAGGATGGATAGCAGCCAGAGAAATGGTGAATCACCTACACATATGGGCACTATGACCAACCAGGGCAACGTTGAGTTACCTTCATATTCGCCCCATCACAGCTCAGCCTCCTCAGCTGCATTCCAGAATGTTCAGCTCTGTTTCCAGCATGCTGCACAAGTAGCAATGCTGGGAACAGAACACTGGTTTCAGGAACGCCCCCAACATCTGGGGCACTTACCAACTTAAGAAACATTGCTTGGTTCAAGCTCTTCCAGCTTCAAAACAAAGACAAAGAAAGCAGAAGCCACGCCCAATGCTACATCCCAGACAAGTGCTAGGGAACCCTGTCAGAGACAGGCACCACAACACCTAGCTGAGGACTCACAAGGACAGCAGAGCTCTGTTTTGCAGGGATGGAGCTAATCTCCCAGGCAAAAAAGACACTGGGGAGAGCACGCCAGTCCCTCTGCTCCTGACTCAGGTGCACGTGGTCCTAGGGCAATGCAGCTCCCTGCTGGCCCCGCAGCGAGGCAGAGATGCAGTAGAACTGTGGGAAGGTCTGGGTTGCCACTAAACGACTTACACTGCACATCTACTCGAATGGACTTGATGGCAGGGACCCCAACCCCATTTTCTGCTTTACAGTAATAGCGGCCCCCCTGCAGCCTCTGGATCTTCTCAATCCGAAGGGTCTCGTTAAGCACTGACGTCTCCTGGAATTTGTCCGACGCGCTGCCAGCAGTTTTGGTCCATCTCACCTGCATGAGGAGAACAAGAGAAATGAAATCAGGGACACAAAATAGAGATCCCAACATTCAGCAGAGCTCCCTTTGTTGCTCTTTCCCCTCCTCCTCCCTAGCTACTTCCATAAAGAGGTCCTACAGCACTGCCAGACTCACCAAAGCTCAGCTACTGATCTCAGGGTGTCTCGGTAGCCCAGCCACTGGTTCTGGTCCATTGCCAACCCCCACATCCAAGAGTCCAGGATAATCCCTCAATTCACCCAGACACACACTGCATGTTTGCCACTCCTGCTCTGATCCTGCAAACCCAGCAGCTTGCTCAGTTTTTTGCCACTATCTGGCACAGCATAGGACTTTCAGCATTCAGCTTTGAGAGGCTGGTAGGCCACAACACTACAGCAGACATCAGCTCACTGCTACAGAGCTTTTACTGCAGTCCACACTCATCCTTTCTAGACAGCAAGGCTATCTCTGCCTTTTGCTTTTCCACGAGTGAGAAAATGCAGTTGCTATCTGACTCTTCCCCCTTACCCACTGGGAACCCTTGTGTATTTTTTTTTAAAGTCATCCATTTGCAGAACACAAGATTTTCTTCTGTTTTAAAGATACAGGAGGAAAAAAAAAAAAAGAAAAAAATCCATTCAGATCTCAAGCCACCCTTTCATTTCTTTGTCCTTATGTTGCACGTCTTAAGATTCTGGCTTGCAGGGGCAACAGAGCTGCATGATATTTCACAGTGAATGATGGCAAGAGGAAAGCAATCCCAAAGACTGAAAGGTTTCTCTTTTGTCTGAAATGAGGTACAGCCCTCACAGTGGCAGTACAAGCTCCCTCCTTGTTTTCTGCACTCCACACAATGAAAGAGAGAGAGAGAGCTTTTCTCAGTCCATTGGTTTTCTGTATCTGCAACCTCCCTCCTAAAGGCTGCTGACCACTGGCCTCCTACTCTGGGACAATTTAGACTCTGGAACTGAGATCCAGCAAGATCGGCCAGCAGAAAGAAGAGAGACTTTCATTCAGCATTAGCCATAGATAAGATGGACCAAATACCTTGGCCACTCTGCCAGACTTTACCTAAAGCTCAGTGCCATCACCTGGTTGGTGCTGATGCTCTAGAAGGAGCTGGGGTGTGTACATCCCATCTCAGAGCACCAGGCTGAGCAGATTTTTGGAGCTATTGACCATGCATTCATTCAGCCTTTGTAAGCTTATGAAATTGTCTGAGGGCCCCAAGACTCTTGGAGTCTCCTGTTTTGAAGGACACTTCAGCCAGCTCTTTAATCTTTTCAATCACAATCTCATTTTAGTATTTTGGCCACATTTTCATGCTTTAATGACTGGCTGATAGAAAGGGAAAGAGAAGATTAAACAAAGGTTAGGATAAGAGCTTAGCTGGGGAAGAAATCAATCCATTAGGAGGGAGGGCAGAAATAGGATGCACACCACATTTTACACATGCAGGTTCCAGTCTCCCTGGTCATGCCTAGTTCTAGCCTCTGGTGTCCCCTGTGCAGGTCTGGGCAATGACAAGACAGAGTGTTGCCCACTAGCATGCTGACTGCAACAAGCTCTGCTCCAGAAATCCTTCTAGACACTCAGGCTCAAGTCCCTACAACCTGCCAGGAGCTCTCCATGCATTCAAAACCTTAGGGTCACTGCTACCAAATTCCCCATTTCCGATGCACACAGGTATCATTTGCCCATCACAAGCCTAGGCTAGTTATTTTTGCTGACTTGGCTCAGGTAATTTTCTTTTTATTGTTTCCAAGATAGTCTTTTGATGGAAAAACCATTTCAAATCTTCACCTTTGTCATTGCCTCGTTGCCAAATGGCTCCTCACAAGCGAGCCCACAGAGGCATCAACTGGCATCAGAAGATGCATGGCTTCTTGCCACAAATATCTTTGGCAGGACTGAGGAATGGGGCCAAGGCATGCATCACATGTGGCTCTCCTGAGTGTATTCTGGCACATCCAGCCTCCCAGTGTGCACCAGCTGCCACTCCTACCATGCTCTGTCCCAGAGCTGGCAGACACATACTCTGGGCCAGTACCAGTATGGACACATCCACACTAACACTGAACTGCCCAGCTTGAGTATCTGAAGGGTGCTGAGGTGGCTGCAGGGGCCTGAGGCTGTGCAAACCTCTGGGCACCCCAGGTAAGGACTGCAACCATTAGCCAAGCTCAGCTTTGTACCTCCCCCCTGGACTGTGTCTCTGACCGCAGCATGGATGTGTTCAGTGCTGCAAGTCGGACTCTGCCTCTGCTTGGCAGCCAAAAAGAAATGAACAGCAGGCTCTGTGTGGGGCTTGGTGAAGTGCACTACCAACAACTTCCCAAACTCCCCCAAGCAGCATCCCCTTGGCTGTACATCCAGAGAAGCTGGTCCGTGAAGGACCAACTCCTAAGGCAAGCATCTTCTAGGATGTTCCTACTTTGTAGTAAGAGGGTTGAAGATTTGAGATTTCAGTTTGGACTTTAAGTTTTTTTGGAGGGACCTCACATACTGAAGACAAGTAGAAGGTCTCTGTAAGCTTCTGCAAAGCTTTGTGGACTGTTTTCCATGAAAGCAAGCTTAAATGCTTCATAAACAAGCTAAATGTAAACAAGCTAAGTGTTTGCAAAATGGGGCATCCCAACCCGAGTCCGACATGTAGGAGAAAGCTGGACACCCCAGTGCCCACACTTCTCCTCTGTGTGGAGACTACAAACAAGTGCCATGAGGAAGCAGGGGTGACAGGGACGACTGAAGGCTTACCTGTGGCCGGGGGTGTCCTGTGACCAGACACTGCAGGACCAGCGTGTCCCCCTCCCGAATTGTGTAAACACGTTCACTGATGTTGTCTTCCTTCACCACACATGCTTGCCCAGCATGGATGATCTGGGCCTGAGCAGGAGCTTTAGAAAGGAAAGAAGAGGTAAAGGTGGAAATGAGCAGTACCCCATCTCCTTATGCCCACTGCCCAAGGTGGCTTCTCCCACCTCTTAAGCACAGAGAGCACGGAAGAGCCAGGCAGTTCTGGGAATGAGTCACAGAGGTCTTAGAAGATATATTATTAAGCAATTTTCCCCAATTCCTGAGTGACTGATATCAACTACTATTTTAAAACCTTTGGTTCTGTTGGGATGAGCAGCTCTAGACACTGAAAAGCAGAATATGGAGCTTTTTTGGCATGGACCCTCCAGCATGGATTGACGACTGAAAATTTCCTGCTGTTGTCTCTCCCAGAGAGGAGTATGTGCAAGCAGCTATAGCAGGGACCTGGTCAAATCACAACTGCTCTATACCTGTCTAAAATAAGCCTGATTACTATGATTTACCTTGCAGGGGGCTGGGATAACTACTGAGCAGAGTCAGAAAGGGCCCTGATGCTCTGTACAGCTATTAGTACATATCCCTGGAACAGGCATAGCACACACTGCAGGAAAAACAAGTCTTTCCCATATTAAATAGCAGCCTGTCTCAGCCCTGAACCAGGGGAAATTGCCTCTGCAGGACCAGAGGACCCCATAATCTGTAGGGATTTCACCACTTACAGCTGCTAATGGAGACAAATTACTTCCAGTCTGGCCAGGAAAATGGGTGAAGACCAGTGCAGTGGAAAAGTACATGGACAGAAAGTTTCCAAAACAAAGTTATAAAATGCCACGACCACAAACAGCACCTATATCCCACAGCAGCCCTGACTAGAAGCAGGAAGACAAGCTCTAGTGGAACAGAATTTTATAAAGAAAAAAGCCTCAGCTCTGAAATTCTGTGCAAACAGCCTTTGGCTCCCTATTCCAAAGCGTTTGTGTGATCAGAGAAGTGGCTGAGATGCACTGAAAGTGACTGCACAGCCCAGCCACACACCTGCACTTGTTTGAGGGGGAAACTCCAGCTGTACTTCAAGACACAGAGAACCCCACAAAGGTGTCTACAAGTTGGTGTCTCACTGACAGTCCCCTGGGATACTCGCCCATCTTGCTGGAATGCTTTCAGGTGACTCTGGAGTCACAGCTCTAGCTCCCATTAGCGGAATATAACAAAAGTGAACAAACCACAGAGGAGATGATCAAAGGGTTTAAAGCAATGAGCCTTAGAGACCCTTCCTAAGCAAGAATAAATTTTGCACAACTTGTTAAAGCTGAATCAAGCGCCCACTTTTTCCTGAAGGTTAGCTAAGCTTCAAAGACTGCCTTTTAAAAAATTATTTGCAGTCCCTTGGCATGACCAAAGTGCTCTAGACCAAATCACCTGGGCAAGGGAAGTGCTCAGGTTTTTGCTGGTTTAATCCACCAGCAGTACAGACAGGAGGACTGGGCTGGGGCAGTGGAGATCTGCTTTTGAGATCAGCCTTTATAAACTGGTGTCACCACAATGCAATGACCAAGCAGCAGGGTCACAAAAGTGAATCAGCTCAGGGCTAGTGGGAAGTTGCCCTTGCTGCTTTGGCTTTACAGCCTACCACGGCCATCCAACATCCAGGCAGCAGCACTGCACATACAGCAAGCTAATCTCTCATTTTCCATCTCTTCTGTCTTTCCAGCATGGTGGCACTTTGTTCAAATCATTATTACTCTCCAAACTGTTGACAAACAGAAGCAACATGGCTACTTGAATAATATGATGGCCCAAACATGGACAAATCCCTCAGCCTCTTCCCCTTCTGCAGGCTTCCCAAGATGCCTGCCATCACTTGGGCATCATGGAATGCCAAAACTGACTCTTAAGACTTCACTGATACAACAGAGCAGAGGAGTGACCTTCCCCTGTCTGGACGGCAGAGTCTTGTCAAACCCAGGAGAAAGAACACACCTGTGTATGTGCTTACACACATCTGTGTGTTTGTACACACATACATGTGTGGAAACACATGTGGATATGTAAATACGTTAATTAAAATAGTGATTTACCAGGAAAAGACATCATGAATGCTTGGTCAAGCCAACAGCTGCAGGGCAGGAATTCAGAAGCCTACATACACCTTAATCCAAACTAATACACCTTAATCCAAACTACAGCTTCCTGTGCTGTTTCAGCCCTCAGATGAGTTTTCTGCAGATCTGCCATAACACCTTTAGCCCCACTGTACTGCAGAGCACTGCTAACAGGGCTGAGACACAGGCTGTGATGCTGATCAATCTCTGCTGATTAAAAGAGAGACTCCCTCCCTTCCCATCCTAAGTCACATTCCCCAATCCCCAAACTGCACTGCCTGCATTTCATCAGGGCCCTGGCACCCTGAAGCAGCAAAGCTCTGGTAACCAACCTCTCTTCACAGTCTCTGGGCTGCACTTGGTGGCTCTAGTCTCCCTTTGCAAACATGACCTTGCTGTAAAAACTAATTTCCAGACACCCCATGGAGCATCAGAATATTCATCTGCAGCTCTAGCCCCCAGTTAAATGTTGCTCTTAGGTTGCTCTGCTGTACCCCATGTGGTATACAAGTAAGCATTGTACTCTTTCACTCTTCCCTTTGTCTATTCTGCCTCCATTACTTCACCTGAGCTGTGTAACCCTTTTCTACCGCTTGTCCAGAGGCACTTCCACATGGGGACCTTCCACAGCAAAAGCATTAGGTAGAGTGGTATAGGATTAGAAGGCTTTTGTGCAACTGCTCTGGTGCCAAAATACCTCGGTGTAATTTGCTGGCATATCCCTGAGTTTGAGAGAAATGTTATTTAAACTAATCCTTATAAGGCACTAGAGTACAAACAAAATGACAGCTCTGGGGATAAGCCCTGGGTCATAATTTCATTCTCATCTCCCAAATTCACCCTGGATCCACTGAGCTGTAATGAAGCTTACAAGCAAGGGTATACACGTCTGGCTTTGTTTGCAGGTGTCCGAACTTTGTTGTGTCACCATCACTGACAGCTTCCAGCTAAATCACTGGAAAGGGACATCACTTTAAGGGAATCTCCACTGCTTAAGCTGTAACATTTCTCTGGCAATAACAGCACCAGGTCCTCAGCGGAACAACCACCATTTTTTCATGTCTTAAACCCCATGTGAACCCAGATCTCTCAAAAGGGAACTCAGAAAGCTTGGGCTTGTGTTGGAAAGAAAAGCACTCAGGCAGATGGCACAAGAGCCTGAGACACTGCCTCTGGTTTGGTTATAACTTGACATTAGTAGGTGGGGGCTGAGCAATGGATGAACCCAGCTCTTTGGGGACTGCACGAAGTCACAAGATGAGGCTCAGGAAGGTCTCTGTTTCAAGCTCAGCCTGCAACAGCACACAAAAGCTGGGAAAGTCACCTCATGCTGCATTACAGATGGGCAGAGAGACTGCGAGGATTAATTGCACTTTTAATGTGCTTGAACAGAAAGAATACATTATTGTTAGACATCATCTCACATCTCCTGGAGGATTTCAGCATGCAGACAGCTTGCACACTGTCAGCACAACGGGACAGCAGGATCATGCCTGTCAGAATAACAGTTTCACAGAAGGCCCTTAGGAAGGCAAAGAAAGGCTGGAGATGAAGGAGTAATCACAGCCATTCTCAGCAGTGCTCCACACAGAACAACTCCTGAACAGAGACAACCTCCCCTCTTGAACCTTCTGGGCAGAATCCCTCACCTCGGGCCAATCCCAAAGCAGAGGTCCAAGGAAGACCTCTGATGGCCTCTATGGGGGAAGAAGGGACAGACTGTTCCCAGAAATTTGGAGGGATAGAGGTATCATCATTTTTATTCCACTTTCAGGTAAGAGATCAACTTAGGGAAGGCTCTCAATACAAAGTCCTCCAGAGAAACTAGGCCAGCCACATACTGACCGTCAGATGCTTTAGAAGGGAAAAAAGATCAGACTATGAACATGCAGCATTAGGCCTTTGCTCAGAAAATGGCTGGACTGTAATGCATTTGGCCTCTGCATCAAGATTTCCTCCTATGCTTTCACTTGATATATTTACACATTAAAACAAAAAGAAATTGAAGTGGATAAAATAACTTTATTCCCAGTGCAGTGTACTGTACAATGTTATTATTACCATAACCTGGAAAGTTTATGAGACTCTTGATGCTTAGAGGTTGCTAATACCATGAAAATGTAGAAAAGGAGAGAGAAATGGTCTTTTGGAGAGAACTAAGTCATCTCTATTTGGTTGACAGGTCTAACCATTCATCTTCTTGAACCTCAGAGCTCATCAGCAAAATGACAATGATGAGCACTCCTTCACAGAGAGGCTGGTGAGTGACAGATACTGCACTGACATTCCCTCAGTCACTGTCAGCACCCACAGGGGCAGCTGCTCCCCAGTTCTGCAGCGCAGCACCTACTGCACTTCTCTGCTGCCTTCTCAGCACTCTAACAGCAGCCATCACCGTTTGACCCTGTCCCTCCACTGCTCCTGCCATCTGCATGTCCTGCTGACTGCCTCAAGGACGAAGAACATTTATCTCCAAAGCTGCTGGGCCAATACCTGCAGCTGAACACACAGGGGCACCGAATCCACCCACCTCTGCTACCATCCTCCTCCTGGGTGGGGAGAGAGGGAAGCTGCACCTAGAGCTTTCCTCTTCCTCAGCCTGAATCTACCGCCCTGCTTTGCAAGGCAAGCAATGATCTTCCATGCATCTCATGCAGATATAATTCAGCCTCTTCTGCACATACCCTAGGCAAAAAAGCCAAGGGCCTTCCCATTCCTGCTCACAGGCTCCCTGGATTCACACCGCTTAATTACACTCAAACGAGGCGGGCATCAGCTGCTAATCTGCAGCTTAAACATCTTAAGAACCTGTCTCCTTTCCTCACCTTTCCCATCCTGAGCAAGTGGCATGTAATATATGTATCTTGAAGGGAGTTCCCAGAAACGGGAAAACACACAGTATTTTATAGACCACAGTGGGGTTGAATAAGTATTTCACTAAGGAAACCCAAGTGTGGAATTTCTTGCTGAAGAGATGCTGTCAGCAGCTGCCTCTCCAGGAACTGCCCTGCAGCACTGTTAGTTACAGAACACCCAGGGGCACCTCAGGCCTCCAGGGCGCTGCTGGAGGTAGCATTTTATCCCCTCTGTTCATGCAATGCAAGATCTGCTCCTCGGAGACCAGGGGCACACAAACATGGAGACCTATGAGAAAGGGGTCATGTCCCCTCAGCAGAGCACAAAGGAAAGCCAGCACATGTGTAAAGGGAAGAGAACGTGCAATTCACCCACAGATAAACCACATCCACTCACAAGCAACACCTGGCAGCAGCAAGGAAAGTCTAGTACAACAGGGAGGGTCTTCAGGGGCAGCAGTCAAACAAAACACCCTGCTCTGGAAGGGCATGGAAACTGCCTTGATGGGTGCTCCAGCTCTCCTCAGCTCATCTCACAGACTGTGCCACTAGGGATGAAGACCACAGGCTTTGCTGAAACTTTAGACAAAACAAATTAGCCAGGCCAGATCCAACCCACAGTGCAGGTCACAATATCGATGGGTCATTTGAAAAGGAGAATTCACTCCAGCTTGAGGACAATTATGGAAATAATAATACACAATCAGTGTCCATTAACACTGTCAGCAGGGCTGTGGATCAATACTGTATTAATGGCTGAGGAAAAACCAGCCATACCCATCAGTCAGCAGTTAAGACCAGCACAAGAGCAGAGGGAGAGGAGGTGGCAGTGGGTGGGTGTAATCGAGCTCCGGCGTTGGATGACTTTGTGCAGCCTGCCCAGGGGAGCCCATTTTCCAAACCAAGTGCCACCACCATTTTTCAAACACATTCCCTGGCTGCTTGCTCAGGGGCCTCCTTCTCCTCACCTCAGCCCCTCACAGCCTCTTTGCCCAGTGAAAAGGCAAAGGGAGCCCAGTCCCTGCAGGGAACTTTCCCCATGGGAGGTGCTCGGTACCATTCGGTCTGATTAAACTCCAGCTTTTAACACAAGGCCAGGCTGTCCCCCAGCACAGAGAGAGGCAATGCAGAAGGCCCAGGGATAGCTGAGGATCAAAGTATGTCCATAGTCCTGGGTCTCCCCCAACTCTTTGGGTTTCTGTCTCATCCAAGCTCCTCCTGTTGATTGTTCCAACATCATGTGCTGCCTGGGCAGCTCTGTGCTACCACAGTACTGTCCTAAACCAAAAGACATCAGGAAGCCCTTCCTGCCTGCTGACACTAAGGGTTCCAGCTCCAAACAAGGCAGATCTCCACTGAGGTTCTTCCGGTCTCATGCCTCAGTATTTTCACTGCAGCCCAAACCATGTATGTTCCAAAAATCTTGGAACCAAAAAGCATCCAGGTGCTTACTGTACACCTGGCCTAAGTTTGCCACAGAAACACATCATATTTCAGTAGCAAAGTGTCTCTGACTCCTTTGGTGTTTGTACACTGATCGTGATTAAAACACAAACATCAATTCACCCAAAAATAAACCACATCCACCACAAGATATGCAAAGAACCAGGCCTAACCTCACACAACACTTCACACAGCTGCTCTTGAGCAAGAAGAAAAAAAATAAAATTTTCAATGAAAAGTGCACAGAGAAATGACAGAGGTGTGGAAAGTAATCACAGAGCACAAAACTTGGCTACGTGAAATAGCATGGGATTTTTTTTCACTTGGAAGAGACCAAGACTATGTCTTTACACCTCTGTCTGATTGCATCTCCAGAAACTGAGTTTCTTTTTTGTAAAGCTCAGCCAGATGATTTCCACAGTCTTAAAATAACTTTTTGCTTAATCAATGTCACTTCCTTGAAACATCTCTATTAATTTTGTTTATTTTAGAAAAATACCAGCAACAAAATCATGTGAGGTGTCATGAATAGCTGGTACCCCCCAGCAACTGCAACAACTGCTCCTGAGACCATTGTTCAATTTCAAACCAAAGCAGGATTATGTGCTTTACTAAAGTCTCAGGTACCAGATCATGACTGATCACCTCAATCCCCAGCTCCACTGCCTGCAGCAGCTCACTAGGTTTCCTAGATGTTCCCAAAATATTCTTACATAGGTCCACCTAACTGCAGAGTGCTAAGTAGAAGAACAGAATTGATCAGCAACTTTGTTTGGTAAGAATCAAATGACAGATGTTACACACACAGAGCATTATGGTGGCATAAACTCTACATTACTGCCTAACTCACATGTCTGAGTGGAATTTCTACAGACAACTCAATGCCAGCAATATGAAGAAGCTTGTGTTCAAATCCTTATGGGCTCCAGATACACTGGCAGTCAGAGCCTGCACCTCAGCAACACTGTCCTGGAAGATTCCAGCTTTGGTTGGGAAATGAAAAAAGCTTGCCTGTCTCATAATGGCCCTGAAAGAGACTTTATCATCTCTCCCAACCTGCTTCCTCCTGTGCCAGCTACAGAGCTTGACCTGTATCTCTAAATATTGGTGCAAAACTCAATGAACCACACCTGGGTCAGGTGATGCTACCAAGCTAATTGCCCAGAATATTGCACATTTCTTCTGTGGCTGCCACTTAAATCTCCTGTGCATTTTAGGGGAAAACACAAATCAGGCAAGCAGCCTGGGGGAGAAATCCTCTAATCTAGAAGATACAGACCACCAACAGAATGATTTGTTTTTCAGCTTGCAAAATACCAAAAAAATGAAACAGTCCAGTCCGGGAAAAAAGGACTACAAAGACAGGAACTCAACTGGACATGGGCAGCACAGACACTTGTTTATCTGATCCCTGTGCTGCTGGAACAGGAAAGCACCAGGCTCCTTGGTAGGTTTGATCATTTGTCTCCTTTATGTAAACTCCCACCAGGTTCTCCACTCCCCTGAGCCAGTCTCCAGCTGCTCCATGCACCCACCACCCTCTGAAGGGCAATGAACAGCTACAGGCACCCAGAAATACTGCAGACCCTCTGGCCTTTGGTTTCAGCTTTCACTGCACCCATCCCCAGGGGCCTCTGAGTAGCCAGCTCACCAGAGAGCCAAGGCTAGCTCAGATGGAAATACAACTCACACTTCTTTTTTTGCCTGTCACAGCATGCAGGAGCCACTGAAGCTGCACATCCCCACTCAGACAGGAAAAATGCCTTCCACAGCCATGCTGCAGCTTGCCAGCACTGGTAGCATAGTCCAACATATGATGTCCTCACTATCTGCTGCTAATAACTTGTGCAGGCAAATGGGTTTTGTTTGAAAGGTCCCAAGGGCTTTACCCTCTCTCCCCTGAATTCAAGATCAGCTGATTTCTGAAGCACCACTGGTGTTGCTTCTTCTGCTTTTTCTCCCTTTTTATACTTTGAACCCCTTTGGTACAACAGTGACTCTTCAACAAAGAGGTCCATGTGCACAGATCTTCAAAGCAGAGTACTTTGAAACTCATCTGTTGTTTCATGGCTGGATCGTTTGACATAGGACATAAAAGGAGAGCACAACACAGCACTTCAGTCCTTCAAAACAGGGGAAAAAAGTCAATTTGTTAATCATCTGTAGACTAGATTAGCAGCAAAGGTGCATGAACTCCAATCAATGAGTAACTACAGGCTCCTTTTCATATCAAAACCTGAAAAAAAAAATCAGATGACAGCTGTTGTCCCTGAATCATGAAAAATAAGGCAAAGCAGAGGTAGTGCTTTCAAACTGGATTCTCCAGCTAGTGGGACACAGGGGGAATGCTCCAGACTTTGCAGGTGAAGACTCCACTGGAGTCATACCCACATGCTAAAAAACACTCTGGAAACACTGGAAGAGAAACAAATTCAAGCTCCAAATATGCTAAAAAAAAAAAAAAAGAGAAGAAACAGAACAAAAACCAAACCAGTATGCAATCAAAGCACACTACCAGAAAGTGCATAAGAGCAGCATTTCCATGAAACACCAGCTGATGCTGTTCAAAGTGCTAAACCCTGAGGCACAAATTCTTCAATGCCAAGGTGGTAACTGGAGGCTGGTGGGCAGCAGGACTGGCAGAGAAGAGCTGTCAAAGGAGAGGAATTCTCTCTACGAGGAGAGCCAAGGGGAATGGTGTATGCTCAGGGCTGCTAGCCCCAGAGAGTGGGTGTGCAGACATGGGGCAGCAAAAAGAGGCACTGGATACCTGGTGTCCCAACTCTCCCTACGTACAATGACCAAAGCTCCAACACTGCCAGGAGAGTTTCTGCAGAGGCACAGAGCTCTGTGCAAGGCACAAAGCCTGTCTGCAAAGCTGGGTAAATACTGAGGCATCGAATCAATGCTAAATCCTCACCAGTCACAGCTCCACTGCTTCCAGGGCCCCATTCAGACAGCTCAGAGTGAGCTGGGGATGTGAGGGCAATCATGCCATGATGGCAGTGCAAACATTCTCTTCACACAGGAGAGGAAAGATTCAACAAATGGCCATGTTTACCTACTGCTATCTCCATCTTCCACAGAAAGCAAAAGGCTATTTCAACTGTGAAACAAAGGGCAGGAGGGGGGAGCAGGGGAATGAGAGCAGGAAAGAGCGGCAATAGCCACAAAAAAAAAAAAAAA